>CABFPE010000182.1:906005-948431 GCA_900660155.1 Hofstenia miamia
TATAATATATATATATATATATATATATATATAATTATGTATACATGTTCATAAAGTTGTATTGTTCATTTTTAAATGAACTTCACTGAATGAATTTTCATTGAAATACTTTGTTAATATTAATATTATTCAAAATTGCTGTTTTCATCTTTTTAGAATATTCCTTGATTTTGAAAAAATGCAATGAAAAGCATGCCTTTGGAAGAGGGTTTAGCGTGTCGGACCCACCAAGTTCATCAGACCTAACTGAATGGGACTGGAATCAATAAAATTGTGATCTTGCAAATCATAGTGCATCCTAAATGTATATAGTCATTGACACGAGGGAAAATTGTGTAAGTGCATGTGGCCCTTATCAATAAGCTAAATATAAAATATCGTAGTTTGAGCTAGTCAAAGTAGTCCAAGAGGTTAGACAGTGCAATGTATATATCACTTTCATTAAAGTTACAATGGAAAAGAACAATAATTTAAGAACTCTTAATCCATTTATTATTGTTTGTTTTATAACTTACAGAAGTTGAATTTAGTAGGCTTTTTCAAATGGGTAAATAATCAACTCCAGTTAGCGTTTTGGATTTGTTTGGATTTGGATCTTTATTTTGTGCTCTCATAGAGTGTTTTGTAGTGTATGATAAGTATTTGAATTTTTTAAATGATACTTACAAAGAAATATTCACAAAGCTTTATTTCTCATTGTTCAGAATAAAGCACATATAGGCAACTTAATATATTTCAGTTTGGAATTTCAAATTGCTTAGAACTTCAAAAGTATTTCTTAAATGGACTATTCACGAAAAAACCTTTAAAAATCGAAAATTAATTTTTTTCCATTCTTTGTCCAAACTGTTGAAATTCTAAATGTTGTTACCGGTTCAGCTAGCATCAAATGATTTGAATGAATATTTTCTACAGCTTTCATAGAAATCGAATCTTTTAGAAAATGCCGACGGAATAGTATTTACACAGGTCAATTAATTTTAATAAATTAAAATTGTATGTGTTTGAAGAAGCGAAATTGGAATTCATTTAAATCCATTTTTTCAGTATTTGGCGCTGGAATCATTCAATAGAAAACAAACATAATTCGCTTCTTTTTATCACATAAAAAATATGGTGCATAGCTGCGGATGCAATTAAGTTACGCAGTTCCCCTCGATCAATAGAGTTTGCTCACGTTTGAATATTTTACGTTCATACCATTCGGGCAAGGCATAAATGCGTTTTCTACTTCTTGCGATAAAGTAGTTTCAGAACACCCTTCTATATTTTTACATTGTGTCTAACATATTAGTATATCTATTAGTATATTACCTTCGAACTTCCAGAATGAAGAAAAGTGTTGCTTACAATCAAATAGCAGCAATGAATTTATATTTATTACCTTATATTTTTAAACCTTTTGGTTACAATTAAGTGAAATAAATCTCTCTCTCTCAAAAAAATAAGTTGCATCTGATAGAATATAGTGATGTAACACAAATGTAAATTTTCTAATTGAAATAATAAATGAAATGTTGCTGGAATTCTACTAATATAGATAGATATTACTACTACTAAAATGACCTCAACAAAAGCCTTATGAGTTACAGATTTCTCAATGAGCAAGCTCAATACTCTGTTTTAGAGGTAGCTCATGTTCGTGTCAGGTAATTTTCATATCCAAATCTCGAGCCAATATACGATCACTTTCCATAATTCTATGACTGGTTTTTCACTTTCAACTTATATGTCTCAAAGTTGGGCAACAAAATTCTGGACCGTGAATATTATGATTAATCATACTTTGCATGCCTCTGGCCACTGCTTTATCACCCTAAGTCTTAAATTCTATGTGCGTCACTGATAATATCTTCACTAGAATGGTGACGTAAGAGATTGAAATATTCAAAGCCATTCTTTACTTAATTTAAGTGTTTAAGGGCTTATTGAACAAAATTACATGTTAAATTTTATAAAAAAATTGGCTGCAAATACTTACCATTCAATTTAAAGAACTTGCAAAATAGAAGATAACCTAATTTGTTGTCATAAAACCATCAAGGGTTCAAAACGTTTTTTATTAGACAGCTATAGAACAAGATATACCGCGCCATACAATAAATGCTTAAATACTTTTCAAATGCAGAAAAAAAAGAAATACTAAAAACGATATTTCGATGGAATTCCACAGACTGTGAAATGTAGAAAATATTACTTGGCTAAGATAAATTCAAAACTGTTTTGAATTTCATTGATCTTGAAAGCAATACACATAAAAATTNTATCACCCTAAGTCTTAAATTCTATGTGCGTCACTGATAATATCTTCACTAGAATGGTGACGTAAGAGATTGAAATATTCAAAGCCATTCTTTACTTAATTTAAGTGTTTAAGGGCTTATTGAACAAAATTACATGTTAAATTTTATAAAAAAATTGGCTGCAAATACTTACCATTCAATTTAAAGAACTTGCAAAATAGAAGATAACCTAATTTGTTGTCATAAAACCATCAAGGGTTCAAAACGTTCTTTATTAGACAGCTATAGAACAAGATATACCGCGCCATATAATAAATGCAGAAAAAAGGAAAAGAAACATTAAAAACGATATTTCGATGTAATTCCACAGACTGTGAAATGTAGAAAAAATTACTTGGCTAAGATAAATTCAAAACTGTTTTGAATTTCATTGATCTTGAAAGCAATTCACATAAAAAGTTGAGAAGTTGATGCCTTTGTTTTTATAGTATTTATTGATACAGTGACATTGAAGTTTATTTCTAGAGAATATTTCTATTAAAAAAGAAATCAAAATTTTAATAATTTTTCAGATTATTTTTATACGACTGCTTTTAGTATTACTCTTCAAAATGAATTAGTTTCAATAATAAATGTTTTGAGATGTTTCACCAGTTGAAAACTAAGCTTACTGATTATTTATATCGTTTGTTATAACAATGGAGATTTTCATTTCTTGAAACTAGTTTTAAAAAATCTACTATCTTGTTCAAAGAACTAATAACTAGAGAGGTATTCACCTGTGCTTCAGACCTAGACAAACCTGACATGCTTCAGTTCCAAATCTGACCTGTTTTAATCCTGCTTATTACCGACATACATAGAAGAAGGTACTTTATGAAAGCAATAATGTTCTTTTCTCGAATTATAATTCCAAAAAAATTATATAATTTAGTATTTTTTTAAAATTAAATTTAGTCATGCAACCATAGTAAATTTAAAAACATATTGAAATAATTAAAGAAGTTCTTTGATATACATGTATGTAAATACAAATTATTTTAATACGACTAAAATAAAGAGAAAGGTGAACATAGACTTTTCATTGAGTAAACGGGCTGATGCCTGAAAGCCAATAACACCGATATAATATCTAGTTAATCAAACAACATAGATGCTGTCAAACCTGAATCTGATCCTGCTTTGTTGTAGACCTGATTTACGGAGCCTCAAATCTGACCTGACTCAACATTAGCAGTACCCCACATATTTAAAAGTACAATAATCATAAGTACAATTCTATATATATATATATACACATTTATATATATATAATATATATACATATATATATTTATGTATATATATACTTATATATATTATATATATTATATATATATATATATATATATATATATATATATATATATATTCATAGCAGAATAACATAGGTTACAAGTTTTTTCAAATTCATCAAATTTGGTGTCATTTAATTGATTAACTACCCTTGATTTGCCGTTGCTGTATTTATGTTGTGCTACATTATATTTTTTGTCGCAATCATTCTTTGTATTACAACGTTATTTTAAAAATTAATGAATTCATTAACATCATAATAGCGAAAGAAAATTGTATTAATTTTGACTTTTTGCTCAGAATTTTGTCTTATCACTATATTTATATTTTGAAAATTCTTAGTGGTGAGCATAAGTCATTTCCCAGTTAAATTTCAGGCTTGCCAAGACATTTTATGATGCTTCAATTAATTTAATATTGTCGAAAACTTTCAAAATGCGTTCTTTTAATATTTCAGTATTAAAAAATTCAATGAAATTTGTTAAATTTTCTCACACATGAGCTGATACAATTATCATGCTGCAGTTTGGAATCTGCACGAATTGAAAAACGAAGATAATATTGCATAATATTGACTACGGTAAAAAGGATAATTTAAATGAATTAACAGTCCGTTTTCTGCTTTAACAGTGATATTAGTTTGTAATAATATATTTCTTTTTTATTTTAAGGGTAAAACCCAGGCTAATTTTGACTTATTATTGTTAATAAACGGTAAAATTAAAGATTGTTATTTCATAAATTCAAGTAATTAATTAGTTTTTATAGAATATTGTTCTTGCTCAAAGAATATTGAATTAATTTCCATTATAAATTTAAATAGTGAATTTTCATATTTTAATTAAAACCTTTCTTAAAATTTAGAAAATTAAATTTTTCATTAAAAAAATTGTATCATATTTTAAAAGAAATATTAAATAAAATATTGCATTTAGAATAAATTATCTCAGGATTGCTTCAGGACTTTAATACTTTGCACATTGAAGAATTTCATTTAGAAACCTGTAAAGTTTGAACGTAGTATGGTATGTAAACTATATTCCAAATCAACGACAACTAAAAGTTCTAACTGATTATATTTACTCGATTGGAATTGTGCCACAGTACTTAATACAATATCAAAATCTTATAATTAGTGTATAATTGAAAGGTGTTTTCTCAGCATAAAATCAAACGTAGTATCCTAATGTTACATTAATTCACATTACAATTCTTGACATTATTTCGTTGATTGCGTTGAATGACAGCGGTAAATTAATTAAAATTTCCGTATCACTTGATTGCACATTATGATATTTTTCTTAACAAATATTAATTTTAATATGTAGCTGTTAACTCTTCCCACTTCATTTTCTAAGCAAGTTTTCAAAGTTTATTCTATGTTTTTGGCAAACACCATGGTTCCTACTTTCAGGGAAAATATACGATGATACAGCCGATATTCATGAGATTTTCAAACTGATTTGAATACATGACTGGGATCAAATGCTTTGTAGCTTCCAATTACTTATTCCAAATTTAATTTAATTTTACTATTTATTTGAAGAAGTGAATTATTTTCTTTACAATGGCTCACCATCTGAAACCTGTGTCTGAATGTTGGTTGACAAATCTCATTTAATAACTTTAAATAATATTGAGAGCTATGCAGATGGTATGAAATGCATTAGTTTTTATATTCTTCAAAGCAACTGAGTCGGTTGAATCAATTCTAGTGCATATTAGTTACATTCTTAATTAATTTAATCTTAATTCAATATATGTAAGTCTTTCTTTAAACCATTCGTGCACAACCTTTTAGCGCTACTCACAAACAACTCACTTCTAAAGCACTAATGCTCGTCATGTGAAATAGAAAGCTAATAGTCGATAAATGGACTATATGTTTCGGTTAGAGAGTCAAAGTGCAACTTCAGTATGAACCCGAAACCGACACGTTTAAAATATTCCCAAACCAAAGCAAACCCAACCCGAAAATTTACTCACCGACTCGAAACAATGATATTGATAATTGGTTGTTTAATATCTTGGATCTCTCTCCAATCAAATGATGATAAACATCAGTTATTTTCTTATAATCTAAGTACATCAAATGATTGGTAGTACTTAATGTCTTTTGGATATTTCTCAATAAAGTGGTGAATAACACCAGTACATTCTTGAGCAAGCAATGGAATCAGTACCCGACCCGACACTAAATCGGGTTCAGGGTTAATCGGGGACCCGATGCCACTCGCTAATATTAGCTTAATGGCAGTCCGCTAAAATAACTTTTGAGAAAATCTTTTTTGGAAATTGGGACAGAATATTGGAAGTGAAACATTTTTCATTAACATAAACCAGTAAAGCAATTTGATTCACTAATATTTTAATAATGAAAACAATTAAATGCATAGCATCAGCTACCCTTTATGTACCATACCTTTATATCCCCAATTTGGGAATGAACTCAGCCTTGTGGAAACAAAATGCCCATGAGCTTATTTGTGTGTAATGATGGGTCTTGAACAGAACATAGCAATGAATTTATAGTTGTAGTTTGAAATTATGCTACTACATTATGAAATTTTTTGAAACGGCAATTGAAAAATAATAACATTATATACCGCCTTGATAATATTATCACATATAATAGTTGTCTATACAAATATGTAGAATGTATTTGCAGAAGAGAAACTGAAAGAGGAAAGTAAATAACTGGTTTGAACTTTTTCATGTAATTGTTCCTTTATAGACACGATATAGGCCTATATTCAGAAATTCCGGTTGATTCTATTGACACAAATTCATGCCCACTAGATTGTAATTGGTTAGCAGAGAATTTAAAATTGATTTCAAAGAATCAATTAAATTTTTAATTAGCGATTCTCAACCTTGATTTAATATCAGACATTGAATGTTTACACGACAAACGTGCAGCTCTTTGTAAATGAGAAACTTGCGCAGTATTCAAACTTTAAAATTGAAAATCAATATCTGCGATTACATCACACAATTAGATAAAGCACGCCAATCTCTGTTAATGGAAACTAAGCGATAATTTACTTCTTCCTTCTTTTTAGGACATCTTTGCCATTTAGAGAACATATATTGTAAAGATTAAATAACAATTAATGCAAGGGTACTCAATAAAGAAATGAGAATTTGTGATGGAATTATACTTTCATAAGTTGATTTCTGACATTGTTGTTAGAATTTGGAATCTTCTGCTGTATGGCGTGGCATACACTATACTTAGCAATTTTCAAAATGGAATGTGTACGAAAATTTGTGACTTTTAAGAAATTCAATCAATTTGTAAAGATTATTAGGCTGTTTACATACACAAAATTGGTAATATAGCTGAATCCACAATTGATATATATATATATATATATATATTTCCTGCTTTTGCTATGAAAAATGCAAAAACCTTATATTTGGCGGGAAACGGTCCAAAGTTTTTAAGGAATTTAACGGGAATCGCAATATTCAATAGACCTTAAATATATTTACCATGGGGTAGGTAAATTAAATAGACACTACCCTGCAAAATTTCAAAGATTTATGTTTGGGAAAACGCGGTCATGATGAGGTTTTTAAAAAATTTTTCGGGAGATATATATATATATATATATATATATATATATATGTATATATATGTGTCTATGTATATATATATATATATATATATATGTATATGCATATATATGTATATATATAAAGAAATATTTACCCAATACCATTTGCTCTAAAGCCCTAAAAAGCATGCAGGCAAACAATTCTTCGACTTTCACAGAACTTAGAGGTAGTTCAATTTGGCAAGTTATGATGTCTCTATTTCAAGCACAACCTGACTCGATATAAAATCAATTAGCATTATCAGCTTAACCATCATCTCCTGACTATATTTTGACTATATTTTGTTTGAACTTCGTGCAACAGTGTCCGAAATTTTGTTAGAAGGAAATATACATTTTGATGTGGAAACTTCGGTCGACATTGCAAATCTGAGGAAAGAGAAAAACATTCCTAAGTTAATCATGCTGCTTGGCGAGGACTCAGGAGAAGCATTTGTGTCTAGGACGAAGACTGCTAAAGAAAAGCTACAAAACTACATACAATTGGGCAAACTGCTTCTTAATGTTGATTCTCTGGAGTAGTTGAAAATGAAATCAGAGAAGTTTCTGAGGTAAGAACCCACCTTCAGACGCCATTTACTTCAAGTTTTGAAAGGTCTTTTAGCAGTTTCTAGAATTTTTATATCAGCAGGTGCATAGCACTGACAGCTGAACTAGCTCAAGCCATTTTGTTTCTGAGCTTAACGAATTGTAAACTTTTGACTACTAAGCATTTTTGGAATGCAATTTTTGGTTACTCCTTTATAACGTCTATAAATTTAATATCAAATAATTGATAAGGGTCTGTTAACCGGATAACCGGTTAAACTTTCATCGGTTAACTGGTCAAGAAAAAATTAATCGTTTGTATCTCTATCTCTAGTAGTTATATTAACTCTTGTTACAATATTATTTCTGTATCACACGTATCTGTATTATGACAGTAGTGTTAGCTTACATATTTGAGCAATTATTTGGACTTTTGGTATTATGTGATCCATTTGTATTAAAAAAGATAATGATAAAATTGAAACATCTGAAACTTTCGCTATTTCTTTCATGAATTTCTTTGAAATGAAGAGAGTAGCGGCTCAGAATCTTCAACTAACTTCTCCGCTCGGCAACCTGAATGAATGAGCTTCACACAAAGTTCAAAAAAGTTGATGGCGCAGAATTGAACACGAAACGAATTTTTATTAAAATGTCTATTCCACGGAAACAAAAAAAACGTTTAAAAAATTATTGTTTGATTGGGTACAAATTTGGCAAATTAACAGAACCAATTTCAAATATATCATTAATGTTAAACTCTTTTATGCCTCTATTTTCACAATTTGAAATTTCAAAGAAGGCTTTTATTGTATCAGTAATATACACAAGTAAACACAGGATTAATACTATGTGTTAGAACAAACTTTTTATAATTCGACCTTTGTTATTTTTGCATGCAATTTTCCATTATTGCACATTTCTTGTCATTAAGAGCGGTCTATTATAAGCAGTACTATTTTAAAATATTTATTCCTTAACATCACTCGTATTATCAATATTTCTATACACAATAATTGTAAATTTTAATGTTTTATCATCTGTTATTTGCATTGATTAATTTTTTAAATTTGAATTCATACATTAAAACTGAACAGTAGTTAGGTGAACTAGAAATCGAATTAATAAATATTTAGCATCTATTTAATGAACAATTGAGTTAGTTCACGTCCCACAAATTTTTCGTATCCCTATCAATATATATATATATATATATATAATATTATATATATATATATATATATATATTGATAGGGATACGAAAAATTTGTGGGACGTGAACTAACTCAATTGTTCATTAAATAGATGCTAAATATTTATTAATTCGATTTCTAGTTCACCTAACTACTGTTCAGTTTTAATGTATGAATTCAAATTTAAAAAATTAATCAATGCAAATAACAGATGATAAAACATTAAAATTTACAATTATTGTATATAGAAATATTGATAATACGAGTGATGTTAAGGAATAAATATTTTAAAATAGTACTGCTTATAATAGACCGCTCTTAATGACAAGAAATGTGCAATAATGGAAAATTGCATGCAAAAATAACAAAGGTCGAATTATAAAAAGTTTGTTCTAAATGAAGGTAGCAATTATATAAATATAACAATTATATGAAATGTATTTGGGAGGAAATCGACTTACATCCTTCATCCGAAACTTTGGGTTTTGAAGAAATAGTTGTAGCTTCTACAGTGTTATTAGTGAAACCCATAAGGGCTATTAATAAACAACTTTTCTGTTTTCTAATTCATTCGGCAAGGGATGACGCTTTTCGTCGCTAGTTGGCAACAATTTATTAATTGAAATGTATGCAAATTAAGGAATTGAAGTCCCTAATTTTGTTAAAAGCACGCATTAAAACATTTTTGAAAACTTTGCTAAAAATCAAATATAATCAATGCTTTCAAATTTTGATAAGCGCTAATTTCCAAACACTAAAAATATATTTTAAGCTTTGAAAATTGTACAACTAACACTTGTGCGTGTGTAAAAAAATAATTTAATTTGGAAATAACACATAAACTAAGATAGTAGAGATGATATCCTGGGTAATAGTAATCAGTATTTAATTTTTGGTAAGACTGCAAATTTGTAAACAATAATAAAAAGTATGTTATGAATTATAATTAATAATTTTTATTTTAAAAAAATAAACTAAAAATACACATGGTATTTGAAATATAATTTTTACGATTCGGTCTTACCAAAACCATTCTTAAACAAGGCTGTGTATTGGGCCGAGTTGACTTAACCTTAACCCAAGTGCAGGGTCATATTTCTTGATAATATTTTTTTTGTTGGTTCAAGCAATAGATATATGCAAACAAATATGAATGGGTTGGGTCAATGACTCAAGACAATACAGGTCCTGATTATGTCATTGAATGACATTATACATGCACGTTTGCAAAATAATATATTGTTAGTGGCAATGTTATTAAATTTTAGTATAAAAATATTTACTTTTAAGTAATATTTATCTATTTTACTCTTTAATTCAATTTCAAACGTGTTTATGGATATCCTGATATTTACTTTAGTATACCCAGGAATATTTTTAATATTCGTTTTGCAAACGCCCATTCGTAGTGAAGTCTCGGTCCCAGCATCATTGGCTTTGCCTATGCTGCCCTTGAACAGAGCTTTTGTAACCTAAAGGCTTGCAGTTGTATTTGGTGCACACAACAAAACACCTTGTGTGGGACATAGAAATTCAGGGTCAAAAAAATTACACTTTTGATTGTATTCCTATGTTATGTTATTTTCAAAGTTATTAACAAAAACGTAATAAAATCCCGTTAGTTAGATGAAAAATATGAATGTGATCATATAATATGTATGAAAAATAGGTTTAAATACTTTTCCTGAATTGAGTTTGGTATACATTGTATTCAATAATTTAGAACTTTTTGCAAAATTTGAACAAATTCACATATAAATCAAATATTGCTCCATAGCTTTAGTTATTCTAATGACTTAAAAAAGCATAATTCTATCTTATTACTACAGTGTTAGCAGTGACGTAAGTGCGCTTGAGTACAAATGTGCTTGGACTGATATGGGCATTCCCTTATTATTGAAAATTTCACGGGTATTTTATTTCAACTATGCTATTATACATGTTAATATTAATGCTAACAAGATTTTTCAAATTATTTGTGTCGCATAATTTATGACTTTTTGTGTTTTTTTGTACCCCGAGGGGGGGCTCAGCCTACATTTTTAAATTAGATTAGGGACCCAACTCCTTGTTAAAGATACATTAGGGCTAGGGTATTGGACTATATTTGTTAGAAATCGAATATTGGTCAAAATTTATCACAAAGATACAGCACTCAAATTTATAGCCCCTTTTTTCAGTATTAAGCAGTACAGCACTGGTTACACTTGTTGTGTGACGCAGCACATTTGAAACATAACATTTAGCTATGCTCATAAAAGGTTTAGGATGTGGGCATGGACAAATCAACAGGCCTATTTTTATGGGTATGGACTATGGGCTGAAAATGGGCATGGGCCCTACCACAGTTAATATGTAAATTTTTAATTTGTTTGAGTTTAACATAATTGTAGCTAATATGGTGTCAAAGGTTTTTTTTCAATTTGATTATATACTACTAAACTTTGTAATTTTGTAAAGATTGACAAATTTGATTTTTCCTTTGAGATTTTCAAAAAATATTATTGGTATGGAATTTCATTGAACTGTTTGCATTTTGCAACTGAATGAATGATCAAAAGTTTTGTAGCAGGCGATGTCTTCTTTACTTTGACTTTTAATAAGTTTTGATTTTACACTTATTTTGATATCTATTGTTATTCAAGTTGAAACAAAAAGCTTTGAATACTTGCTTGCTCACATCCTTGCTTATAAGGCCTAAAAATTCATGTGAAGAATTACTAATCTAGATATAGTTATATATAATAGAGCTTGAATAATAGTTTTAGCAGTAATAAACAACAACATGGCAATGTTGCATTCTTTATTTTTCATTTATTTCAATTTCAATATTATTATTTCAAATTTATTTCAAAAGTAATCTTGGCATAGTAGTGACAACTGTGTTATATATTTTCTGCTAATTTAACAGTGTGGTAAAACTCTAACAGACAATTGATTTGTACCTGTAAGCTATTTGTTCATATTTTCATGTGGTACATTTTGTTTACAATTACTGGTTTTCATTTGTATAAATATCTGTGCATTGTTCATTCATTTTCTTTTCAGTATATTCTCAGAAAATTTTTTACTTTTGATTTTTTGAGTTATCTTTTATTTGAAAATTATGTGTTTCTAATTTTCAATGCAATAGTTAAGGGACACCCAGACATGGTATGTCTTGGCTGGATGGTTTGTTTTCCTTAAACTCAGGTTAGGTGTATGGCTAGGGCTATTGTACTGCTTGTCATTCATTATTAAAATCATTATTAATGCTTGCAACTAAATTGCACAAGATGAGAAACACATTGAGTTTAGATTATTTTTACTAAGCAATACTTGAACCTAAGAGTTAAGGCTTCTTTATTCTTAATCAATTAGGGCTCTAGTCTTATGTGGCTCTTCTTAAAGGTTATCTGTATCAGGTAGGCCTAATGTGGCCACTCTTTCCTAACACAATCTCCTGTTTTACTTTTAGCTTATATTATGATGGGTATAACAGCAGGAGGAGATAATTATTTTGTAGCATTTGTAAATCCATGCATCAACTCAAACCCCTCTATAAGCTAGGATAGTAGAACTGTTAGCTGATTTCATACTAATGCCACAACAACTATTTACAAATATATAGGCATTTTTTTGATGAAAGTAACTATTTACAAATTTTCAGTTTTCATTAATTATTTAGCCACTTTATTGGGAAATATTTGTGAAGTGAAACATATAACACTGCATCAGCATCCTTTGGCACTTTGATTATCAAGTAAACCAATGACTCATCCTAGCTTAGCCAGCATCAAAGATTTGACAGCATTCCTTTACTTTAGCACATGCTGTGGGATGTATTTTGATTGTAATGTAAAATGAAAGCTACTCATGCAATTATAGTCAAATCATTTGCAAAGGAGCTTGTGACTCTTGATATTACCATCACCATTTTTTTGCAATCATCAACCTTGTGCTGTTGTGCATAATCTCAAAGTTGCAGATGATTGTATGATAGACAAGCATGCCTCATCTTGCCTAGCTTCAGGAATTCAGTATATTCATTTGTTTGCTGTCATTTGTTTGCTGAATCTCTTGGGGGTTGGTCTCCTCTTGCCATCATACACCTTCAAAGAATTGCTTCCATTGCAGCATCTTGGTCTGCTAACATTAAAAATATGTTTTAAACAGACAATTTTATGAGCAGCTGTCAGTTATTCTTTAAGCATAATGGCACACTCATATCTTCATACTATTTCATTTCTTAAGCCAACTCTTTCAGTAGACTATCATTCATGAAGATGCCAATTTCTATTAATCTGATACTTAATTATAATTATTATTTTTATCACTATTATTTGTGTTTGTTTTGTTATTGATTCTTTTCCTTTTGATATTATTAAGTTTTTGTACTTTTGATTTTATATGATTACTTTTGTAAACTAATCCATACACATATTTGTAATCATTGCAATGTTGATTTTGTAAATGTGTCTACATTAAGAATGTTTAGTTTCCTGAATATTGACTCTTATAAAATTTGTCAGGCATGTGAAATAACTATTTTTTAATATGTAGATTTTTATATCTCAGATTCCTTTAGTATTTTGAACTTTGTTCTGAAATATTTGACCCATCCAGTTAATAAAGAGAAATTCCACAATGTTCTGAAGAACTGTGAAGCTGTTGCAGAATCCTCAAATATCATTGCTTCAAATAGAAAGACTGACAAGATAATTTTGAAAATGTTATCCACTGTTGCAGTATATATGTTGCTTGTTTTCCTGTTTATAGCAAAGGGAAAAGGAAGTTTAGCTACTTTTAACCAACTATAATGGTTATTTTATTGCAACTTAAAGTAACTGTTTTGATAATTTTGAGAAACTTTATAAACATAATAATGATTATATAAAACAGGCAAATGTTTATAAGACCAATGTAAAATTGAGTTTTCTGATTTTGAATAATCTGAATGTGGCTATTTAGCATTACTCATGTACTGTAAGCCCTAATTCAAAGATTTCTAGTAGTATTTTGTTATTGATAGAATGTGATCAGGAAAAATTTAATCATTTTAGTAATAGTAAGCATTGGTGGAATGTGGAAATTGTTGCTGTAGGTGATTGGTTGACAGAGGAGAAAATTCATCTATATGTATTGTGAATTTTGTCTCACTGGTAGCTCTGCACATGTACTTTCATACATGGTCAGATACAATATGGACATCTTGAGAGGCAATGGCAAATATATTTCTAATGAGAGTAATCAGTAAAGTTCCCAATGGGTTTTCACGTGAATGATACAACCATAACACTTCTCAAATGTTGTTGTTAGCTTGGCATTTTTAGCTGAGGGCAACATTAGCAGTGAGGTTCAATATAAAAGCCAATTTTTAACTTTAGCAGAGATAGGAATGATAGCTATTTTGTGAAACTTGGTTTTTCTGAACTGTTCTCATTTCTGTTTAGAAAGAGGTAAGATTAATGTCACATCTTCTTTTAAGTATACTGAGATCAACCAGAGAGCAGAATGAGCATTAACATCAGGAGCTCAGGTTTCTTTGTAAAGTGTAGCATGCAAATTGGTGTTATCTGACACTTCTAAGAAGTTTTGAATAGTAGTTAGCAATCTTTCTACAGTATAATGATAAGTCTGTGAAGGAGATGATATCATGATCACAGGCCAAGAATTATTGTTAGGTCTATCTGCTTTAATTTTTTTCCAAATGTTGTTAACCTTGTTGAGAGTTGATATAGATTGCACATATGAAAATGACACATGAATATTTGTAATAATGTTCAGAGCATGTTTCTCTGCTATGAGTTCATATGTTTGAGATTGGAGCAACACATCTACAGCTATCCATTTGTCCACCATTAAGTGATTAAATGAGCAGATTTTATGTAAGAAAAGATGAGTGTGTATCAGAGCTGCATTAGAAAGATGAAAATCATGTAAGCCAAGTATGCTGAAATTTTGCAGTTTTAGAATAAAGAAATTATCTAAGCTAAGTTCTATTGCATATAATTCTGAACCACAGAATTTGCTGTTTTCCAGATCACTTAGAACAATAAAAAGTGTAATTTTGTGGAATTTTGCTAGGTGATAAGCTAATGAGAGTTTCTCCATATGTTTAGTATCTGGAATTTCTTTATGTTTGACAAAGTAAATAATCAAAATATTTTCTAAAGAAAAATTTATCTGAGATTGCAAAATTCAGTTACCTTTAAATGTAATGAGTTTATGTGTTAGTTAATCTAAACTCATCATTAAAACATGTATGGTCAATGCTATGAAAGTAAGATCAATTATGTTCCTCATTCATACAATGAGGGCAGTAAATTAGAGTATTTACTGCTGGGCATTTCTCTATGTCAATTAAGCACAGCATGCTAGAACAACTAATCAAATAGTGAGGTGGGTCCAGGTGTTGGTGAATTTCAGCTTTAGTTTCCAGCAAAATAGATTCAATAATATAACAAGCTTTTTGAGTAGTAATAAAATATGGGTTTAAAGTTTCAGTTCCAAAAGCAGTAATCATAGATCAGTGTTTTTCCAAACATTCCTTAGATCACAACATAGATTGCTGACTAGAAGTGGATGATAGGGGGCAGCATGAGAGTTGATGCTTTTGAGATTGTGACAGAACTAGTGGCTGCAATACAGTATCTTCTTGTAAAGTAGATAAGCAAGTCCGTTTAGTAGAGTGTTCAATCTCTATACTGGAGCCCTCTATGGTTATGCTATCTGAGTCATACCAGGGATAGGTGGCCAAGGTTGAATGATCACTTGAACTTGCCCTGCTCTCCAATGTATACCAAGGAGATGATGAGGGGTTCAACAGGTTGACATGATAGTTGATTTTTTGTGATTCTACATTTCTCCCATAATATGATCATAGTTTCCACTGGTATCCAACTTGTCTGCTGGATAAAAAGTGGACTCCTATTACAGTATGAGTGCCACACTCTATGTCTATAGTTTGACAACTGCTCCAGTGGTTCACTGCTGCTGGATGTTGCATGGATCAATCTCTTCATTCTTGTTAGAGTTAAACAAGTAATTTAATTATTTGCTCCAGTTTTCAGAATTGTTTGTGTTTACAGTGCTCACCCTGTGGGGGAGCACAGTAGGTAGTGGTTTTAAGACAACTTTTAGATATGTTGCAGAACTATCAAACTGAGACTCAGGAATATTGTCTAGCTCAGACATATCAAGTTACATGTCATTATTGTAAGGTAATGATTTTGAATTCTTTGTTTTTATCAATAACTATATTTTAAACATCTTTTATTGTTCACTTTAATGATAGGAAATTGCATGTTTTTCCATTATCAAGGATGTAATTATTGTGCTTTAAGACTTTATTAATTGTGTGAGGACCAGTACAATGAGTAGCAAGCTTATGTGTTTGTTTATCATTTGCAGTTAGGATAGGTGAAAACCATAAACTTTGTCTCCCACTTTGTGAGGTGTGCCATAAAGATGTTTGTTGTAATTACATGTTTGATTAACAGTGCTCTTTTGTTAAACCAGCATATTATTTTATATATGTTTTGTATCTCTTGTAGTAAATTTTTAATATAGTTGTTGGTAGCTATTGAATTATATTTTTTATTTAACATTGTTAGCAGTGTTGCTGCATCATCACCAAAGGTGGATTAAAAGGTGTTATATCTGTTGTTGTATGGATGAAAGTGTTATAAAAGTATTTGATATAATGAAGGATGAAATGCCATTTTTTCCTCCCATATGTGCAGTTGCAGTGCAAATGAGTTTAAGTAATGTTTTATTTAAACATTCTACAGTGCTGTTGATTTGTTGATGATGAGGAGCAACTTGCTCATGAAAAATTTCAAGTTGATGTAATAGTTCTTGATTCAATGAACTTTCAAATTGTGTGCCATGATCAGAACAAATGTGGTCATGCGACCTAGGTGCAGTATCCAATTATGCAAAATAGTTGATGCAATTCTTTGTGCATTTTGATCAATAATGGGTATCATGCACACATACTTAGTGAAGTTGTCAACCATTACAAGGATGCATTGGTAGCAGTCATAATCTTTGGACAATTGTTTTATATCAATATGCAGTATTTGATTTGGTGCTGATGATGTAATTTTTCATAATTTGCTGTATTGTAAAGGAAAGTGTGCAGTGTTAGTGATGACACATTTTTACATTTATTACATCATATACTATTGCTTGAAGTTTGAGACAAATAAATTATGTATTTAATGTATTTTTGGTTTGGATCCTGCTAACATGGCCTTGTTCATGGAATTTGTGTGTTATTTCTTGTTTGTAGTATTTGGGAAGTGTGATTTGATTATGGTGATTATCTACTACAAAGAGAAGACCATTAGTTGTTAGTTGCTATTTGAAGTAATTAAAATATTTAGATTTTATTTAATTGTGTATCTAGATGTTTTTATTTGTTAATGATTTGTGTTAATTGCATATTGTTTTTCTGGTTTTTATTATTTCTATTTTTGATATTTCCTCATTAAATTGAATGTGCAATATCATGCTCTTGTCTATCAGTGTTTATGATATGAAGATTAGTGTATTTTGATTTTGAGATAAAGGGAAATGGGACATTATTGAATATATGCTTTGTTTCATCCTGATGGTACTGAGGAAGATTTGTCATTAAATTGGCCTTAATATGTTTTTTCCATTTTCAATGAATGATGGTAAAATTCAAATTTGTTAGATATTCAATCCAATGAGCTATTATGTTGGAGCAGTCACCTGAAAATTTCTGAGCTCAGAATTGTGAGTGTGGACTGTAAAATGTGACTGACCATGCAAGAAATAGCAAAATTTGTTGAGGCTCTCAAGAGCAAGCATTTCAATTTTGTTGGACCCCTGGTTAAGATCTGTTGGTTTGAGTTTTCAACTATAAAATTGAATTGGAGATTTGATACCATTGATGAATTGGCTTAATGTAGCACCTATTGTGATGGAGCTAGTTTAACAGTCAACAATGAACTCCTTGGAGAAGTCAGGTGTCATTAAGCTTGGTAATTTATTTGGTTTTCAATTTATTGAGTTTGTTTTGGTGTTGCCATGACCATTTTAAAGACACTTTGCCTTTTAATAAATTAGACATTTGAATTTGGATATATTAGTTAATAATTAGGTATTAATGCTTAGTAATAGTTAATGAAAACTATATATTTCCCTAATATTTGCTGTAGATCTTTTTTGTTGTTCAGAGGTAAAATTTTATTTATTGTAGATCAAGCATCTTTTTTTAAACTGATTTTATTGTGCTGAATTTGTAGCCCTAGGAAATTTACAGATGTTTGAAGTAATTTGCATTTTTTACTGTTAATTTTATTTAGATTGTGTTAATAAATGTAATATCTTATCTAACTTATTAATGTGCTCAGTTTTTGATGCTATTAAAACATTGACAATATATGTGGCAACACCATTTTCTAAATTATTATTGGATGTTTATAGTATTTTAGTGAAATAATGTTGGAATGTTGCCATAGCATTGCATAGCCCAAAAGCCAAATAAAGACACTCAAAAAGACTGTATGCTGTGATAAAAGCTGTTTTCACAATGGAATTTGCCAATAGGCTTTGCATAAGTTGAGTATAGTGAAGATGGAATTCTGGCACATGGTATACAGTATTTCATCAATATGCACTAAAGGAAAGGCATCCATTTTTGTTACATTATTTAGCTTTCTAAAATCAATGCAAAGAAAATACTTGTTGTTTTGTGTTATATAGGCAGTCAGGTATGCACATGGGCTTTTGGATGGTTGTATTATACAGTTGTTAAGTAAATCAGTTAGAATTTTGGAATATTTCTGTTTAAGATGTTTTGGCATAGGACAGACTGGTTGACATTTCAGACAATTGTGTGTGGTCTTGATGCAGTGCTCCTCTCCAATGGCTTTGCCAATGCTGATGGTATGAAAATTAAATGTGGATGAATGGTTCCTCAATACCAAATTCAAATGATCAATTTGTTCTAAAGTTAGATGAGGATATGTGGTTGTATAAATTTCTTGAATTGTAGTGTTGTTGTGTTTAATATTTGGTATTTCCAATGATTATACAGGCTTTGGTTTGCTTTTTATTACATTAACAATTTTTATATTGGATGGTGTGGTGGTACCAAAATTACAATTTTTATTCAAAATCACAGATGGTAGCAAGAATTACCACTTTTTTAGAATTCAATCCCTGCTGATTGTGTAGAATCACAGGGGAGCTCTGACTACTCCAGCAATACTATGTAACTCAAATAAAAGGTAGAAGGTTGCAAAGGCTACCATTGTAGAGTGACCCAAATTCCAAAAGAAAACGGAACATTGGTAGTTTGCCAGTTCAATAAAGATATAGAAAAATAGTTCACCAAGAATTATCCTCCAATAGAAACCAATTTGCATGGCATTATGCTGAAGTGTTATGCACAAATTGATCCAAAATTGCCATGGTGCTAATAGTGTGTCTCTAGTTGTTAATTTCTAGCTCAATTAAAACAGATCTCAATTGTTCTTATTTCCTCAGCCTATGTAAATAAATAATAAATATAACATGTAATTACTATGCATTCACATTCACCAGCAGTATATTATCATCACAGTGCAAATTATTCAGTGCAATGTACAGATAGAAACAATTGAATAAAAGTTGTTATTTCCCTATACTTAATCATAGCCATGACCTAATGCAGTACCACAATTTGGGCTGCCAACTGTTAGAGAGCATGTTGTTGCCCTAGACACAGTTGAGTAACTCCCAAATTTTTGCTGAAGCTTAAACAATTATTATTTCACAACAATCCATAGAAGAATCTAAAAAGGTTAGCTTAATAAATAAATCAAAAAAGATCAAACATGATTGAATTTAGACAAATAATATTGTGTCTTTGCTACAGGTTTCTCAAGTATTTATAACAATCAAATATTATTACCTGTTCAGGTTTTACAAATTTCACATTTGAGTTCCCTCACAAAATTTGAGAGCAACAACATATTCAATTAAATTGAGGGGACAAATAATTCTAATTTTGTATAACTTCATTAGAAAATCTGATAGTAAAAATTCATGATGTCACAGTGATGTAACTAACTAATCTAACAAATTATAAGGCAGTATTTAGCCCTAACAAAATTGACAAATGATAAAAATCAAAAAGGTGCCCCAAGTGACTCTACAATTGTCATTGATAATATCAGAGTGAATTGGGGTTTTCAACTCCAAGGTGATAAAATGCCAACTAAAAGGTTTGATTTTAGTGGTTTTAATGGGATGAAGCATAATGGATTAATGGTTAACAGCTTGTAAATGTGTAGTAATATTTGTGTTCTTCAGATTGATAGTTAGTGTTTTATCTTGTAAATTAATTATTCAACAATATTTTTCTAGGAAATCCTTGACAAGGATTAACTCATAAGGAAGTGTGTGGTTTGTTGTGTCAAAAATAAGTGTGTCATGCATGAACTTATTGTTAGCAATTGTAAAATCTAATGATTTATTAAACCTTTAGTATTAAGGTAATCACCAGAAGTAGTGATGAGACAGTGGTTGTGGGATTCAATATGATTTTTTATGATGCCAATTAAATTAACACATCTATCTGAAATAATAGAAACAGATTCACCAGTGTCTACAGTTGCCTGGACAACAACTCTGTATGATGTGTGCTCAGCTGAGAGTTGGTGCTCTTATTTTTAAATCATCTTTGTCCTCTGTGTTGGAATCATAGATATTGCTATTATCTGTGTAATAGCATCCTTGATTGCCAATTAAAAGCATTATTTTAGTGCAGTTGGGACTAT
The DNA here is from genome assembly GCA_900660155.1 of Hofstenia miamia. Taxonomy (NCBI): domain Eukaryota; kingdom Metazoa; phylum Xenacoelomorpha; order Acoela; family Hofsteniidae; genus Hofstenia; species Hofstenia miamia. The sequence continues at coordinate 926,702 of CABFPE010000182.1, forward strand.
TATACCCCTTTTGTCCTCACTTCTTGCAGTAAACTTTCTTTAAATTTATTGCCTAAGGTGATTTATTGGAATTTGTTTGTTCTTGTTTACTTTTAGATTTGGTATTTGTTGATGAAGGTTTTATAGGAAGTTTGGTTGTCTTAGATGTAAGAGAAGATACAGTATTGTGAATTTTAATTGGTTTGATATTTTGGAATAATTTTCAATTTGGAGTTTAGTCTAAACAGCTTTCTTGATGAATGTTGGTATTTTATCTTCAGGACTGGATTTTGTTCAAATCAGCATAAAATTGATAATGGCATACCATAAATGATCTGAGTGAACAAGTCATGTGAAGAATACTCTGTTGAGGTTCTACTGAGCCTATAATGTCATTTGACTTACAAGATATATACTTCTATATCATCATCTTTCTTGTACATAGTGTGATTCAAAAGTATCTTATGTTGATTGCACATAGTGGGTGCATGGAAATGATAATAAAAATTGTAAGTTTTCCCAATGAGAAAGCTGGGAAATTGAGTGAGTGCATGTTCCTGGCCTGCACATTGTACTATTAATTTTTTTTTGTACAAAAAAACCATTCTTCAAAAGTTGGAGAAGTTCCATCAGCCTTTCCAGAAAATGTTCATGGTGGCATTCTAATTTTAAGATTGTCATCAAAAGCTGATGCTGGTTTAGAGCAAAAGGTTTTTTTATTTTGCATTGGATTTCTAAATTTATCAATAATTGAATCAAGTTTATTAGTTAATTGTCAACTTATAGTTTTATCAAAATCTGAATTCAGGGACTGATCCCATTTCAGTAAATTTTTGTCAATGGTTATAGGCATTGAGGTAGAAAAGTAATTTTTAGAAGTTGAAGTGGTAGTTTTAGTGTATTCTTTGAATTGGTGATCAAGAGGTATATGTAATTTAAAAGACACTCTCAAAAGGCTCACTTCACTTGCCTTTTGATCCCATTTCCCATTATATTAATCAGAGTTTAGCCATTAATTGCTTAGGATATAAAGTTTTTAGATTATTAAGAATTGGGTTTAGCCAATAATATTTCTTTAGCTTCACAGCTAAAATAGCAACATTAGTTGCTTTTGTAGTTGTACTATGAATATTTTGAGTTTGCATTAATATCTCTGTTTGATTGCTTAATAGTAAACAAAGAAAATGTTTTAATATTGACCCTTTGAGTAATGTACACAAGTATTATCTGCTTAGGAGCAGGGGTATCATGAGAGAGCTGATTCACGCTCATTGTTGCCAAGCTGATTCTACACTTACTACATAATAAGTTTTTTAAATTGTAAAATAAATAATTTTTTAAAGATTCCTACATAAATAGTCCCTCTTTAGTAAGGTGCTTATGTATTAACTGCTCAAGAGCATTGGTCTTATAAAGCTGACCCCATTCATTGTTGCCAGTCTATTTCTACAATGACATCAAAAATTATTTTTCATTTAAAAATATATCCTATATAATTAACATTTCTTTTGTGAGGTCAAACTGGTGGAAGTGAGGCTAAGCCAACATTTTAATTTAAGCTTTGCAAATGGAATACACTACCATATACATTGGAATGAAATTGTAAGTTTAATAATTGTTTATATAGATCAGGAAGGGTGTCTGAAATAGGTATTAAAATATGGATATGTAGAAGCAAAATGCAAAATATGGTTGTAACTTCAACTAAGAAAATCATTTTCACTTAGGGTTGAATTTTTTGTAATTTTGTCTAAAATAACTAAGCAAAATTGTATTTTTTACAATAAAAGTTATCTGGTGGAAGTGATACTAAGCAAATATTTTAATATAAGATTTGTTAATTAATTACACTACACTTTAGAATGAAAATGTAAGTTTAATTGCTTTTATAGATAAGAAATGTTGTCTGAAATGGGTATTAAAGTATGGATATGCAGAAGCAAAGTGAAATTATAGTTATAATCTCAACTAACAAAATCATTTTGATTAATTAGTATTGCACTTTTTTGTAATTTTGTTTAAAACAACTATGCAAATTTTGTATTTTTTAAATAAAATTGTCTTGTTTCTTTTTTCTAATAATTGCTGTTTTATTTGTTTTTGCAAATTCAATGTCAATGGTTTTGATAAAATATATGAAAATGAATGGAAAATTTAAAAAATTTAAATTTTTAGATAAAAACAGTTGAATAAAAAATAACTTGTTTATGTATTCAAGCCTTAAGATAGAAATTTATTGGTTTTGAGTGGAAAAAAATACTTTGTTGTATGGGAGTAGAGATTTATTGCTGCTAATTTGAATTCCTCAACTGTATCTAATTAACATCAAATGCACAGTGTAAATTTGTTTTCATTAATGATATTAAATATGGCCATTACTAAAATTCAAAAAATCCTTAAATACTTTAATTTTTTCCTACAATTAAATTTGTAATTTAATTTAAATGTCTTCACTATACTTTATATTTACTTTGATTTGCATGTAAATACTATCAAATGCTATTAGATTCTTAAAATTTATAAAAATATTGTGAATATATTCAGACTGCATTTCAATAATTTATTTAAAAATCTAAAAAATTTCTTAGCATGCACATTCAACTTATAGGTCAAATGCACTTGCTGATATAAAAAATAACAGCACTGAATTTGTGTTTAGAGGAGACAATTTCAAAATTTCATTTGTTATGGATAGGTAAATACAGCATAGGTGAGTTGCTGTAGTGGGTACTTCACATCTTGCAAGAATTGGTGGTACCTGGGTTTTCCCAAATTTTGGTATTCTTTATATCAACATGGTGGATGTTTACACTATTCAATTGGGAAGAAGACATTGGAAGAGATTGCTGAAAATCTTTCAGGTTTTGAGTTTGTGGTGGCAATTTTAGGCAGCAATTATGTTAGCAGGGACACTTCTCCAGATTTTATGGATGCCAGGATCATTGCTGTGTTATGTTACCTGAGGCAAAGTAATGACTTACTTGATTTCATTGCTTATTTTCCAAAGTCAGACATTGCTGCAAGAGTGCACCAGGCCAAGCTGTTAATAATTCAGAACTGACTGCATAGAATTTTAAAGTTAAATGCCTCATTTAATAACACTAAAATGAGAGTATCTACAAGTAATTTTTGACATCTAGATTCAGAAAATACTAAAATCTTTCCATTTCAAAAAATATTTGGAAAGTGATTTCAGAATCTATCTAACAAAATTTGCATTTTTAATGAAATTTCAGAAAAATTGTGTTTATAATTCATTAATTTACTCACAAAAGAGTTTTTAAATTGAAAATTTAATGCCATAAATCAACTCAGAAGAATCAAATTTTGGTAGAATGAGCAATTTTAAACAAAAATTCAGTTTTGGAATTAATTATTAAAAATTAGATCTCTTAAATCTAGGGCACATTAAAATTGACACTATGGCATTCCAGAAAATTTCACAATGCAACATCTAGATTGACTTTAAAGATAAGAGATTGACATTTTCAAGTGATTTTAGACCTGCAGCATTTGAATACTACAATGGGTTTTCATTTTAAGCTGTAGTTAAAGAGCAGTTATAAAAGAAATTTTGCAAACTTGAGTTTTCACACTTTATTCATTGAATGTCAGTGAAAGGGCTTATAAATCTAGAAATTTAATGTAGAAACAACAATCTTTACTAAGAAGTAGTAGTCAATGCTCTGAAAAATATATATTATCAAAAACCCAGAAATCCCACTATATTCAATAATCACTGCAAAATCTCAAAGAAATTGACAGAATGGATCAAAGCTATTAATAAAATGGAGTAAAATGTAAATGAATTTTCAAGGTTTATCCATAATATCCATTTTCATCATCCACAATATACATTTAAAAAACACCAATTTTTTGCAACTTTATAGGGGTGTCCCAATATGAAGTGTAATATTACTAAACAGAATGTTAAAGATTAATGAAATTAAAAACAAAATGCATTTTTATAGATGGTTTTTTTCAAAAAAATCACTATAATTTTTAAAAAATTACTAACCCATCCTATAATACTTTTAGCTAAAAGAGAAAATTTTCCATTATGGAAGTTTGAAAGGTAATTTTGGAAAAATTTTTTTTGAATGTTATTTCTTCATTTACTGCAAATATCTCAAAGTAAAAATTTTTAATTTTGAGAAATATGTTTTTTAGTTGAAATTTTTAAAACTTTCCGTATTGGGACAGGACAACAAATTAGAATCTCCTTTCAAAACTGTGCATTTTGGTGTAAAAATCTTATTGATAGCTTTATTATATCAAAAGTTATTAAAGAAAATATCTTTTCTGAAAAATTCTCCCAAATCTTGCCAGCCTAGCTCAGCCATTATTGATCTTAGAGATAAATATCCAAATAAACAATTTTTTTCAATGAAATTTGCTACTTAAAAATTGAAATGGAGCTGTGATATCTTTAAAATTGCTATAGCCTGCAAAGTTAAGGTATAATATCTAAAGGCAACATGGGTTTTCAAATTAAATTTTTTTATAAAAAAATTATGGCCATGTGAAATTTTTGTCTTTATATTTGAAACAATTCTGATAAAAATTCAGATCACTAGTGTGAAAAAATGAAAAGAAAATTTTCAAAAATATAATTTTTCAAATAAATGTTATAAGAAATTTAAAAATTAAGGCTTATTAAGCAATTTATTTAAGCTTCCCGCTAGGGGGCGCAATTGTACATGTTCCATCTTGTAAATGGCTTAAGATCTTCAGCTTTCAGAGCTCTATAAGCCTGCAAAATTTCACGGTGATAGCTGCAATATCAACAGAGCAATGGGCAAAAATGTAAAGTATGGAAAGCAACTAACATTGATTGGATGTTTATTTCAGCAATCTTAGGAGTTGCTATGTTTTGACATAATTGCAAACTGTGTTCTAGTTTATTTCTTTTTTTCCTTAGAGCTCAGTTGTCCCATGATTTGTATATTTTGAACATTAAACTGATCAACTCATTTCAATAAATTTGGGTTTGTTTTTAGTAATTTGAATTTTTATGAATCTGTAAGAGGTCAAATTTTTCAAGGAATGTGATTTTCTTGAAGAGTTCCTCCCAAGTATGTACATCTTCAGATGCTGGTGGGATCTGAATGGCCTTTTCTTTGAAGTTAACAGGACTTCAACTGGTGAACTTAATTGACTGATCTAATCATAACTAAGTAGGCTAACTAGGGTTTACTGCAATTTTAAAAAAATATATTTTCTGTCTTTTTGACAGCACATTGAGAAATGATAGTTCCACCTGCTGTCCAATTGTAGAAAGATTCCATCTTTTATTAATAGGGTTCACCATCTTCTTGTTAATTATTTTGGAGCTTCCACTGACAGTGGTATAGTTAATTATGAAACAATACATGTACTTGGAGTCCTGTGGTGGTCACCATGTGGTATTGGTGAGAAGTCAGCATGCATTCCTACTATTCTATCTTATTGAGTGTTTCAAGCTGATGCCTATATTGACTGATGCTACAAATAATTAACTAAACCCTCCTGCTATTATACCCTTTCCTAATAAAAGTTAAAGGTAAACAGGAAATAGTGTTAGGGAAGAGTAGCCATACTCAGCCAACCTGATACAGATAAACTTTAAAAACAGTTACATAAAACTAAAGCTCTAATTTGATTAAGAGTGCATGTAGTAAACCTCAGTGCTAAGTAAAATTACCTATGCTCAGTGTGTTCCTGACCTCATGCAATTTAGGTGAAAGCATTAATAAAAATTTTAACAATGAATGTCAAGCAGTGCAAATGCCCTAGCCATATACCTAACCTAAGTTAAAGGATATACCATTAAACTCATTCACCATCTGAGTGCACCTTAACTAATTTAGAAAAACATAATTTAATAAAAGTAAAAACAAAAGAAAATAAAAGTAAAACAAATTTACTGAGAATAAATCAAAAAAGAAATAAAATGAACAAAACTCAGATACATATACAAAATTAACTGGTATCTGTAAATGAAAGCATACAGTGAAAATATAGGATAATATGTGGCAGGTACAAAATCAGTTTCTGCTTCAATCTTACTGTGTTTCAAAATTAGCAGAAATTCAAACTAAAATATAAATAGCACTGTTTTCACTTTTCCAAATTACAATTTGAAATAATTCATAATTAGTACAGTTGAAATTGTAATTAAATTAAATAATGAAAGTTCCAAGCATGTAGAAATGTCATAATTCCACAATGATTTCAGTGACTTAACTGCTTTTCATTTTTCTCATTCAACTTGTTTGCTAGGTATTCAAAGTAAGTGTTCCCTTGCTATCACAATAAAATTAATTAAATGTTTATTTAAGCAAAGTGGTGGCAGAAACAGTAAGCATCACTGCTATATAAATACAACAATTGAAGGACAACATGATTAAATTAAATTTATCAAACATTATAAATTTCTCTGTTGATTTTGGAAGGTGAAAATCTTGTCTTTCAAATACAGAAACATGCAAAGAGAACAGTACAAACTTTCTACTAGTATGTAATGGATTTTAATAAAATTTATTTAGTTTTTTATATATTAATTATTACTTTCTTTATCACAAATTTAATGTAATACTCAATGATATTATCCAAAATAACCTACATCCAATTTTTTTTCAAGCAAAGTCTAGCAGTAATCATAGAGTAGAAAACAGGGAAATTTTAAGCAATTAAATAAAATAGCATTTTGTTAAAAACTTCCTTTTTGCTTAACCACTCCAACATGCATTCTACATGACAAGTCTCCACCTTTTTTAATCATCTGCTGCCTTTTTGTGTGACTGCAGCATTGCCACGTCATAACCAGCCATAAGCAGTCTGTACAGGTATTCCATTTGCAACAGCCACTGCTTTCCAGTCCCCATTTTCAGCAGCATCAATTACTCTCCTTTTCAAATCAGCATTGTTTGTGCAGTTTTATTTTCCCCTCTTAATGCTGGTTTGTACACCTCTTGCTGTTTGTATCCTGAGCACTGATTCACCTTTGCTTGAATCTGCAGAGAACCTCATTCTGTTGCTGTTACTCATGTTAATCATGACACTGACTGAAATGGCAATGAATGGTAACTATATAGTAACTTTCACAAGTAGACATAGAAGCCATGACTGGTGGCTAATAGCAATTAGAAATTTACCATAGAAATTGCATTTTGCTTCTTTTCTGGCTCAACAAGATTTGCAAATGTGTGACAAAGTGTCAGACAATTAACTTACTTTCTGTGTTTTTTTGAATTCTTGTTAGTCAGCCTTCCTGCAATATTTTCAATTATTGTAAAAATTATTTGAATAAATTAATAATGGTAATAATATTTGTTGAAATACTTGTAAGTGAGTTTCTGCAGACATTTTTAATTTGAAGTTCAACTATTTGAAATTGAAGTTCAACTATCTTAAACTGAAGTTCAACTATTTTAAATTGATGTTCAACAGTTTTAAATTGAAACTAAAAANTTTCTGTGTTTTTTTGAATTCTTGTTAGTCAGCCTTCCTGCAATATTTTCAATTATTGTAAAAATTATTTGAATAAATTAATAATGGTAATAATATTTGTTGAAATACTTGTAAGTGAGTTTCTGCAGACATTTTTAATTTGAAGTTCAACTATTTTAAATTGATGTTCAACAGTTTTAAATTGAAACTAAAAAGTTGTAAATTTCTCCTAAAAACAATTTCCCAACTAAGCTCATTTTAAACATTTTTTACTGTCAGAATATAATTTCTGACAGCTGTAAGATAATGCATTGACGAATTTTAGTGCAAATCGTGATTGGCTGATAAATTTCAATTTATTCAATTTATGGCCAAATGATTACATGTTTACAAAGTTGTGGATTAGTTGTACAGCATTAGCATTACGTTCTATTTTACACTACACAGTTTTTGCATTGACCAATGGATCAACCAGCTAATAAAGTATGTCTAATATTAGTATAGTAGACACTATTGCAATTTATCTGACTAAAACATTATCTACTTTTTAGTACATTAATGTATTAGTATATTTTTTGCTATTGCCACCTGACGGCCTTTAGAAGGGAAAGCAAACATAATATATTAGATATTGAAGAAAGTAGTTTTCATGGCTAAAACAAAATATGATCAGTTACTCAAACTTGTGTGTTTATTAATCTAAGGAAATTGCTTAACATCATTGATCATAAACTCTTAATATGGAAGCTGAGCAGGTATGGTCTCAGGTCAGAAATATATTATTTTTGAAATTATACTTAGCGTATACGTATTTTTAAGTTCATTAATTAAACTTGAAATGATCTAGGGTGGTGTACCGCATTTTTCCATTTTTGGACTTGTTTTTCGTTATGTACATAGACGATTTTCCAAGTACAACTTAATGCAAATGAATTTTATTCCAATAATAAATATTAGAGAAATTTTAAATGCACAAATTAATGGCTTTTTTAAAATAAATTGTCCTTAAATAGTAAAACAACAGCGGCTGTGAACTTTTTTCGTTATTGGAATGCCTTTTGCCTATCTTCATATATCTAGTGTCGAACTAAATATGGATAAGGCTTTTTAACAATATATGTGTCCCATTGAAATTAATGCATATTATTCCTAGTAATTTAGCATTGGAACATCATATAATGGACTACTGCCAATTTGTAATCTACACAATATGTAATGCACAAAGTAATCTTTAAGAACACTACATACAATTCTAAATTATTTTTAAATGATATTTTATTAAACAGTTTTTTTATACATATATGAAATTTAGGGAATGTATAAATGTTCAAAGAAACGAATATGCTATTGAATATAATTGTTTTAAGGAAATTATTCATTATTATTTCACTAGAGCTTGATACAAAATTTGCTCTAGCAATTCAGCATAATTCACTTCATAGTAATTCAATAGAGATTAGATGTACTAATATAATACATGAATAATTTTAACAAAGAATGAATGTAGTACACTCTTAAATGACATAAAAACTGCTACCAGTGGAAAAGAGAAAATGGACTAGGAACTCTTAAATTGTATTCAAATTAACTTTTGGGGGAATAATGTAAATTTTCATTTCTCTCGTTCTCTATAAATTCTTGCACTCGAGGTAGTGACGTGTTCCGCATATCTAAGATCAGGAATGATAATTGTAAAATCTTGCTTCTGATGCACTTGAGAATATGTATTTGAGAGATTGTTAACGTATGTTACCATAACGGCGAGCAATATTTTCAAACTGGCCGGATTAATTATATATATATTTGATATATGTCGGAATAGGTGTAGATCTTCTTCAAGCCTATTAGGAAATTTGGACGTCCTGGGTTATGAACAAATCTATGCAAAATTTAAATTGGTTATTGTAAGCATTTGTTATAAACAGTTATTCCTGTGCCTTGGGTACATGCTGACACTATGTCTTGATTCACTTGAAAATGTCCATTTGATTTCGATCTACAATAGAGCACCACTACATGGTCTTCTGCTAAAACTTGATCCCCTTCAGCACTAATTGTTGTTTTTTGGAGATCTTGCTTTGTTTTTTGTTGATGAGATCCCATTTTTGTAAAAAAAACATTCAAATTCTGTCCATATCTTATGTTCAGTTAATCTTCATTCTAAAGCTCTTGACTGCAACAACTAACTATTTTATTTGCTGTAAACACACAAGTTCCACTCAGTTGTACCATTGTAAAGTCAAAGATTGTTGTGCCACATTTGGAGAGTTATGGGCATTTAAATTGTTTTATCGAAGACATCATTAATTTTGAGTGGCCTTGTTACTTATTCTTCAAAGGTGGATATTTTTGTGCTAGTATTTTTGCTCTAAGACATTCATTTTATTAAAACAGTTCCAATTCTGTTACATTTTCAGTTAATGTTACAATAGTCCCAGATCGCTGAATGTGAGAGTGACTTTAATAGTAAAACACAGTTGATTAATTTAAACGTTCATTTTACTTTTTGCATTTTGTGTACTGACGCAAAATGCGAATGTACTTTATATAATTAATTTTTGAAAAGTGTTAAATTTTGCATTTTAATATTTCGTAGTTTGTTTAATGAAGTGTTGATTTCTAAAATTTACATTTGAAGCACTAATTCTTATCATTTAAAACTTATTTAAGATGAATCTCAGTGTGAATTTACAGTGTTTTGGAATAGAATTACCTTTTTAATACTGTCAACTAATTATTTAGAAATTGCACGATTCGTAGAAAAGGATTTCTTACACATGATCTAGTCTATATTACTATAAATATTCTGATGGCATTGTAGATCCTGCAACTGCGTATTTTTTCAATTATATAATGTTAAATATTAAATAATAATGGCTAGTATGTATTGTACTATCAAAGTTTTTACTGAAACACCTTCAAAGACAAAATTGCGGGAGTGACGGAAGATTAGCAAAGAACTATTCAATATAGTTTTTGTATGTTTTAACCAATTGCATCGATGGACAACACTATATTTGCTACCTAATATGGACAGGATTTAGGCTTTACATAGGAAATCTTTTGCAATGCATTAGCATGATTGGTATCACTAGAGATATTGCTCGTAACCTGCAAAGCTTCTTGTGAATAGTTAATGACAAAAATTCTGCAATTTTGTCTATTGGTTGTTATACTAGTCTGCTTAACTTATTGAGCAGAGGTATCAAAACCATTGCCGTTGTGAAAGAATCAATGAATGTATTTGATATATTGACTCATTCGGAGCCACTATTGAGATATTCATCTACACTGGATATCCTAATATGAGTCTATTTGAGTAGCAATTAACAGAAAACTTGATCCAGAAATGGTTCAAATGCATTTTGAATAATCAAAAACAAATCCGTGCGGAGATTTCCAAACTTGATTTATTTGATGTATACGCACTATTTTAAAAAATTGTGATAGCTGAAATGATTTTTCAATGCTTGATGCTGGGAAAAAAGAAAATCTCTGAGAATGTTATGTTGATTAATTTTTGCAATTCGCTGTCAGCAAAAATTTTTGAATATTAATTGAAATTTATTTATGAGGTATCAACTGTTGAAGTGATTCCTTCATTTTCGGAAAGTAAATTTTTGGAAATTCAACCAGACCATGTTCTTTGCGTTGCTTTGAAGGTGCTCATAACAAATTTCAAAAATATGAAGCACGTAGTTACAGAAATATTAGTCAATGACACGCACAACTTTGCTATATTAGATGTATAGATTTGAAGATTTATGTGTAATTTTGTTTAATTTTATAATTTCAGATTTAATGGTTGCTGGTAAAAAGCTATCTGATCATGATTCTAAGCAAGGGGATATATTGCAAGCAGTTCTTGTCCCTTTTTCAATCACTTCTGACAATCATTTTTTAGCCCCAGAGGACGCTTCATCAGAGGTTTGTCTTCTCTTTCTTTATCCTCGGGCTTTGTGTATTCATTAATAATTAATTTTATTCTGGATTTGCTGTTGCTGGCATAATTACTTGAGTTGTCTAATAAGTTTTGCCATTACCAAATTATTAATAACTACTTGAGGATATATAAGGCAAACAAATATATATTTACAAAACGTAATCACCATTTAAATAGATAACATTTTTACAGTGTTCATAGAATCTTCTTATTTCTTGCAAAAAGCGATGTTTTGGTATATATCTACAGCACCGCAACGCTTGATCTACGAGAGGAGCTTGGTCTTCAAAAACTGATGTTCGCAATTGACCAATTCCGTAGAACACTGTACCCTGTCAGTTTTGTTCTGCAGTGAGAGGATATGCGGAACCCATTGTGAACAGGCTTTCCTGTTTAGTCTTTGATCCTATGTGTGTCGTACAGTGTCCTTGGAGATCGCCAGTTGCGCTGCAATTGAGAGCAGCGATTGTTTTGCCTTCTCTTCAACAATCTAACACCATCGACAGTTCCATCAGTAATCACAATGCAAAGCCTTCCTGAACGTTCCCCATCCAAAAGACTGGTTCGCACATTCTGAAAATCCTTATGCCAACGGCTTTCCTTCCGGACTTCCGTCAGCTCGGCACACAAATTGATCAAATCCCTTTCCAACAGCAAATCTCTTCCTTTGGCTGTGGAATTCAATGGTTAGCTTGCTCAATCTCCTCGTGACATCAAATCTTTTTAATGAAAATTTTTGTTCTGCTTTCTCTCCCCTTAGCTCTTCTCATGTAACTGACCATAGAACTCGCTCTGCTCTAAACCTTTCAGAAATCATTCTAAATTCCTTTACTCCGCATACATCTTTAAAATTTTGTCCTCTATTAAGTCGCACTCCATTCTTCAAGATCAATTATCGCCTGTTTTAATTAAAAACATTGCATCTTCTACGTTTCCTCAAATTTTGAAAAAGCTGTTTTTATTCCAATCTTTAAATCTGGCAAGAATCTTCCAAAACATCTGTGCTCTTCCTATCGTCCAATTTTTTCCATTCTTTCTCGTCTATCTCTTGCTTTTGAACGGCTCATTTTCAACGCTATCTATCCCGTCTTCCGTCCTTCGATTTCCGAATCTCAGTACGATTTCATGTTTCAGAAATCTCCTGCTCTCTCTCTTACGTTTCCTTGACACAGCTTATTCTCATTTCGATAGAAGTATCCCTCTTTTTACTGTATCTTGATTTCAAAAAGGCTTTTTATAAAGCTCCTCATTCGCACTTAATTTCGAAGCTCTCGCTTCTTGTTGTGATTCCTCCCTTATTTCTCTCATCTCAAGTTATCTCACTAACAGATCTCAATTTGATGACACACGCATATTTTCTTCGAAACAGCTGTCAAGCTGCCCTATTATGGTCAACTTCCAATGGTCTTCCTTTTAACACTTCTAAATCTGAAGGTCTCTTATTCTCTTCCTCCAAAACCCATTCCACTGATTTTTATTTAAATGACGTCATTGTTCCCTTCAAACCTTATGTTCGTGATCTTGGTATTTTGATTTCCAGTTCTCTCTCCTGGTCTATACATATTTCTCACAAAGCTAAAATATTCTCTTCTATCTTTTACTTTCTCAAATCCACTATGCCCAGTTCTTCTAACTCTACCACCAAATTAACAATCTTCAAGTCATATTGTATTAGCGCATTTTGTTATGGATCTCAGTGTTGGTATCTCAACACTTCCTTCGCAACTAAAATTGATCATCTTTTACACCGGGCTCTTCGCTGGATCTACTCTTCTAATAAACCTTTCCTTCATCTCCTTTTAAAATCCAGACTCGCTGTATCTCAAATTACTTGATCTGATCTTTCTCAATAAACTGCTACTCGGATTTTATGATTTCGATGTATTTGATTTCCTAAAATTCTCTCCCGCTATCAGTGGCTCACGATCCTCTTCTAAAGTTCGTTTTCTTTTACCTCGCATTTACAAAGCTACCTGCAAAAAACTTTTTCTATCGTGTAATTCCACCAGCTAATTTCATAATTTCTAATCTTGAAATCGATTTGTGGTCGTCTGCTAGTCTTTTCAAACAACGTATCCTCCTGTTTTTTCTGTCTGCTATCTCTGAATTCGGCTTTTTATCTAAATGCAACTAATTTCCTTTCAGCAATTGCTCCTCTTGTCATCTTCGCATCTAATTTTCACTGTTGTTTTCTCTTGTCATTTTTTTATTTGTTTGTTTGTAAATGTTAATTTATTTTTGTATACACCATTAATTTCGGTTAAATTCATTATTATTTTTTATTATTATTATTATTATTATTATTATTATTATTATTATTATTATTTAATTGTTGTGTAGTAGAATGAATATTTTCTGCATTCTCACCTCTTCTAAACTCCACATAAACCTGTGCTCTAAAGTTTTCTTTACTAAGCTGCATATTGTTGCGCAATGAAATGCAACTTTGTAGTGCATTAATATGGCGTTTAGAGTAAATTCACATACAGTATACAGAATGCCGATTAATCACTCTCTCATTTCATAAAAACAACATTTGACATTACTTGCTAATACGCACACACAAATTGCAAAACTTATTAGACAACCCTAGTATATCTTGCTGTATAAATATTTATTAATTTAAAAATTCAAAGTTGCTGCCATTAAACTACCTGGTAATTCTATTTTTATTTCGTCACATTCCTTGTTTTGTCTACATATATGCTTTTTGTGTTTAAATTTACTTGATTTGTCTAATTGTGTACATCATTGTTAACATGTTATGGATTTTTGAAGGATGGTTAGACAGACTACTATGCTTAAACCGGTAACTGATCATGATTGAGTTGCCGGTTCGAAAGAATGGGTGAGACATCAAAGAGAACAGGTATTTCCCTGATAAAAGTGTATTTCCTTACTTTCTCATTTACTTACTACCTGAAAATTGATAATTCAACTATATAAATGTTTAGCTAATAATCAATTTGAAGATTTAGTTATAAATATAAACAGTCAGAATGAGTTAAACCGTAACTTACCAAAGTGGCTACTCAAGGCAAACAATGATGTTACTAGAAACACTAAGGCATAAAATCAGCCACATTTTTGTAAAAGGAAAAAACGATTGAATATAGCGACCTTAGAAATTCCCCTGACATAAAGCACTTCTTCAATCGCATTTTACGTTTTTTCGAGTTTTGACTTTGTTCACCTCTTTAAATTTTTAACTCGAACATGCCATTTCTGTTTCTTGATTCCAGATGTATCGAATGAGTTATCATACAGGTATCTGGCTTCACGATTGCTAAACTTTTACATTTAGACAATTATATAAGGATGTATTTTATTGTAAAGAAATCATAACTGAACAAAAACACATTCAAATTTTCCATTCTTTTAGTAATATGCAATTTTGGGAAATATAATTTAAGGCCAGGATAATCATTTTGTGAACTGTTATTTAAAAAAGTTTTCGAATTGGCTGAAGAATATATTTGGAGTATTTGATTTTATATGATTGCTTTTGCTCATTTGATATTTTAGCCTCTTCTTCCTTTATTAAATCTCCCGGTCTTATCTTATGTTTTGGAGTGGGTTATATCTTCAGAAGTACAATCAACTTTTATTTACGTACATTCTGGAGGCAAGACCGTTCATGAATTCATTAAGTATGTTTTTTTATATATTATTTTTAACAAGTACCCTTTAGGAGTTATTTCCCAAAGCATGATATTCAGGTAATTGTGACTGTTGAAAGGTTAACACTGGGTGGAGTAATGAGGGATTTAGAAAATAAGTCGTTGATTGAAGGAGATTTTCTGTTGGCATCGTATGATACTATCTGCAGTATTCCTTTAAACAGTGTGGTTGATGTTCACAGGTATATTGCAATTCTTATGCATGATTATTAGGATGGTTTCTAGAAAACGCTACAAAAACTTTCGAAATACGTCCAAGAAAGATGAAGGTTCCCCTTTGGAACCAATTATGACTATCATTTTTAAGCCAATCTCCTCTAAAACACGTTTGTTTTTGGCAGGAAACTCGTCCAATATCATTTTCACTCCTACTAATAATCGAATACTGACGGTTTTGGAGTCTAATTCTTTCACAATTCCTCAAGTAGGTACTTTAATTATTCCATTTTGCAGTTACCTAAGAGAATAAAACCGGGCATGCAAACTATTAAATATCTTTCTAAGAGCAGCAACACAATGCAAATTTACATAATATACTACTTCTGGTTGTTGTACTTTGTATATTTATGTGCTAAGAATACGCTACACGTTATTATCAACATCGGGCCATGGAAACAACTCAATACGTGTTTCTTCGAAAAAAATTTTTAAGCACTTGCATTTTCCACTTCTCCTATTGGAAACAGCCGTCAGAGAGAACATGTGAATAAAGGGTTATTTTTGCAAAAAAAGTGTGTTTCGGACTATGCCCCATATTATAACCGATCCTCCTCGAAATGAATAAAATTCGATTATTTTTTTACGGATGAAGAGTAATCATTAATATTCGAAGTCAATTGAAAATTCACTTTAACATATAGTAAAACAATCGATTATGTTAAATTTAAATTTCTTTATCAATCGCAAATGTATATTTTTCGCCTAAAAATTTAGGAATTGTTATAAAATTTGAAAAAACTCGCTTCAAGTCAGAATTTCCTTCAAAAAATGCTGGAACTCCGACCGAGTAACTCGAACTTGACTCGAAAAATCCTGACTGATATCTCTCCTCCTCATGCAACTTCTTAAGTAGGCATTTTCGAGACATTTTAAACAGGCGATCACATAATCGAGCACACAGTTTTAAAATAGCCATCCTACATATTGTGGATGAATTATTTAAAATTAAATGACCCAGTACAAACGTTCGCTCAGGTATTAGTAAATGTAGTAGGTATAATTGTAGTAATGCTTAAAAAACTGCGTACGTACTAGTAGCCTTCCAATACTATATTTTCAGTATTTTTCTTGACCCTATTTGGTCATACCAATTTCACTAATGTCAAATAAAAAATTTTGAATGATAATTTTTTTACACTTTGAATAAATATGTATTTTTGATAACTAAAGCAATTTACTCACAAAATTGCTAAATAATAATCACTATCACCATATATATTCTAATAAATTTCACTACATTCTGCATATTGAACATAATTTTTTCAATGATGTATAGTCAAATCTTGGCAATTATGGATGGTAGTAATTATTACATTAATCATGAACAACTTGTTATTGCGTAATTATTTCTTAGAGAAAATGTGGCTATTGATAGATCACAGCTGGACACAGGTGTCCGGTTTGCAATTTAGTGTTAAGTCAAGAACAGGTTTTACTGCTAAATGACTTACAATTCAAAAAAGAAACATTGATTTAAAGCAAAGATATTCTTTATTTTATGTCACTGGATATATTTCTAACCAAATCTCGTCCTAATAAGTTACACATTGTTTACTTTAATAAAACATATCTGCAGAAAGCGACTTATGATTTTAGAAGACTTTCCTAAAGCAGCTTTTACAATAATTGCAAACATATTTTTCTGTTTGAGTTGTTTATTAATGCACATATTTCATTCCTTCAGCCCATAAGTTTATTGTCAAATATCTAGCTGGGTGGCCTTCATTAAAGATTGTCTTGCTTAACTTAAGTTAATGAGAATATTTTTTATTTTGACTAAAAAGCTGATTTCAAATTTGACATCATTTCTCTACAAATGCAATGCAGAATCATCAATATTAACCCAATCAATCTATTAGGATGATAGTTAATTTTCTGGTCTATTATGATAAAAATGTTATGGTGTATGGCTGCAAATCAATTCTTTATTGTTTCCAATGCTTTTTTTAGTGCTGTAGTCATGGAATAGATAGATTAACTTTTGAATTTTTAGTGATTTCATAAAATGTCTTTAGGAAATGTTGGAAATCGCTGATAGATTAATCGTTAGATCCGACATCTTGAACACTGGTATTTGTATTTGCTCACCTCATGTTCCCTTTATATTTCTTGATAACTTTGACATTGACACTCTTCCTGCCTTCCTCTCCAGTGTTTTTGAAAATGAAGAGGTAGTTTTTTGACGTTTCAACAACTATTATAGACTTTAGTTTCTTCGTAAAAGCATTCACTGTCATTTCCTTGAAAACGGAATTGCTTCTCCAGCGTTTAGTAGTATGCCCCAGTATGATGCAGTCAGGTAGTTATTGCAATATTTATATTAATATTTTATTTAATTAGTATTTTTAGCTGTTACTGATTTTCCTTGTTACTTGATAAATTAATGAGTTGTTATGACAAGGAAAATTAGAATATCAGGCACTGAATCTGTACAATAGCGTAAAGAAATAAGAAGGCTTGCAAAATACAAATGTTAATTTTTTAAATTCCTTTTATACAGAACCCTGAAAGTCATTCAACCTTAGTTATTTTTAGTGGAAATTCTTATGGATTGATAGAGAAATAACGTATGATGTAAAAATTTACTTATTGAGTTTAGTATCTCATTTCAATGTTTGGAATTTAATCAGCACAGTTTGCAAGTAGTTGACGCTTAATTATTTATTAGTGAAATAATTTTAATATAATCTCAATAACTTCTACTTTCTATTGGCGCGTCTAGGGTAATCTGTTTAGCGTATGGTAATTGTAAGTTGTTTTTAGTCAAATGATGTTATCACGTTGGTTTTATCCCTTGACCCCCGACATGAAAGTTTTGAATTCTGGTAAAGTTTCTCTTTCTAGAAATAATATCTACACATCTGAACAAGTCACAAGCGGACAGTATGTCTTTTTTATTTTCAGTAAATATATTATCCCATTGTTAATAAAGAGTAACGTGTAATCCGGCATATATACCGCATCACCAAAAAAATGAGAATATATTTTAACATATACTTGTCGTATATGCCGCAGCAAAAAAATGAATTTTACTCAAAATCTGGATCGGAGTCATGATTTTCTACATCGCTTTGGACTCGAAAAATAAATCCAATTGAGCCTCGTCCAGCTAATTGTAATGCCATTCTAGGACATCTCCTCCTTATCAAAGGTTCAGGTGCCAATCTAGTTGTTGAAATGTCCATCGAATACGAATATTTTGACAGCTTCAATATCACTGTCGGTCTCATTTGGCTCTTCGTTTTGGCTCCCATCCATTGCATTCATTTGGCCAGTAATGAGCAGGAGGCACGTTTGAAGTTGCGTGCAGATGAAACTTCCTGTGATGGAGATGACATCCACTTGTTCTAGAACAGTAAATGAGCACATGAATTTACAAATCCCAATAGAGGCACTACAATACGTCAGCATTCTGATTTGGTAGTAGTTTTGACGTGTTTGGCATGTAGATCGCATCTCCACTTGAGACTTAAAATTTGGAAAAAAAGTGTTCTTTATATGCCGGATTATACGTTACATAATCTAGTCTAGTTTGGTGCTATTTTTGTAACGAATATTGTTCTCGCCGACAAAACCATCACGGACTAGTTATTATTGTATCCCTGATTTTTGTAAAACCAAATTCCCATCCCAACAAATAATTATATATATTTCATGTGACCTGTTCATGTGAACTGTTGTTTTTCACGCTACAATCATCTATAGAGTCACATTTTCAATTTGACTGATTCTTCTGCAAAAAATTATTTCCTTCAATAATTTGCATGCAGCTCAGTTCGCAAGATATAGAAACCAAACAACAATTACTCATAAATCAATTTTGTTAATAAAAACAATTTGGTTTACATTTGCTTTACAATTAGCAATATATATATATATATTAAGCTCTTACCTATTTTGTCTTTTATGAAATTTATTAAGTTTTATTTTCAAATTTACCTTAAACTTTGTTATTTAACAGTAGACTCAATTACCCAGGCATAGCTCCGGATTCGACGATTTCAATCCTCGAATGAATCAGTTTCCGTCAAAATATCCGAAATGAAATTAACTGTTTTCTCTCCAAATTTATGTTTTCGATTGGATACTAAACACATGCAACATTCGACCGACTGTTAGAATTGCAACAGTTATTTTTAGTTTTCGTTAGCCTTCTAATGAATGAAATTGCTGTAAATTTATAAGTAATACTATATCTATATTTTATTTTATTCAAAAGTTAGCATGACTCTTCCCTTAGGTATCTTAGATTCAATTCTCAATGAACTGAATGTGCCTAAATTGAAAAATGATTTTTATTTAGAGGGACTGTTTTCTCTGAAAATGTGTTGATTGGACGCTCAAGTAGTTTAGGCAATCACTGTAAAATTTCGTGTTCTTCTATCGGCGCTAATTGTAAAATCGGTAAAATGCTTTATTTTCATTTATTGAATTAGAAGTTAATGACTATTAAGCTTACATTTCAATTTATTGAAATTTTTTCAATCAAATTATTTGAAAAGTTATAGGACTGTTGTAACATAAACGGTTATTGTTTTTAATCAATAAAGTTTGAGGGATTTGTAATATATCGTTTGGTCTTCATATGTAACATCGAAGTGACAAATATCCTATTGCATGTTGTAATAAATCACTTTTCATTAAAAAATACTGAATAAACTATGTGGAAATTTTGTTTTTATTGTGTAGACTTTATTATCTTGTATACATGTTTATCTTTTTATGTCTGGATTCATTTTTATTAATTGTTTCATTTGTATATTATGTATACCCTGAGAACTTTCGTATTCCCCTAAATTCGTGTTTCATTATTCATTTATGCCTAATTTAGGACGTCGGACATCTTGATTAATCATCAAATGCGAACATATTATCTTGTTTATTCATGAATATTATGTTTGAATGTTGTCAGTTGCTAGTTAATAGATTGTACTTAACAATTTTGCATTTAAGACTAAGTCAGCCTAAAAATATTTTTCAAATTTTACTAAATAGGCAGCTGATTTTTTCGTCTGGTTTCAGTGGTTTATTTTAAACCGCTGACATCAGAATTTGTAGAAACAACTTATTCTTAAAATTACAGTTTTTCTAAGTTTGTTTGCAAAATATTGTAAAAGTATGTGTGTTTAATCGCTCTGTAATTTAATTCATTCAAATTGATGTGTTAAGATGTGTGTTCTTATTACTTGATTACATTCTAGTTGTTAAAGTGACCATTTTATCGAGAAATAATAAAATGGAACATTGCTCATATGCCATATCTAAGAGCATGTGAAAAAGTAATTTGTTGTCTATTTGATTGTTGATGATGTTACTTATTGTTTAGGAAGCAATGTGAAACTTGAACGTTGTTACATTTGGAATCACGTTGAGATCGGTGATAATGTTACTATGATAGGCTGTATAGTTGCAAATAATGTCACAATATTCCCAGGAACGATTATTGAAGAGAAGTGTTTCATTGGTTCTGACGTAAGTCGCTTCCTAGTTTTTATATCTACATAGTAGTCTTTAATAGAAATAATTTTAGTGCTTATCTCCATAGTTGAATATTGTTGATTCATTCAGCAAAATTCCTTTTTTCAATTGCAAAAAATGTTTTCCTATAATTTTGACTGAGTTCTATTTAGACGAAGATTGGGCCTAGCACTTGCATTCCCAAAGAGAGCATTGTTTGTTTAAGTAATTCAAATACATTTTGTGGTGAGATGTTTTTTATTGTATCCATCACTAACTCCGTATAACATAAATATTTTAATATGATATTTAAATGAATTACTCAGTTTATACAAAAGTTGAAATCTGAAGGAATCATACAAAATTGGTATGTATTGAGCTTTTCCTGATCATATCAAAGTTATTTGTCTTACTTTAGTTGCAACCAGCATACATAATGTAGTATGTATTATTATGATATAACATACCACCATCTTCTCTGAAAATTGGCCTTATATAATGTATTAAACAAAATCGAATGTTTTTGTCATCATATCATTCAAGTAACTGATGTTTGCTATTCACTGGTAGGTTGAAATTTTCATTAGATTTTTAATTAAGGATTATAATCCAATGTAGATTTGGTATTTAAAGTTTCTTGTAAACCTTTTAGCGGCATTTCTTACTTCCTCGACAGTATGGATGGCATCGTCGATGCGATATTCCCATAATTGCTTAAAGTTATTTTTAGAACTTGCTAATATTGATCTCGGCTTAAAGCACGTAGGAAATTGTTACAGGCTTTTGCACAATGTCCATTGTGATTATAAAAGTTGGTTGGAAGGTATGCTTTTTCCAATTTTGTTATATTATGAATGAAATTAGATGCTGTTAGTGAAACTGATTTATTTTATAATGAGGATAAAAGCTCCGATGAAGAAAGTGACTTTACTCCACCACCTGATGATGAAAAACGTGAGTGTTCAATATGTTATTTAACATTTTATGATTCGCAATTCTTAAAAATATATATATATATATA
>CABFPE010000182.1:948586-963175 GCA_900660155.1 Hofstenia miamia
ATATATATATATATATATATATATATATATAACGATGCAGAAGGTCCTCAAAGCAGAAATGTTTCATCCTTACTTCAAATTCTACACAAATTGTACGAGGATGATAGTGATAGACGTTTAGAAAAATCCGAGCATTTGTAAGACTTGTAAAGAACTTTGAATTTGAATAAATGTTACTACTATAACTTTTTTCATATTGGTGCGCGACTTTATGGCCACCCTGTATGTATATTTTTTTTCCCGCTAAAGTTTTTTTTTAAATCTTATCTTGACTGCGTTTCCAAACACAAATCCTTGAAATTTTGCAGGGTAGTGTCTCTTTATACTACCTACCCTCATAGTGAGTACATTTGAGTTCGATTGAATACTGCGGGAGCAATGGCAAAAAAGTAGGAAAAAAATGTGATTCCCGCTAAATGCCTTACAAATTTCTTACTGTTTTCCGCCAAATGTAAGGTTTTTGCATTTTCAATAGCAACAAGCGGGAAATATAAAATTATATATATATATATACACCGGTCATGCAACTGCTGACTTGTCGTTCGAATGTGTAACAATTTACCACGATTTGTGTGAATGTAATTGAAGTATTTAATCATTAGAATGTTTTAGTATTTCGATCGGAATTGCAAGAGAGCATTTTGCGTGCAATTGAAGAACATGTTTCAGCCGCTAATCTTATTCTTGAAGTCAACGCATCTAAGTTAGTCTCACTTATTCTGATAAGGGTTCGCATTTTAATTTCTCGATTTTTAGATTTGCATACAATGCCTCCTTATCAGAAACGATAACTGCAGTAGTTGATATCATGCTAGACGCACCCTGTCTGTTTGAGAAGTGTCCTGTTGAAAACAAGGTGTGGATAACATCTTTTGAGAAGGTATTTCTTTGTACACATATTCATCATAATCTGTGGTATTCTTGAAGATTTAAGCAATTTTTGTCTATGATGTTGACTTGATGTTTTAGTTGACGAACTATGCTCTTTTTAAATTTGATAGTAGTTGCTTGTAACTTTCTTGGCTTTTATCTCATCATAGAAATCGTTGAATAGCTTATTTTCACATAACGACCGTATTTTTCAGACGATGTGTAGTTAAAATCCTTAAATGTCCTATAAGCATCAACAGTGCAGTACTTCCTATAATCTTATTTATGAAACCTGATAGTAGTTAGTCCTCATGCCCCCAAAACTATTTATTCATCTGCGCTTAAAAGTGTGTCGATGTTTTGGTACAATTTTGGTATCCGACGAAGCCACTTATCTCGAAAATATGCACTGGTCAATAACACGGTACCTCACATTTGAATGCTCCCCAGACTGGTGTTTCTTGCATAAGGAACTCTCCCATGAAGCACTGATTAAGCGCCTTATATATGAAAATATATGCATTTAGGATACTGTGGCTTATAACCCTTGTGAACCTTTCCCTCCGAAAAATACGGAATATTATTCATAACTCCCATGATTTGCTGCCCTAAAATAATATTTTTAAATCACAATTTTTTCCGGTGAATCCTTACAAGCTTGTAGATATTTGTGTATATTTAGAATGATTTTTAGAATATTTCACAGCTGAAAAATCTTTGGGTGAATTATCTAAGAAACGATCCCCAATACCAATTGGATGCTCTCACTACCATTGAGGTATGTTTTTGAATTTTAATATTTAACCTCAGATGCTTGATGCAAAATTGAAATCAGTGCTTTCCTCAATGTAAATAGTGACTTATTTCCTCAATTTTTGTTCTAAGATCTTAACAAAATTCATTATATCCTGTGAGAATTTTATTCATTAATTAGTTTTAGTTTAATTATGCATGTACCTGACTCTATTTAGTCTCATTGATTCGGTCCCATCTGAATCCCATGAAATTTTCTTGTCCCATTTGGTCCAACAGCAAGATTAGCAAAAAGTATTAGTAATATTCTGAAATCCGTGACCCCATTTTTTGATCCCAATCAGGGTAGGAAAAAACACATTTTTGGACAAAAAACGTTTTAAATGTTTAACACGTTTTAGACTGTTTAAAACAAACAAATCACGATGACGAAAGGTAAGTTAATTTCGACAAAAAATGCGTTTAACAAATGTAAGTTTTTTGAGTTTCTGGATGCCGAGGCGGTTCCGCAAATCGTCTTGGATAAATCCAATTGTGCTGAACATTCGTTTGAGACTGACTGTACTGGGAGCAAGTTTCTCTAATGAAAGAGCCAAATTTCTGATCGATGACGACACGTTGCCAATTGAAACCTGCATTTTCAGAAAGTTTGCCCGCTTTGAAATGCCATACTCTCGGAATTCTGCTTCCAGCACTTCTTTACTTTCTCCTATAAACGTAACAATGTCAGCCGTACACTCTCGATGGTTGGTTTTTATTCAATCTCTACCTTCAACTCCTTGATTTCGGAAGTGGTCCAGTAGATTTTTCCAGTGAAAAACATTGTCTGATATTGTACAGTCATTTGACTGCACCCTGTTCAATGCCTCTGGCACAGGTGTGAGAACCGCATGAAGGTCAATAAAAGACACGTTTTTCAAGATCTTCAAAACTGAAGCTTTTTTGTTGTTGTCATGTTCGAGATATTGCTTGAGTTGCACCCAATATTTGATGTACCAATCAAGTAATTTCACACAACTACTCCAACGCACCTCACTGGGTAGGGGTGGTTTTGTTGGGTTGTTTTGCATCGACTCGCTTGCAATTTCGAAAATACTTTGTTATGGAAACCACTTTCTTCACAATGCTGTCTGGCTGCAAGTCGTTAGCGAGCAGATTTAATTGATGTGCAACCCAGCCATAAACAGCAATATTATCTCTCATTTCAGAAATTAACCGTCGCATTTTGTTCATAGATTCACAATTATCAGTCACAAACCCATAAATTTTGCAGCTGTACTTTGCTGTTATCTTGTCCATTTCCTCTAGCACAGCATCACGCAAGTAATCAGATGTATGACTATTTGCGCTCGCGTTTTTTACGGAAACTATGAACGTTTTCGTTGAGTCTTCTAATCCGTTTTCCAACAATCAGCCGATAAAGTAACTACTTGATTGTCAAGGGTTTCTACTGCACCCTCCTTTTCTAAATCCTTGTAAACGGAGTCTAATATATCGCCAGCGATATCAGCCCTGTTTGGAGGTTAATACCCTGGGTGTAACTCCGATACCATGTTCCGAAATTCCCCAGAATCCGCGACTCGAAATGCTGTATTAGAGGCTTAAAAACCGCGCTATTGCCACATAAATTTCTGTTTCTGTTGTGGTGTTGTTTTAACAACAACGCTATCCATACTGGACTGTATTTGCCTCGGTTGTTGGGGCGATGCTGCACCCTCTTGGAGATAGAGGATTGTCGTTGAAATGTTTTCGTATTCGCTGAACCAAAGCCGTCATTGATTTGCTCTAATGATTGCATGTAGCTCTGCCATTCTGCTGTAAAACTCACACCAAATTGCGGTTCGTTTCCTTCCTGTACGTGCACGTTCGGCCAGCATGTTTACAAGATGATAGCGTGGCCGTGATGTCAGCCAATCATATCCATTCATCTTCTGCATTGCGCCATCAATTTAATACAACACTCAATTTCCATCTCGTTTTAAACAGTGTCTTAAACGTGTTTTAAACATTGCAACCCTGGTCCCAATCCCATTGAGTTTTTTGGTTCCATGGAAATAGATGGTCTCGCAGCACTACTCTATTATAAGAAGTTTGACTTTGTTCAATGTCTTATAAATGTCATGCTCTTGGATAGATCTATTTTTCTTTTCATGTCATGCAATCTCATTTTTAATGCATTGTTTCACTGTTAAATTTACATTTTATACCAACAAATTTTATTACTGCATTAAAATATTAAAAAACAACTAACGCCTATGTAATATGATGTATTTTATTATTAAAATACAGCTCTTTTAGGAATATTTTTGTAAAAAGTCATCCTACATGTCGTGTGCTCCTAAGCTATTTCACATTTTATATGACATAGATGTCATTGAAGAAAACACTTTTCTTTCTTGGTTTGAAAATATCAATTCTGAGATAGAAGCAGATGAATTAGAGCGCAATCAACTTATTTCAAAGGTATTATCCACTCCTTCATGCATTTAATAATGATTTAATAGTTAAATTCCATTAAAATTTGAAATGAAAATTGTTCAGGGTTTTTTTTCGATTTTGACATGGGTCTTCACTTTCAAGGTAAACGGTGTTGTTTCAGTGACAGTGAAGAGATTGAATGTGTGGTGAAATTAATATTCTTGAAAGATCGTTGATTGGGAGATAGTCACAAACACAGTCAATTGATTTTAACAACTCTCCAATGATTTGTTTGAGTTGGTTATTAATGGTTCTTATCACGAAAGCTCTGAATGTATATGAGATCTCTAATGAATGAATGAATGATGTACAAACTGATATCTTCTTATCATGATGATTGTTGTTAACATTTATTATTCTCAAACGTGAAACGTACGAAGAAATTCAGTTTGGCTAATCGTGAGACGACAACTTTTGAAAAACATAGGACTAGCAGAGTAGTATCATTGCTAGCTTTAAAAACCTAAAAATAAGCACAATTGACTTCAAACAGTTCTAGTCTACAGACTTTTCGAACATTCCAATCGGCTAATTGCAGACAAATATAATTTCAATGCTGACTTATTGCAGACAATTGTGAATTTCGCGATGTTGGCATTTGTGTAGGTGTTGGAAGAGTAAAATCTGGAATTGGTTCTTCATTATCCTATATTTAAACAGGAGAGAAAATGTTTAAAGTGCTGAAAACAGATATAACTTGTAAAATATAGAATCGGTTTCGTAATATTTTTATATGTTTTCAAAACAATGAGATTATGAATAATGCAATTATAACTCTTACACTGCATGAAAAGCTGTGCTAAACATGCCTCAATGGTTGTAAGGTTTGGTGATCCTTAATTTTTTAGTTTGGTTTGCATTCAATCTACAATCCATTAACTTATTCTTTTAACAATATTTGTTGTTATGCATGCTGTATAGATTCCAGGAAAATGTTTGAGGGCTGCCATGACCGTTCTATGGTATTTCACTCGCAGAATTTAAATCGCTTTGCATTTCTGCTTACTTAGCTTCATGGATTTCACAAATCAGAATGTGAGCATTTATGTCTGGGCATCTATAAGAACCCCTTCCCAACATCCAGGAGTCCGGAACGTAATCACAATTGTTCTCTTTTAAAGTTTCAATAATGTCATAAATCAAAAAAAAATTAAAAGTATAAAATGCATATCTGTCATATCATATGTATGACGAAAATACGCAAATCTAAGTTAGGTGATAGTAGAGCTATTAAATAACTAATATTCATGATATAATGTAGCTTATTAAACAATAATATTTTCATTCAAGAGAGGAACTGTCGAGGAGAGTATTAGAGAGGCATTCTTTGCGATATTTACACCAAGATCTTTTCATTTTTCACAAACATGATTATACAACTGCGTTAAAGATTTTTTGGTACTACGAATGTTTTTTTTTATAGAGCGCATAAAGTTTTCAAAATCAAAGCAACTAAATGAATGTAAGGAACCTATTATTTGTAACAAATTTCAGCTATACTTTGTGAGCATAATCCTTTAGAGCCTCATTAGAATATCTATGCATTATAATTCTAATTGCCACAGCCAACAAAACGTAATTTTTATACAGGGCAAATGCTAAGCACTTGAAAGCAGCAATACTAATATATAATAATATTGTGTGAAATTCAGTTCAAGTAAGGAACTTGTTTTTCAGTAAGAATTTTTTTCACATCACTCCTAAACAATCCGAATGCATATAGTCCACAGGGAAATCCCAATCATATCTAGGGAATCAATATTGCACAAAACATTCTCTCCTACATGGCGTTGAGTATATATTTTAGATGTAAATGATTCATTGACAGGTTGGGCAGCATCTCATTTTGGATGAGTTAATCTTCCTATGTAAACACCTTCTTAAAACAATAAGTACCCTGAAAACAATTTTACTTGTTAAAAGTATGAGTTTGCTGGAGGGATCAAGAGGAAGAATTTTAATGTCTGAGAGAAAGTTTTTTAAAAGCACTGAACTTGCATAGAATTGGCCAAAGACAATATTTGCTAGATTATATTCAATAGTATATTAACATACACAATAACGAATATAATGTAGATACATTTTATACTATTTATAATTTATANTTACACCAAGATCTTTTCATTTTTCACAAACATGATTATACAACTGCGTTAAAGATTTTTTGGTACTACGAATGTTTTTTTTATAGAGCGCATAAAGTTTTCAAAATCAAAGCAACTAAATGAATGTAAGGAACCTATTATTTGTAACAAATTTCAGCTATACTTTGTGAGCATAATCCTTTAGAGCCTCATTAGAATATCTATGCATTATAATTCTAATTGCCACAGCCAACAAAACGTAATTTTTATACAGGGCAAATGCTAAGCACTTGAAAGCAGCAATACTAATATATAATAATATTGTGTGAAATTCAGTTCAAGTAAGGAACTTGTTTTTCAGTAAGAATTTTTTTCACATCACTCCTAAACAATCCGAATGCATATAGTCCACAGGGAAATCCCAATCATATCTAGGGAATCAATATTGCACAAAACATTCTCTCCTACATGGCGTTGAGTATATATTTTAGATGTAAATGATTCATTGACAGGTTGGGCAGCATCTCATTTTGGATGAGTTAATCTTCCTATGTAAACACCTTCT
This sequence comes from Hofstenia miamia, assembly GCA_900660155.1. Classification (NCBI taxonomy): domain Eukaryota; kingdom Metazoa; phylum Xenacoelomorpha; order Acoela; family Hofsteniidae; genus Hofstenia; species Hofstenia miamia. The sequence goes on from CABFPE010000182.1 coordinate 955,337, forward strand.
TAAAACAATAAGTACCCTGAAAACAATTTTACTTGTTAAAAGTATGAGTTTGCTGGAGGGATCAAGAGGAAGAATTTTAATGTCTGAGAGAAAGTTTTTTAAAAGCACTGAACTTGCATAGAATTGGCCAAAGACAATATTTGCTAGATTATATTCAATAGTATATTAACATACACAATAACGAATATAATGTAGATACATTTTATACTATTTATAATTTATATATTTCATGTAATAATTTTTACTGTGTACAATTCCTTTATAGTGTAGTTTTACGTATTAGAAAATATTTTTCTTAAAATAAATCCTAACATGAATTCAAATGTTCCCTTGTAAAGCTTTTCTAAATACAAATTTTAATAATTTAATATTTAAAAGAATAACAATTATTAAGTACTTTCTCTGTCCAAAATACCTGCTGCGATTGATTTCGAAGTTAATAACTTTGCACGAAAATACGCGATTCTCATTCTGATTTTTGTAATATAATCTCGGGGAGCATAACTTTCACAAAATGCAAAATTGCTTTGAAAAAAGTTTTTAAAAAGGTTATAAGGATTTTAATTCGCGGGAAAACTAGGATTATTGAACTTTGAACCGTTGGGCTCTCCCACATCAGATTTTGGGACACTTTTTGACATGTTCGGATAATGTAGGAAAAGTTAGGATATGTGGTAAAATTATTTCCCGTGAATTTCTCATTTTCTTCCTGCCATAATTTAAGAAAGAATGAGTCAACTCTTAAATTTTGTGCGGTTGTTTCCGGTGTTCTGGTTGACTATAAATCACCCAAATGAATCATTTAGCAACATTAAAACATACTGGAAACGAAATTTATTGAAAAAAATATCGGAAAATGTTCAAAATTGCTATAAAAGGTAGACGACATTTCAAAGAATGAGCAATATTGTTGACTTTTTAGAACCTTTTGAAATCTTTATTTTTCAATAAATTTTTTGTGCTAAGTGATTTATTTGGGTGATTTGTAGCCATCCAAAACACTGATAACAATTGTAAAAATTTAAAATTTCACTTTATTCTCTCTTAAATTCTTGCGAGAAGAGGATGAGGAATTCAGGGAAAATAAATTGTACCACCCAGCCTTATAAGCATTTTTAGAAACTTTTTTTCAAAGCAATTTTACATTTTCTGAATGCTATGCTCCACGAGCTCATATCGCAAAAATCAGAACAAGATTCGCCTATTTTCTTGTAAAAATCCAGCAGTTATTTGAACAGAGCTAGTAATAATATAAAAATTTTGAGTTTATTTAGTAAAATTTGGAAATATTTCTAAAAATAACGACGACATGATTTCAAAATTACAATCTGACATTTGCAAAATGCCTTTGCATGAAAGTCATTTTTTATATTGACCCAATAATTTGATTATTGATAATAATGAAATTGTATATTAAAATTCATAAAAAGTCTTGTTTTTTAAATTCCAATATTTCAGTAATAAATATTAATTTTATTAGTGGTTTTTACATGCATTAGGTGACTATCTTTTAATATATTATGAGAATTTACAATTCTATGTCGTTTTCATTGAAGTTAATAAATTATTTAATGTAATAATTTTTGTTATAAAAATTCTCTAATATTAGTATTGGCAAATGAGTGGCCATTGTTGGCAAGTGGTGCCCGTTTTGAGCCATATTGGATTAATAATGGTTGTCTTTTGAGATATGTACTTTAACTACTGTAATAAAGCATAGTGGAATGAAGAAAATCAGGTATGCATTGTATTTTCAGGAAAGAACCTTCGGATTGACTGTACATTCAGACATTTTGCAGCAGCCACGTTTATCTGAAATCGTGTAAAAATGTTTCCTATTCAATTAATCTTAATTTTTAATGTATGTGCTGTGACAACCACATTTGCACTTCTTTGCTATTTTTTCTTCCATATAGTTTAGAAGCAATCTGATTGGCTCATGGAAGACCTTGTTTACAAAGTCACTCAGCAAAATCTCTTAAAACCGTACCATGCAAAACTCGTAACGGATTTTCCACAATCATACGGTCCCTGTGAGATTCAATCATATTGTGACGAATTTTTCAGTTCTTATGTGACATATCCCATTTGTAATTATATTCTTGAACAATTTTAGGGTGTGGCACTAAGTTGGGCTTCTTTTGTTTGTGATCAAATCTCTGGTTTGACCATCAAACTGAGCACTAATGTAGGGCGACGAAAAGGTAAGATTTGTTGCCAAACCCCCAAACCCCAGCTATATTTATATTCAAGTTGTGACATTGTTTTTCAATAAATGATCCTCGATCTCGTCTATTTAAGTCTGTCTTTTTTAAAATTTGGATGTTTGCATTTTGAAATTCTTTGTGTCTCAACATACTGAATCCCTCTTTCGGCAAGATATATTTCGAGATCCCAGGTATTATGCTAGTTTTCATAAAACAATTTATAGTTCATGTTTGCTGGAATTATATTGCTTTATCTTGCAACAACCTCACCGGAATAGTCCATTTTTTCATCTAGTGTTGAAGCAACAGAAATCTCAATGTTGTGTAGAAGATATCAGTTGAAATTTAGAGCCATTTTTTGTTTCTGTGGATTATATTGGTGTAAGGATGTCATTTTGCCCCTGTAGGGCAAGATTTGTTCGTTTATTGAAAGGAACGCACTTGATTGAATAGCTTTGGGTGAGATTCCTTCAGGACTTTATTGCTGCCAAGAACATGATAAAAACATAAATTAGACTTGATTTCTCTAAAAATAACGTTGGCAACTTGAGGAATTCGAGGAGCTGATTATAACCATCAACTGAACATCACCAAAAAACTTTCGCAAATCAATAGCAAATAAGTTGAAGGCGCAGTTTATACTCTTAAATTTTTACCGCTGCTTTGAAAACTGACAAATGTTTTCTATAAACACGATCTATAAAATGTTTAGTAGTAAAGTAATCAATTCCATTCAGAACAGAATTATTAATAAGTTTACTTCTTAAATGTCATCCGCATTAGCATCAGTGTCTCCATTTGACGACCTTATGTATTTTAGCAATATCATTTTCAGCTTCATTAGAAAATTCATCTGCAAGAATAAAAATATTTCCTTCCTTTCGGTTTTTCAATAAAATTTAGTGAGAAATCTTTTAAACAGATCGTTTAAAAAATATAATCTACATGTAGTTTCTGTTAAACTTAATATATAGTCAATGCTGGCGATCATATCATGATTTGTTCGGCACTTTGGATTTACTAATGTAGCAGGAGGCTGATGATACACAGGCTGATAGTGACAATGGAAGTCGAGAATTCCGAGAACATCAAAGATGTTGATGAATTGACGGTTTTTGATACTGAGCCATTATGACCTTTGACATTAAAGGATTGCTTATGAGGAAAAATCGTTCAATGATTTTCTTACTTCTATGGAAGAATTCATTGGAGAAAAGCCGCGAGAACGTTTAGACAGACAACTATCACGGACGTTTTACAGCTTAGGAATTTTTAGAACTTATCTTTTATTTGAATTTTTTAATTTTGAAACAATTTTGCTGGTATATGTGTGTGTTATTGCCTTTCCGTATTATACCGCACTAATTGCATCTATTGCAGATGGGTATGCCAGCGATCTGGGCATGTTTGATAAATACGGAATGCATGTAAAACATTTCCCAAAGGTTACACCTGAGCTCAATAGGCAGCGGTAGAAATGCGCTTATAATGAACAAATGTCTATGAAATCAGCCTCACGTGGTTCTGTAATGATATGGCCCAATAATGAAATTCGCTCATTACAAACATTATTCGATGTCCCCTTCGATGTTTGTTATACCCTCATTCTACTGAATAGTATTTAAAGAAGAATATTCCGAAATATTATAACAGCTTATCTTTACAATTTCACCAGTTTATTCATTGTCATTCAAACATTTGACTTGAACATCTATGAGTTTGTTGCAGCCGATTATTGCAATATCAGCATGGGAAATGAAATTTTGGATAGCATTATTTTCCCATTGTAGAATGACTTCGTCTTCTGCTGAGATTTTGGGCCTGCAAAATATCTATTCTATAAAAATTAAATATATGTGTACACCAAAAAAAATGTCATCTGTAGGGTCAAATTTATTAATGAAAAAATTCGATTTTAAAAAAATAAATCTTTTACTGTATTTATGGGTTGTGCAGTATGTAAATTTTTAGTAAATAATTTGTACTTTTTTGCCGTGAAGGTATTATATACAATGTTGAATTCAATATCATACAGAGAGACAACTTCTGATATTATAAACTTCTCTTATAATAATAACTTAGACTATATACTAAAGAATTTCGTGTTCATTTTTCAATATAAAACATAACAATCATTTTTCTTTTATTTGTGGTATGATAGAATAGGAATAATGTAATAAATTATATTCAAAAAATTCCATTTATTCCATTTGTTTTTATGTTTAGATTGAACCATTTATCAATTGGTTAAAAGAAGCAGATGAAACTAGTTCAGAGGAAGATTAAATTTTTAGATTAAATTATTCCCGTTTTATTTTGAAAATAATATATCTTACATTATAATAATGTCAAAAGCAATGTGTGGCTATTTTGAAATAATTTCTGGGCTTTCCACAAATTTACATAAACTTTTGGATCCATTCTTTCTAAAACCAAACTGATTAATGATTTGTTCAAGAAATTCTATACTTAATGAAACTAAGGTGTTTTGATCTAGAATTTTTTTAAGAACATAACCAGGCATTGAAATCGTATTATAAAGTAAGGCCTTCTATTGAATTCAAAAATGCGCCCAAATGAAATTACAGTAAAATTAGAAACAATATATTTTGCTAAAAATGGGCATCAGAAAATTTCCTGTGCTAAATGTTTACAAAATTTGATGTAATTTATTTTAAAGATCTTGTAAATATGTAATATTTATTTAAAGTTGGGCTTAAAGATGTTATATAATACACTTCTTGAAGAATGAATATCTATATTCAAAAATTTTTTGAATAAAAATACTGATACCAATTCTGAAGGCGTTAAGAAAAGAAATACAAAATTCTGCTGCTCTTGGTATACATTAAACTTGAGTTCTGCATATTTTGTAATTGAATTGATAGACATAAATACTTAATTGGTCCTACACAATTGTACTGAAGTTTGTTCAACAAGATTTGCCACAGGTGCATGTAATTTGTAAACAATTTTGAACAAATCTTCAAAATTTGCAGGTCTCATGGAACAAGTGTTGTGCAGCAAGAATAATGATTCTTTTGGGTAAATTATTTCACACAAAAACGCATATTAAGAACTCCTACCAGGTTTTTCGGGATTGTACTACCACATGGCTTTTCAGTTGTAATTCAATTCGCTTTGATTATAAGATCATTGTTTTTATTTCTTGACTTTTGGCTGAAAGGATATTGTCTGCTGAGACATGTGTGTCCCATGATGATTGCATAAAAACAAAAGAAAAAATAGAATAACTTCAATAGAATTTTAATAAATGGATGATAACATTAAATAATGTCAATAATTTCTTATTTAAATTAAGACTTGAAAGGGCTAAAAGCGATATTAAGAGTTTGTACATAAATGTACCATTAAAAAAATCAATTGATGCTGCAATTGAACCCATTAAAAAACAAAAAATTTACAATCTGGAGTTTAAGATAATAAAAGAACTATTAACTTTAGCAACAAAGAATACTTTAATGAAAATCAATAACACATTTTATCGTTAAAAAGATGGTTTAGCCATGGGAAATCAGTTAAGTTCTACTCTTGCAAATATATATATTTAACTACCATTGAGAACAAATTTACAGCATTAGACATCCATTTCATTTATTATCAACGCTCTAAGATATGAGAATCTTTATTCAGATAAATATTAACAATTTAAATTACTGATAATTTATCTGAATAGCGTCATTAAATTCACAAAAACACATATACAATTCACATAAATTTCAAAAAAAATTGCGGGCTATGGATAAATTACTACTATTTTAATAACGAGTTATATGATATACATTGTTATAAAATGTATATCGTAGCCATGATTTTCCAGAAATATATTTTACTTAAGNTTCAGATAAATATTAACAATTTAAATTACTGATAATTTATCTGAATAGCGTCATTGAATTCACAAAAACACATATACAATTCACATAAATTTCAAAAAAAATTGCGGGCTATGGATAAATTACTACAGTACTATTTTAATAACGAGTTATATGATATACATTGTTATAAAATGTATATCGTAGCCATGATTTTCCAGAAATATATTTTACTTAAGGAAGATTTTTAAATGGTTTTTAAAAGATTAAAATATTTTTAATTTCTTTGGGTAGTGAATTCCAGGTTTGAATGAAGGATTTCTTTAAAACGTTTTTCTTATATTTAACACATGTAAAAAGCTTTGATCTTGAATTCTGTTTATGAGTAAATCCCGGTATTTTAATCGAAAAAGAATTGACCTAAAAATGTAGTTTGGTTTTCAATGACATTTTCGTATTCATATTTAATGCCAATCTTAATTGAATATCAAGATTTTTTATAGAGCACTTCACTTAAATCAGTAAGTAAAATGTTTGCATAATTAAGGTGATTCATGAATGAAACACATCAAACTGACTAAATTTACAAACTATCATGAAATTCACTTTGCTTGCAGAGTTATTTGCGGCATTTCATGGACGTGATAGCTCTGGTTTGGTCTTCCTTTTGTGTCGATGTTTTTGGTAAGGGTTTGAGACTTGGGAAGTAGATAATGCAAATAGGAAGCGGAGACAATTTCTAGATTGATGATTTCGTAGTGTGAAGCCAAGAATCATTGAATATGGTAGACAATGGAGGTTATAGTGAGATTGTTAGTATTTCTTGAAGAATCTGGGAAAATAACCGGAAGTCTCCTATCAATATCTCTTTCAGGGGCTGATAAATTATCGCACAAGGTGGTAATTGCCTAACTACTAGTGGCATACTTTTTATACCTGTAGCTAATTTTCTAACTTTTAAATTGATGTGAGTTGAATTTTAGATTTGAGTCAATAGTTGCTCCTAGGTACTTAAAAGTGTCCACAATAGAAACATTAATATTATTTACATTTAAAGTCATTGCAGAAACATCATAATTGGTTTTATTTTGCTGCAAAATACAAAATTCTGTTTTAGCTTCATTAATATTCAACTTGTACATACAAAAGTATTTTGATGATTTGTTGCAATTCATTTTATAGATTCTGCTGCTAGGTGCATTGATGAATTATTGCTGAAAATGTAAGTGTCATTGGCATATTAGATTAAATTGCATTCCATTTACATAAATACTAAAAAGAAGAGGACCTAGAATCGTACCTTGAGGCACCCTATTGTAAACCGGTAACCATTTTGAAAAAATAAAGATAACCGAAAAATAGCCAGCTTAAAAGCTTATAGTGGTCAAATAATTGTGTGGTATGTCATTTAAGCTGTCCGAATTCTTGTATTCAATGTTAGTCATGCAAGAAATAGGATTATTTTCAATGTCCTGGTATTAATAATAGTAGTAATATAGAGCGCTAGGACGTCTCATTGGGACACCCATGACTATTTGCCATGTGGAAATGAAGTGATTCTATTGGACGCCATCTAGCGACAAAATATTTTTGACAAAACTTAATTGAACAAATTAATTTTTTGACAAAGTTTTTATTTTTTGATTTCTAGGATTTAGGCAAACTGATTTTTTTGATGACAAATTTCACTTAGGGCGTGTTTGTTGTAACAATGTTTAAACATGCAACGTAATGTTTTAAGGAAAACAATTCATAGATCTAAAACCCAAATAAATGATGTGTTATTTGCATTAGAG
>CABFPE010000182.1:984760-1014041 GCA_900660155.1 Hofstenia miamia
TGTGAAAACATTGATAAGCGAGATGCGTCAATTTCAAAACATTTACAAGATCTGGCAAAATAATTATCTATTATGTGTTTAAAACATGTTTTTTTCGAGGTGTTTTAAACATGTTTTTTACCTCGTGTTTTAAACACATTGTTTAAAACATATCCACCTTGATCATATCAAAAACTCAAGTCCTTTGCAGTTTGGTTTTCGTAAACAAAGTTGAACAGCGAGCGCACTGATAAAGATCCTACATCAGATTAACAAATTCAATAGTAGCAATGACTATTGCCGAGTAATTATGCTGGGCATGTCTAAGGCACTCGACACGGTTAGCCACACAGCAATTATTGATTCTATCTAGATTGAATCCTCCCATAAATCCTCATATTATGAAGTGTTATACCAGTTTTCTCTCCAGAAGAAGCGACTTCATCACTATATATAGACAACATTCTGCAGTTCGTTACTTTGAACTTGGCGTTCTTAAAGGAAGCATCAGTGGTCCTGTCTCTTTTTTAACTGTTCTGTCGAAAACAGCCACTTATTGTAGCGGGCTCGTAATATGTTAGAGACAAGAGTAGTTTCATAATTATTTGCTCATTTCTTATCCAAGAACCTTCATTTTAATCATTTTCTCATCACATCAAGAGCATTGCTAAAAAAGCTACTAGTAAGTTGTATTTATAGCTGAAATTGAGACATTTTGTATTTCGCCAATATGAGCTACAAACACAATGCTATGCATTAGTATATGGATGGCTAGTTTATAGATGTTTGGTTTAGAGAGGTTTCGCGAAATCTTATGTGCTGCTCTTGAATAAAGTTGAGAAAAAGCTGTACGCCTTCAACATAACAATATATGATTTAGATTATGATACAAGCAAGATCCTTTTATTATTAGCAATGAAAAATACACTAATGGAATTCAAAGGAGATTTTTATCTACAGAAAGATGGATTAGCAATGGGACGTTCATTGAGCCCAACTTTAGCTAACATTTATCTTTCTTCAATTGAAGAAAAATGTGTCGAAAACCATATAGAGTTAAATTTCTATCAAGGATATATGGATGACATATTTGCTTTAGTTGACAATGAAGAAAATGCAAATGAAATGTTAATTAAGCAAAATTCAATCGATAAAAACATCAAATTCACAATGGAAAAAAAGAAAAATAGGCATTTTAATTTCTTAAATGTTAAAATAATGAGGGATTCAACATCATTTATAATTGGAATATGCAAGAAACCATCAGATACCGGCATATTCCTTAATTTTAATTCAAATTGTCCAAGATATTTCAAAATATATCTTATATTGAAGGATCAATACAATTACCAAATTGAAGGCAGACTTAAGAAAAAAATGAATATCCAAACGATGTTATTGATAAATATATCAAAGAAGCAAATACAGAAATAGTCACGAATAACAAAGAAATAAAGTATTCACATAACTTTGAATATGTATTTAAAATCCACTATCGAGGAATGCATAAAACAAACCTAATACATCAAATGAGAAAGATAGAATTCATTAAAGAAAAAGTAAGATTTGTTTACAAGATCGATAAACTTAATGCAAACTTTGGCCTTAAATCAACAACTAGCATGCCAGATAAATCTAATATAATTTATAAGATTCAATGCACCTGTGGTGAGGATTATATCGGATATTGTGGTCGGCAACTAAGCAAAAGAACATGAAACTAATTCAATCATTTTAAAACACAAAAAAATTGTACACAAAATTATGATGTAAACATTTTCAAGAATACTGATGCAAAATATTTTAAAATCACTGAAAGCATTCTAATAAGATAAGATAAGATAAGATAATCTATATTCATTTGAATTTTTTAACAATATTGTACTGATATTTCAAATGAATAGCGTCATTAACTACTATGTACAAAAAAATGAATAATAACAAAAATGAAATAAATAAAACAGCACTTACTAAAAAATACACTGACTACGGATAGCTTACTAATTTCGATTTATTGTATAATCGTTATTATAAAATTTAAATCCTATCCATGATCTACCTGATATAAACTTTTGTTTGAGAAATAATAATTTTAATTCTTTTTTGAATTTTTTAAGGTTGTCTATTATTTTCANTAGATTTTAAGAAAAATTTGTGTTGGTGAACTACCCGTAGTCTTAGCATTACAAAGATAAATAAATCCATACCGTTTAGTAAAAAGTTAATAAGCGTCGGAGCTTTAGTACCTCGGAAGGTGAGAAATGATTAGGCGGTGTAGTTGAAAGGACTTCGGCGTACGTTTGTGGGTGCGGGGCGTAGCGTCCTTGATTAATCGTTGCTGGTGAGTACAAGGTACGTGATTAGATCACTTCAACCAAGTCTAAATTCAAAAGAAGATTATATACATAAACTATTGTTACCAATAATTAACATTTAGCGAAATAAAATTTTATTGTAAAATCAAGAAAATTTAGAGGTAATTATTTGTAAAACTGAGCATGACTTTGTAAATCGAAATATGTTTCAATGTTCTTGTTAAAATTGTTAAAAATCCTTAAAAATGCTCAGTGTTGTAATTGTTTATTCATTACTATTTAAATTGTTCATATAAATTAATTTCGCTTTTTTCACTCGTGCTTTTGTAAAGCGGCCATTTTTATCAGGATAGCCTATAAATTAATGGAAAAATTGAATTAGGGCACAGGGTGGTAATTGCGTTACTATCATTGACATACTTATGCCAATAACCAATGTTTGAACTATGGCGTTAATGTGCGATTCAAAATTTAGCTTTGGGTCAAAAGTTACTAGTAAATACTAGAAATTTTTTACAGTTTTAACATTATTGATATAGAGTTAATGCTAAGACATTGTAATTTGGCAAAGAAGGCTGTAAAATACACAATTTCTAGTTTACTTTCACATAAGAGTAACTTATGAATGCTGAAATACGTTGACAATTTGTTGCAATTAAAAGCTACAGAATCAATTGTTGAATGCCTCGATTTATTGTCATTTAATATGTATTGTTGGATTACTGAAATTCATTTCAATCGGTTATTGTATTTATGTCGTTTACATACATTGAGAGAAGGGGATCTAAAAGTGTCATCTGAATGACGCCATTGTTAACAGGTAGCCAATCAGAAATACATCATTTTGCTTTGACTCTCTGAAATAGTTATTAAAGTTCCACTAGTGCTTGAATATTCTATATAGGATGATTTTTTATTAGTATGGTATAATGAATAGAATCCCAAGCTTTAGAAACATCTTTGCATTCATTGATCTACATTTTTCAGTAGCATTCAATTGGAAATCAGTAGTTTAAAAATATTTATGAAATCCAAATTGAGAATAATAATAATAAACTTTATTTTTTATTTATTTATTAAAGTTACTGATTTCTACAATAAATAGAAAAAGTGTACAAAAAGATCACTATTAAGTACTAACTTTATTATTTCTTTATTGCAGACGTAAGGATAATAGTTCTTGGTTATTATAGTAAGTCATGTTAGTTTCATTTTTGATTGATAAGAGAAGATGATATAATCAGGTATTTGTAATTAACGAAGCAATTCTTTAATTGGTAAGATAATCCCTTGTTGAAACAGCTTTGAAGTGATCAATCACCTTCTTTTTAAGCAATGGAAATTTATTTTCTGACCTAGTATCTTTAGCCAAGTCATTCCGCAATTTTACTGCAGTATTGAAAAATGAGTTTTTCATTATTTTACTTCTAAGTTTTTCACATTGATGTGTACCACGTGTAATTATTGTATTTTATAAAGATGTATCTTTAATTTATAAAATATTTCTAATATCTTCTGCTGCAAGATTTCATTTGGTTGCAAGAATATATAATCTTTTGTCATTGTCGTTTAATCGCATTATTATTATAGATAATTCTGTCTATACATTTCAAAATCTTAATTTCTTTTTAGAATTGTCAGATATTTTTTTTAATAAGTAACAAGAATATGTATATTTTTATACAAACCAGAGATTTTAGCAACATTGAATCCATTTTCTTGGCAATAATATATAATATATGTTTAACTAATTTGATATTAGCAGCCATTTTTTGAACTAATGAATTACATGTTCCGCGAATTTTAGTTAATTGTCTATTAACACTAACAAATATTTTATTCTTGGTTGCTCCATTATTTCTTGATTATCAATATATAGCTTTTTTGTGCGTTATTTACTTAATTTATTTATCTGCATAANATTTGGATGCAAGAATATATAATCTTTTATCACTGGTCTTTTAATCGCATTATTATTATAGATAATTCTGTCTGTACATTTCAAAATCTTAATTTCTTTTTAGAATTGTCAGATATTTTTGTTAATAAGTAACAAGAATATGTATATTTTGATGCAAACCAGAGATTTTAGCAACATTGAATCCATTTTCTTGGCAATAATATATAATATATGTTTAACTAATTTGATATTAGCAGCCATTTTTTGAACTAATGAATTACATGTTCCGCGAATTTTAGTTAATTGTCTATTAACACTCACAAATATTTTATTCTTGGTTGCTCCATAATTTCTTGATTATCAATATATAGCTTTTTTGTTCGTTCTTTACTTAATTTATTTGTCTGCATAAAGACTGTTTTTTCAAAATTTAAAGACACCGTATAAGATACATTTTATTGTTATGTGACTTGAAATATCATTTATATAGATACTGAATAATAGTGGTCCTAGAACAAAACCTTGTGGAAAACGTCGTTAAATTTTTAAAAGATTTGATTATTCATTTTTAAATTGTAAAAATTGAAATCTATTATTTAAGTAATCAAAAATTTGTTAAGAGGAACTATAATCAATATTATATGCATCTGTCAATTTTTTAATCAATATTTCATGATCTATTGGATTGAATAATTTTGCAAGACCTTAAGAGATAAGTTAAACACTTTTATTTCTGTCTATGAGTTGTCTCCAATCTTCTATTGTATCCAATAAAGCATTAATAGTTGAAAAATGTTTTCTAAAGCCAAATTGGTTCCGATTGAATGAATTGTGTTTTTAAACAAGAATTAATCTGACCGTGTAATACCTTTTAAAAATCTTATTAATATTGATATAGGTCTGTAATTTGAAGAAATTTTGCTTGCTCCTTTTTGTAGATTGGAATAACATTTGCAACTTTTAGTTCATCAGGATATTTGTTACACTTAATGCATTCATCGAACAAGTCGCATAAAGGTCTTGCTATAACATTTAGTGATTCTTTTAAAATCAAGTAGGATACTTGCAAATTCATTTAGCTTTTCTAATATTCAAGCAATTTGCAGCTTTTAGAAATTCATGTAAGGAGATATATCTAAACGCAAATGAATTTTCATTGAACTTTAGCTTTTCATGTTTCTCAAATTTGGTCGTGAGATTATATTGCATTCCATTAAATTTACTCAATTTCAAATCCATTGCACATATGATTTTCTTTTGCATCAAGTAGGTATTCAGGTAATATATTCGAGTGTGGTTTCAAAAACTTGTTAATGTATCTCCATTTTTGAGAGGAAGGTTTTACTTCATTGATAGAAGTTTTCAAAAATGAACATAGATCGCGTTTACAACTATTGGCTGCATCATTCCTGTACATTTCGTATTTCTTCAGATTTTCATCGCATTTATTTTTACAGAACTTTCTATAGACTTTATGGTTTTCGTTAATAAATTTCTTAGAATTCTCTGAAATCCAAAATTTCCAAGTAGGAAATTTTGATTTTAAGCATACAATACAGTAAACTGCACTACAAACTACAAAACTAAAAAATAATAATTAATAATAGGAGAAATAACGATCAGGGAAAATTGTCTTTGATCAGAATAACTTTGATGGATTATTTTTTCTTAATATTGATGTAGTGTATTTAGTTCTTTTGCTAATGAATGGATTTAGTGGATGTTTTTCAGAGTCTTCGGTATGCTGATGTACTGCTTTAATTATGTTAAAACTTTGATAGTAGGTTGTACTTATTTAGGTTTTTGCTTTAGTTTATCATGTAATAATCTTTCGAATCCTCTGCTTATTGGAGAAGTAATAGAAATTCGTCAGTAATTTTTGGCATAGGACGGATCGTTTCTCTTAAAGATAGGAGTAATATGAGCAAGTTTTAAATAATCCGGAAAGTAATTACTTTTCTTGAATTCGTTAAATATATAATTTAGGGGACTGGCTATAATACTTGATTGTTTTTAAGTGCCTAAGAAGAAATTTTAGAAGGCCCACTCAATTTATTAGGCTTAAGATTGAGAATTTATTTCAATATCTTTTGATAGTGTAGATTTTAATAACTCATAAATACACTACAATGTTATGATTTGATTAAGTTTCTTAACTAAGAGACAATGTATTCGCATAAAGAATAGTTGCTTTGCTTATTCCTTTACTTACAAAGGTTATTCCCAAGGCAACGCCTTAAGTCCAGTTCTATTCCCCATATATACATAATATACATGGGCTGTGTGAATTTTATGGCGCTATTCAGATAAATTATCCGTTATTTAATTGCAAACATTTACCTGAATAAAGAACCATTTTATCTAATCCTATAGTAGTCAACATCCTAGATAGTTGCATGCTTCTAAATCCAATAGGCTGATTTTTTTTCTAACCAGTCAAAGTTTGCATTCTAAATCACAGAGATGCTTGGAAATGTTGCAAAATACACCTAAGGTGAAATTGCTTTATACATGAAAGTTATATGAGAAGTCTAAATGTGTATATATATATATATATATATATATATATATAAACTAATGTGCTCAATTTAATAATAGCAACTGGTCTCGATTTTTCAATCATCTTCAGTACAGATACGTGGGAATAAAGTTTTACATTAAATGGAGTTAAAATATGCATGCACATAAAATATGTTCAATAAGTTGTTATAGCTTAATTGATTGGTCATTAGTTCGTCTTTATTAGCGTATTTTATAAACAGGGCTTCGGCATATTTAGTATTCCTGGTTCTACGTAAGATCTCGAAATTATCTTTAATTTCTTGATGTCTATGCAAATATATTTCACATTCTGAATGCATTCTTAAGCGCTCATTAATCCTGGGTTTAAAAGGTCTCTTGGTTTCTCCGATATAAGAAAGATTAGATTCTTCACATTGGTATTTATAAATAATGTAGGAAACCAGCATTTTGCTGATAGGATCTTTGTTTTTAAAAAATTCATATGTTTTCTTAGATTTTAGTATTTAGAACAATCATTGTTAGTTCAAGTCTTTTATATATGTTTTTAATTTTTCATTTTAAAAATTCTTTTCATTCTTCAATATAAGGTAATTTCCAATATATTAGCTTCCGATCATCTGCAAAACATGCCATGCTAGGGCCTAATGGTGAACCCATCGCCATGCCATCTATTTGTTCGTAGATGTCATCATTGAACATAAATTTGACATTTAAGCATGCTATGCTAAATATTTTCCTTAGGGTTTTATAGGTCATTTAGTGGAATAAGCTTTAGTATGTGGTCTATTGTTTTCTTCACTGGGATGTTTGTTAACAGTGATTTCCATCAAAGCTTGCCATATATTTTTTATTGTCTTTGTTTTTGTCAAAATATTCACCAAATTTATTTAAAAAGCCAAATATGTTTTGTAATATATATTTTGATGGAATATATTTTTTAACAATGAATCAAGCCACTTTGATAGTTTATAAGTTGTAGAAATTATCATTGATAAATTTGGTCGAAATGGTTTGTGTTTGTTGTTCTTATGAATCTTCGGGAGGCCATACATCCTACTTGGTTGACATCCTGTGCTATGAAACTCCTTATATAATTCCATTTGTAATTCTTCGTTATGGACTAACTTCATTATTATTTTGTTAAATTTTTCTTTTTCAAAAAGGAACTGTTGGTTCTTAACTTTTTTGTTTCTAATATGTTTAACAAACTTAGGTCTATCCTTCAAAATATCATTAATCTTTTCAATATATTTAGTCTTATCATTAATAACTATTCCGTTTTCTTGTCAAATCAGTTTTTATATAGTCAATTGTTAGATCATCAGACAAAATTAATAGGCTAGAAGCTTTGCATCAGCCAACAATAGAAACTTGATTAAATTAAAGTGATTTTTTTTATTTGCAAAGCTTCAAAATTTAAATTAATTTTTCTTATCTTATGTATTTCAAACATCAGTTATAATGTTAGTTTCAATCAAAGCCCTGCAAAAGTATCCTGTCCAAAATCTGGTCTGAGCCTAGCCCCTGCCAGAACCGATTCAAGTTAAGGCCCAGCAATATTCCAACTTTGGTATCGCCATTAGATAGAAATCAAGATATGTAATTTTCATAACGGAGTAGATACATTGAATTTTAGATTATTACTTAAAGTAATCCCTTTTAAGATTTCTAAATCAACTCATATCAATTGAAATCAATTGATTTGAAAATCAATATCAAATCAAATCAATCGATTTGATATCAACATGTTGGTGCAATTAGGTATAAATTCTAAGAATTAAGACTTAGAATCGTTCCATCATTGCCATTCCAAAAAAATACCATTTAATTTAGCTATATAATCCTTTCATAAGTAACTAGTTATCAATTTTTACAATAACAACAAATAGAATGATAGTGAAATTGAATTTTATTATCACAGATCCTCAAGTTATCTGATATGATATTAGAGCAGAGATCGAATTTGGATTCGTCAAGTGGTGGTCCGTATTAGCTAAATACTCATGTGGCAAATAGCGAGGGGGGCAGAAGCTCACTTGATTTAAGTAAAACAGAACCAAAAAATTGCTCATTTTAGAGATTATAAAATAATATTTTACATATTAATTTGCCTTTTGATAATATTTGAATAGATTCGGAAATTTAGTAACATTTTGAAGAATATTTATAATGTATTTCTAGCTCTTACTGAAATTTGATTCTATCCAATTGTATCAATGGAATCTTTTTTATCTGAGCTATATTTGTTGTCAACAGGCTTTACAAATATATTGGATGTATTATGACTACCCTTGCATAAAAATATTACATAAAATATTGTCATTATGAAAAGCTTCTTAAACCTCAAATATATTATATTTTAGCATCATGTTTTTTACTCTATTCTCAACATAATTCTTTTAATTAAATTTCTATTGGCAGCAATACTAGATTTCATTTGAAAAGTGATTCTATATCTTCTATACAGCAAGGCTTCAAAATATTTGGCAGTGGTGGTGTAGTGCTTTGGAAAATGTAATACAACAAACAGTTGTTGGAGCAGAATGTTTTGTTGGAACGATTTCTGGCAGTAGAATAAATAGCGTGGGGCAGGGGGTGGGTTGGGTTGGTGTAGTTTGAAAAAATCTGCCGCACTTCCATCTCTGCAATATATGCATTATGCTCTGAAATTCTTCTACACAACTGTCTTGAAGTTTATCCTCTATAAGGTTTGCCACAAGTGCATGAAATTCTTGATTGAAAAGATACATCTTTATATGTGTATTATATTATTCTCACATTTTCTCTTAAAGATCTTGTGGTTTTAAGATTGTGTTTCATAATTAACAGTTTTATCCGGATTCCACTGTATTCTGTTTTGAATGCATGCACAAATAATTTTCTGTTGTTTAAATTTCTATTATTCTCAATTATCTTATTTATTGTCTCGTTAATGCTGTGATTTATGAACTCTTACAGAAAATGATTCATGATATGTCATTATCATCATGCTAAGTCAAAGGAAAACGTGTGGTCTTTGCATGTCATGATATCTATCCATTAATAAAATGCCCAACTTATTGAATCAAGTCTTAAATTATTAAGGAAATCATAATTTTTAAAATATTCTATGATAAATTTGGAAGTTTAACCTAATAAAGAATTCTGATACAAAATCAGTTTTTCTTAAATGAAATTTAACTTCTGTCCAAGCAATAAACAGAGAAAGAATGAAGATTTTTTTATTGCAATCCAAACTGCAATTAGGAGCAGTCTAAAAATTTATGGTGGTCCTCCAAAGTGTAATCAATCGAGTACTTTGCGATAAATTACTTTGAATTCGGATGCATTTAATTTTAAGAATATTTCTATAAGCATGAATCTTATAAAGTCACTAAATTTTAACTCATTTAGTTTTTTTTCATATTTTTACAGCTCATACATCAACCAGTTCATGTATTAATAGTAACTTACTCAACTGTCACTCCTAATAATATCTTTGTATTTACTGAAATATTTTTGTAAACTTTCAGTTTAAGTATGTATATTC
Organism: Hofstenia miamia; assembly: GCA_900660155.1. Taxonomy (NCBI): domain Eukaryota; kingdom Metazoa; phylum Xenacoelomorpha; order Acoela; family Hofsteniidae; genus Hofstenia; species Hofstenia miamia. The sequence goes on from CABFPE010000182.1 coordinate 995,007, forward strand.
CTCGCAATTGGATGAATGGCGATACGTCCATAAATTTATTGGAAAATCTAAAGGTCTTTCATCCGAAATAAATGAATTAAACATCAATAATACGACCGTAATAAACAAAACTCAAATACTAAATCATTTAAAAGAACTTGGAAATTTCAATTTCCCACCCTATAAGAAAAAAACAAAATTCTGATAATTTCAAACAATCAAAACATTTTTTCTTTAGACTTGCTACAGTCAATGAATTAGAAAACATTGTTAAAAAACTTGATACCAACCGCTTCTTATAATCTACCATTTTTTATTATTAAACGTTTTATTCCTATTTTTGGAGAACAATTGTTAGTCGCATTTAATCAATGTATTATTGATTGTGAATTTCCAGACTTACTAAAAAAATCAGATATAACTCCTATATATAAAAAAGGTGACAACCTAAACGCAAAAAATTATAGACCCATTTGTATTACACATCCTTTTAGCAAACTCTTTGAAAAACTGTTGTATATTCAAATAAACGCATTCCTAAAATCTGAAAACATTTTATCGAATAAGCAATTTGGTTTTCGTGCTGGGCATAGCACCCAGGGCGCAATTTTATCGATCACGCAACAAATTAAGTCTAATATATCTCATAATAACTGCAGTTGTGTAGCATTACTAGATTTAAGTAAGGCATTCAATTCAATGAATTTCGATATCTTGCAAGACAAGCTTATAAATTATAATTTTATAATAAAAAAATAAAATAAATATTGAAAAAAGGCATTTATTTATAATTTTTTCACCGAAGGCACAAAGAAATCTAATAACTGATATAGAACTAAAGATAAATAATAAGTCAATAAAGCAAAGTGAATCAGTCAGCTATTTAGGAGTGAAGATAGATAATGAATTAAAATTTGAAAAATTTCTACTGAATAGATTCAAAAAATGACTGCAGGCATTAGATATCTTTATCACTTACGCAATGTAACATCAAGCAATTATCATAAACAACTAATACATGCTTTCTGTTTGTATCATTTTCAATACTGTTCCTTTCTTGTAATTACCCTAAATTCGAAGCATCGTATGCTTCTATCAAAGACATTTAAATGATGTATAAAAACTCTAAACTTTGCACAAAAGCATGACGATATCGTAATAAATATAAAATATTATCTCCGTTCTATCAAATTCATCTGCATATGCTATCATATTTAAATTTAAATCTCTACAAACATCTTTCCTTTTCTTTAATGACTATATTAAATTAAATTTTTTGTGTTTAGATAAAAATTATAATGGATTTCATCACATATCAATTAAATTGTGGAATAATTTAGATTATGAAACACGAATAGAAAAAAACTATAAAAGGTTTAGAAAAAAATTGAAACAATTTCTTTTTTCACTCAAACATTGATATAATTATATATTGTACACATTAATTTGTAGTTAATTATTTGTTTATGTTTTATTTTTTTGTCATGTGTTTCGTATACATATATTGCGCAATAAATTTGCTCTGACTCTTATTATTATTAGTAGTAGTAGCATTATTATATTTATTATTACTATTATTATTATTACTATTATTTAAAGTTTTGAAGTTCATTAGAGAATCACTATTTGTAAATATATACAAAAAAGCTTCGAGTAACAAGCATTGTGATAAAGGGAAGATATTATTAAATAATTTAATCAATGTATTTGCAATTAAATATTAATCTGAGATAAAAATTTGATAAAAACAAATATGTCGCATTTAAATCTGAAATCTGCAGAGAAATGGAATTAATTTTGATTGCTCTCGTCTCCTTTATTTTTCATGAGATCTTTTTCATTCTTACGCTTAATTGCTCGAATTAGTTTCAAGACTGGAAGGGGTTTCTGTCTATTTAAGCCCTTTTTGATTTTTCGCCAATTAATACCAGCGAAGAACTTTTGCCGTTGTATGCGAGCAAGTCCACCTGATGAAATTCCACCTAATCTTCGTCGAGGATCCGGGTGTAAAAATCCTTTTATTAATTCAAGAATGTCTGAATCAAGATTCTTAGGCAATCGTGGATTGCGGATGTTAATGATGACTTGATTTACAGTATCTTTTGATTTAATATCCTCTCTTGTAAACCATTCGAAGGGAAAAAATCCCAAAATTAGCTCGCATGCTAGAACGCCAACAGCCCACCAATCTACTTCAGTGCCATATTCAACTTTTTGGAACATTTCAGGTGCTATGGTATATGGAACTGTGCCAAATATTACTCTTGGTTTTATTTGGTTTCTCTTAATTGTAGATCCGAAATCACCAAGCACTAAATGGCCATATGTGTCCATGAAACAATTTGACGCTTTTATATCACGATGTACATAATTATGACTATGTAAAAAATCGACTGAAATGCATAGTTCTGCTAACAATGGCTTCACAAATTCTAGTCGCCTTTCCATTGAAAACTGATCTAGATATGGAATAATTTCGCGCATATTGCCACCCCCTGCATAACAGGTTAGAAGAAGTAAGAATTCATCAGTTTCATACAATGAATCCAACATAAGCATACCACTAGGTGGATTGTAACGCGTTACAAATTCAAGAGCTTCTCTTTCATATTTGCGTGCTGCGGAATTTTGATTAATTATTTTTAACGCAAATTTCTCTTGAGTGCATTCATCTTGAACTAAGTGAACCTCACCCTGCCCACCCGAACCTAAAAATTTAACTGGTACTAGACTTTTGTCAGAGAATACTGTAAGATTTATTATTTCACCTTCATGTTCACTGCCACGTAAAACAAGGAAATGCTCGTCATCGAAACTATCACCAAAACCATTCTTTTTGTTGGATACATTGTCTCCTTCAGGCATAATAGAATTTTGATATCTGAGCGAGTCTTCGCAGCAAATACTTGAAAACGTTGTAGCTTTTTCGGCAAATTCATGAAGTAGTTCTTGGTCATCTTTGTTGATATTGACTGTAGAATTCAATTCCTGCTCTGAAATGCTTTCTTCGCATTTAGATTTCCTATTGAAAAGAGAGGAAAAGTAGTTCATTATGTAACGCCAAGTGGTTATCATAATTGGTTACTTTTCTTAGAACATCATATGATTAGTTATTCAAAGATTACGTTGTTATTCCCTTTGTATGGCAAAACTTTTGATCGTATTTTATCTATGTGAAAATATCTCGCGGCAAATGTTCATCAAGTTAGCAATAATTGCATTCGATCATTAAAAAATTCCGTTGTGTATGGATGGACTGTTCACAAATAGTCTCCTTTAGAGGCGATGCCGATCATTCCGAGGATGAAAGAAATGAATTCAATGAAACAAATTTAACTTCATCTTTAAAATATGATTTATTTAGCAGCGGAAAATTTGCAGATGCTACATTAATCTCAAGCGATAACATGGCTATTCCAGTGCACAGATGCGTTCTATCCGCAGCTAGTCCATACTTTCATTCCCTCTTTACTTCCAAAACAGTTGAAGGTATTTCAAAAATAGTCAATTTTAACGATATCAGTTTTGAGTGGTTAAGCGCACTTTTATTAGATATTTACGGAAGGATTCCCTGTGTGAATGACCAAAATATAACAGACTTTTTGAAATATGCTGACAGATTACAAGTGAAAACATCTATTTGGAGATGCATAAATTACATTATTGAAAACGCTTCTACATCAAACTGTATTGGAATCTGGCGAATGGGGAGATTTTTGTACTATCCTCAACTAATTGAATGTGGAATAAACATTATTAAAAATAATTTTGAGGATGTTATCAAGAATTCGGAAGAGTTTGTGACATTGGAAACTGAAGAAATCTATCCATTACTTTGCGAAGATGAACTAAATGTAACAAATGAACAAGTGATTTTACTTGCAATAATAAAATGGATCAATCACGATCATAAAAACAGAATAAAGTACAAGAATCTTTTAAAAATCACAATCAGATATGCGTTTGCACAAAAAAACTTGTTCGATTCGGAACTTTTAAAAGACTACGAAACAACGTATAAAGATTTAATTGATGAGTTTGAAGAATGCTTGGATAAACTATCTGATACTGTACTACCCCCAAGAAAACCTTATGAAATTGTGATGTCAATGGGTGGATGGAGTGGGCGGCAGCCTACCAAATCTATTCAAGTATACAATCCTATTACATCGCAGTGGTACATGGCTCCATTTTATATACCTAACAATCGCATCTACTATTGCTCTGTCTATTACAACAATAAAGTTTACTTCATTGGCGGTTTCGACAATTTGCATCCACGGGGCTTGAACTCATTGTACTTATTCGACCCAATGACTTTCACTTGGGATAGAAAAAGCTCGATGACTGAAAAGCGATGCTATGCGTCCGCTGTTGAATTGAATGATTTCATTTATGTTTTAGGTGGATACAATGAAATTAGTAGTGAGCGCTTCAGAAGTGTAGAAAGGTATTATGATTTAATGTTATAGTTTACGTGATTTTGATTAAAGGTATGATCCCAGAAACAATACCTGGACTTCTGTTTGTGATATGAATGACATACGTTCCGATGGAGGTGCCGTCGAATTTGAAGGTAAAATTTATGCGATTGGTGGATTCACAGGAACGGTTATTCATAGTTCTGTAGAATGCTACTGCCCTGTTCAAGATGATTGGACTTATATTGAGCCAATGCGTCATCGCAGAAGTGGTGTGAGTTCAGCTGTCTATAAAAAGAAGATATATGTCGTTGGTGGTTACAACGGAGATGTAAGTATTTTTGTTAAGCTAACAGAAATACTTTTATGTTGTACGATTTAAACTTGAAGGCTTTCCGAAATTTGTAAAATTCAACGTTGATTTCCTAAGCATATATACCAACCAATAACAAGAATGTAGACATAATATATTTAAGGTTTTGAAAAAATACGAGAAGTTAAATGACATCATATTTAGAATGTTTTTAACGATTGAATTATAAAAATCACTCTTCTAAAGCAATTTTGCAGAAACTAGTACTAATCAGGTTGTAATAAAGTAACAACTCGCAGTAACATTTAGTGCCCGTATGGAAATCGTAAGCAAACTTGTAGCCACAGATACGAATTATCGAATTATGGGTTTTTGTCCCTCAGTAGGTCAAACAATGTCACATGATTTTAAGTTGTAAGTATTTTACTGGTTACAGTTGTTTGCATTAAAAATGAATCTTCAAAACGAAAACTTGGCAATTTCATAACATTGCGCATTCTATTGACCTTTACTATCAATGCATTCGCGAAGTTTTTGTTGCATAGAATCCTAGTATCAATTAGTATAGTTCATTGCATGCATTACGTAAATTGGAAAACTTAAATTTGACTATACGATGATATATAATATACCAAGCTCAAATATTCAATGCGAATATCGGTATACAATGATCTACTGTACAGGGTCTTAGAAACGAATTTAATTCTGAACGCTTTAAAATTCGTTAAAATTTTTGAATTTTAAAGCCGAATAAAAGATGTAAAATACTTATTCTCAAATTCTTCAGTTCATGAAGCATATTTATCAGTAGTAATATCAATATTAATATATGCCACTGGAGACTTCGTTTCCAAACTTGGCAAGTAACAAATATTTTCAACAAAAGAACAACGTGCGGCGGAGTATTTCAAACAACGTCTGAGCGCTATCATTCAGCAGACAAATGCCGAATGCAATTTGGAGACAATAGAAAAATTTTTCTATGTCTTCTAGACAGAAGGGACTTTAAAAAACCAAGCTCTTGCAATTTTTTTTGAAAAAAAGAAGATATGGGAAATTGTATGGAAGGCTAGTGCTAACAAATATCGACATGCTAATGTAATTGAAGTTTCTGTATTTGCAATCAAATAGAAGAAAGAAGAAGAAGAAGAATAAGAAGAAGAAGATGAAGATGAAGAAGAAGAAGAAGAAGAAGAAGAGGAAGAAGAAGGATACATTCATTAAGAAGTTCTATAAGGAAAAAGATTTCAACTTTGTAAAAAATAAGGTACTAGTGGCTGAAAATATTGCAATTCTGGCATAAAAACAACTTCGAGTAAGAGTTCAACAGTTGTTTGGAAAAAAAATGTTTTGGCAATTAAAGCTACTATTAGAATATTAGTTTACATTCCTAAATATTTATTGCATATGAATAGATTTGTATTTAAATGCTGATTAAATTTGTTGAAATTAATAGCAATTGAGCTCATTGCATTTAAACAGTTCTTATTTTAAGCCTACATGTATAATAATGACAAAATAATTTAAAGAGCGAATTTAAGGATTTCGCATATAAGAATTATTGTCACAGTTCTAATGTCCCAAAAAATGATTGTTCACTAAGACACCTCATGCAATTGCTAATAGCTGAGATTGTTTAATCCGCCTTAAAAGCACTTTTTCGTGTTTAGCAAATATATATAGGTCGGAGTTGGTCATGAAACAAATAATTTCGATGTACAAAATAGTTTTCATTTGAATTGATAGGTAATATAGGCCTAGTATAATGAATAAGTACGGGACTTTAAATTTGTGCTATTATGTATTTTTATCTAGAAAACTTCCTACCGTGACTAAAGATTGAAAGTGTTTTGTCCACATTTTCAAAGAATTATCGTCTTTGAAAATCTTTTGATATTGACAAATCTATGGGTAAATTTGTTCCTCGCTAATGGTGAACATTATTAATATTAACTATTTTTTCAATGAAAAATCAATTTTTGTAGAAATATTCTAATTCTCTAATGTTCAGATAATGAGGTGGTCTAATCTAAGCCCATGAGAGCAACAACTAACCCCAACTATTTGTTTGCTGTAAATAGACTACCCAAGTTCCATTCAGACGCTCAGTGCGCAAGTTCAGAGGCTGGCGCGCCTGAACGAGAAAGCGACCGGATGGGAATTTAGGGGAAAATGAAAGAGGAGAGGTCAAACTACTCTATTGTGTGAGGGTTTAAGATTTTAGCTATCTTCATATTTTTATAGAAACCGTTAGGAAAATGTAAAAAATATCTGGGTTACTTAGGGCTAAATTTCATAGTATTTGGTAAATCTGTTCATTGCGTTGATTCTTTTGGTCCCAGTTCCACTTAGCCCATTGTATTCGGTCAAAGTTTCGTCCCATGATATTTTCTGGGTCCCATAGTCCCATTGGTCTCCGGAAAAACTCATATTTTGACCATAGCTAGCAAAAATTATGAGTAATATTCCGTGGTCCCAGCTCCTTCATTTTTGGTCCCATGTCCCAGCCCTATGGGACTAAAATATCACGTAGAACCCTTCTATGTAAGCATATAAAAATAGAATTTCATTTAATATAGTTAAAAATAGTATTCATTTTTAGGAGCAGTTAAGCACAATTGAAAGATATGAACCAGAATTTCGAAGCTGGTATTTAGTCGCAAGTATGACTTTTGCTCGGAGCAATCTTGGCCTTGCAACAATTGGACACCGATTATTGATAATGGGGGGTTATGGAAACGATTATACTACGCGACTCTGTGAAGAATATTTTCCAGAAACAGGCGAATGGAGGACTACAGATGAACTGCCTTTAATCGATGGCTGCAGTGGGATGCGGTTAGTAACACTGCGCGGATTCGATTTAACACGATTGTATGTTTGAAAGAACTTGTGTATCGCTTGTTTTAGAAACTAAGCATATTAAACGATCTATCCCTGTTTACTACATTCCGACTTAAATTTAATGCACTTTAATTTTAAATAGCTGCAATGGTTTGAGATTAACCTTAAAATCTATTAATTGCTAATTGTAACTAAACAATTTAATTGATGGTGCATTGAAATCTTGATATCCATTCGTTCCTAGCACAATTCTGCCATTTCCTCTAATTAACGGTAATATTAGGCCTATCAGGTTTCGAATGGGACAAGATTTTCATTCAACACATTCTATTAATTAGGTCATATTTATAGTCCCATTTCATCCATGCAGAGTTAGAGCTAGCCATGCTAGCCATCGGTCGGGCGAGCCAACAATTGCCACCCTACCGGCAATTTGGAAATTTCCAAGAAATGCTGGTAATTTTTCGGGTCGTTTGCGTATATATATATATATATATATATATATTTACATATATGAAGTTGCATACATTTGACAAAGAAACATTATGCAATCATAGTTAGCATAGACATACATACATATAATTTTTGTCATGGAGATCATCACGGAAGACTTTGGTGGTGGGGTAAAGATCCAAATTCTGCCCCATAAACAAAACTGGCACACCAACTACTAGGCGATAACAAGAATGAGAGTTACAAAAACTGAAATAAGTTTTTTGAAAAAATATTCTGAAATGAAGATCAATTGTACTTTATGTGAATGACTTCTTAGCTTTTCATTAACTTTATTTCGTTCTCTACAAATTTTCGAAATCCTTAATAAATTGAATATTATGTACTTCTTCATGTAGCTCGATTTTCTTTTATCTTGAATACCTGGAAAACATTCTCAATGCTCCAAATACCATGCGAATTAGGAAACCAATTTTTGAAGTGTGGAGAAAAATTTTGTTAGCATTGGAAATAGTATATCAGAGGGCCTCCTGGTATATATGTGTGTGTAGAAGTGACGCAATCCCAAATATATATGTATTCATCTTTGGATCATTGATTCATGACCCTATCAAATTTTAAACAAAACTATGATAAATATATATATTTTCAATATATCAGTAATGCCGAAATCAAATTCAAAGTTTACTTGTATTGATCATTCCAGTTACAAAATTGGCTATCTATTTCCAAAGCAAACATAATTTACTTGCTGTTTCCACACTATTTGACTTATTTAAATAATTTTATTGTATATAAAATCTTAAACTTAACATTCCATTCAAATGAATGTTCTAATATACGTTTTGGGAAAGATTCAATTCAATGAAATTACATGTTTCAAATATATATCATTTTTTAACGTAATTGAGTAATCGTTTTCAGAGGTTTCTTTAATTTCTGTATTGTATCCTTAGATATTCAATGTTATTTTTAAAAAACCTAAAATCAATATTGAAGTTTAAATTTAAAAGATTTGAAAGGAATTACTCCATCATATTTAAAATATCATTTGTACTTAAAACTAACATACGAAATCAAAATCAAGATTGAAAACTTTATAACACTGTATATCCAATTTCGCTTCATTTTTAAGGACTTGCAATAAATTTAGCAAAAACGTAATCACATAATAATTTTGATGATTTTTAGTTCTACATGCAAACTACATAAGATAAAATAAGAACTTTTATTGAATTATAGATTGCCATCTATGATAAGAAATTTAACACAAATGAATCTTCATTAATAAGCTGACTGATGCTCCAGGACAAACTTCAAGACAGTTGTGCAGAATTTGTTTTTACCAATTGATTTTTAGTGGGTGCTATAGTTATCATATTTATGTGAAGGCTCAATACTTGATTTGGCTCATCTTCACACTAAGTTCTTCATTGTCACTACTAAATTATTTATCAATTTAATCATGCTTCCAAAGAGAAATTTTGTCGAGTTTTTAAAGTTACATGTATATGAAAATCAAGAATTTAACAAGTGTTCAAAATGTGCAAGCTAAATATTGATAGCAAAGGACAGAAGCATATTTGCAACTTACCGGAATGACTTCCTAAACCTCAATTTATTTAACCAGACTAAAACACATCAAAATGAGTAATCACGTGCTCATTTAGGTAAAATGACATATAACATTTGATATGTACTTAAGCAGCACAGATAATATATTTATATTGTTTAGTAAATATTGTAAATAAAGAAATGCATCTTAAACGAGTTGAGTATATTTTAATATGAAAATACTGTATGCACTTTTTCTTATGAGTACCCAAGTGGATTCACATTATACCACAATTTGATATAATATATAACCTTTTACCCATGAATTGTAGCCGTTTTGCTTTCACCACATAATTTCAAAGCTATCTCTGTAGGAAGGTTGATGTAACAGAATATGCAAATTTACATTCATGTGGCTTTTTCCTAAATATTCTGGTAACCAGATACGAACTCAGTGGCGTAGCCACACGAGGGCCAACACAGTCCAGATCCAGCTCTGTGACATTGGAAAATTATACCGGCCATTTCGTACAGATTTGTTGTTGCGAGTAAGTTTATGCTATCATACGACATCAAAAGTTTATACACCAATGTTCCTCTAGAAAAAGCCATAGACATAGTAATAGAATATTTAAAAAGTAAAGACATAACGATTTACGATCTAAATTGCGAAAAAACAAAGACGCTATTATTGCTTGCAACGAAAAATTCATTAATGGAATTTAAGGGAGAATTTTACTTGCAGAAAGATGGTTTAGCTATGGGTAATTCCTTAAGCTCAACCCTAGCTAACATCTATTTAAGCTTTATTGAGAAACAGTATGCATCAAATTGCATCAGATTTCATTTTTATTAAAGATATATGTACGATGTATTTGCTATAGTAAATAATGAAGAAGATGCAGAATTGATACTAACAAAACTAAATACAATATATGACAACATAAAATATACAATGGAAAAAGAACTTAACAATAATTTCCATTTTCTAAACGTGAACATTAGCAGAACAGCAACGGCTTTGTTACAGGAATTTATAGAAACCAACCGATACAGGTTTAGTTTTAAATTTGAATTCAAATTCACCTGTAGCATACAAAACAGCACTAATTAAAGGAGCAATACATCGAATTTTTGATGTTTCAAGTTCTTGGATTAAATTATGACATCAAAATTTTAAGATCCACCATCCCCAAAATTTAAAAGTAATCGAAATTATATACATAAGATCAAACAACCAAGTCTTAACACCAAAATGACTACATATATCAACACAAATTACCTCTAATCAACGTTTAATTACATAATAATATCTTTAAATTACATAATTTATATTTAGAGGGAAAATTTTGTAAATTGACAATGCTCGAGTTGAGTGAAATGTATCTCTTCTGGTCTAATGTTTTTATTAAAATTCTAATTTAATTTTCTTCTTCAATTCTTTAAAATTAGATTCTTCTCTAATTTCATTCAAACGTTGACCCTTGAGCGAAGGACACAAACCAGTAGGAAAAGATCGTCTTTTTCGAACTAGGCCCATATAGATAGATGTGTCGTGTAAATTACGGATCTCAACAATGACGTCTTTGCGTTATAAGCGTAGCTCGTGTTATGAATCCAATCACTTGTAATCCAGATTAATTTATGGATAACAACACTTACCATTGAGATTCCACAGCGTGAATTTGATGTACTTGCCAAGCAAGCAAAAGAGAAGCCTGGTGTAATGTTTGTTTTCGATATCATTAATTCGTAAATTTTGTAAATGTCTGTCTACCTTCTCTAATCAGCTACAAATCAAAAGGCTTTTCCCCATCATACATCAGATGCTCAAGAAGATCAATGTCCCATGCTGCTTATACTTTATATACTATTGGGGTTTTCTTGTAAGCCTAAAAGACTGGATTCTAGTACAAACTATTTTTGTTATTTCCTTAAAAATGTTACATCATTTATTATTGGACTCGATGGTGACCGTGGCTCATTTTTAAATGGCCCTGGCGCCTGATACATCTTGATTATACAAAAGTTTATATAAATCTGCATTGAAAGTAACAAATATACTAAAATATAAAGAAATTGGACACCAAATGTGTGACGGTCTGGGAATTGTCGCAAAATATTCATTTTCTGATATTGCTAAAATCTGAAAATATAATCATTTCGCTATCAAATACTTTTGAAATTTTTTAATTATCTCTTTCCATTCCAATTTTATGTGAGTTTAAAGTTTGTACATTGGATAAATTAAAATTAGAGAAAAACGCGTTTAACATTTGAGTAATGAAAATAGTTATTAAGGATTTAGTATTTATTCGCAGGCTTGATTTAGTCAGCTCTACTATACAGTATTTACAAAGAAATAAAACAATAATAGCAAAAATAATTCAATAAAATGTTATATTTCACGCTATGAAATTATTCTGCCTAAAATGGAGAAATGTTTTAAATTATAATCATCTTAAACTACATCTATGCAATGTATTTCAAGAAAACCTTTATGCACATGATAGGTAAGGGAATAAACTTTAACTTAGTGTAAAAAACAAAAATTTTCACATATTTTTACATTTATCTCAAAATTGAATTTTGCGACAATTCCGGGCTTTTCATAGTCCACCACACAAATTCCAAATTCTCTACAACACTTCAATTTGGACTTAATGCAAAAGATGTACCAAAAACATGTATGGAGTCCAAATCGAGTTACTACTGAAATTTTTTTAACTAAGCTATGTAAATTTTTATCCAGAGGACATAGATTTTTACAAATAAGTTGTTTGTAGGCTTTCAATGGATCATTCAGTAATTGGAAATTGCTATATTCTATATAATTATATTTTTAACATTTGAAATTAATTAATCTCTCAAATTCAATTTGAACGATGGTATTTTCTGTTATAAGCTTAACACAAACAACGTTAATAAATGGCCTGCAAATATTCGCTCTCTAAGAACAATAGCAGCTACTCCATATGCACTACTAATTTTTATCATTGATAAAAAAAATTTCAGAAATTTTCATGTTGTTACAAAAATGTCTCTTTGAAAACATTTTTAAAGAGTAATGATGGATCTTGTACTAATTATTTCTATTTATGTTTTGGTGATGTTTTCCATTATTTACCCAATATAACATGATTTTTGAAATTATATAGAATTTTTCCGAAAAATGTAATTTGCAAAAATTGATATTAATGTACTACTTTTAAAGCTATTATTTTTTGTTAAATGAAGCTTACTGTTTATTATAAGTCTTAAGTCTTAAGTTTATTTAATGAAGAATTGTGAATATTTTAGTGCCTTTATTCAGAAATTGAAAATCAAATATAATTTAAACAAAACCTTCCCCTATTTTAAGCATTGACTTTGATTGGCGTAGAGGATATGGTTACTTCCTTAAAAGAATGTTTGCCGCCATTTCACTTCCGGGAAGGTTGTATATACCATTCCTATTTAAAGTGAATTATATTCTCTAGAAGTTCAATTCAAATCGCCGCAATGAAAATCTTGTTAGCTGCCATTTTAATTTTATTAATTTCCTCTTCTGTAATCACCGAGAGAGTTATATTCAAGAGTGAAGGCATCATGGTCTCTAAATATTATGGCTGCGATCACTGCAAAAGTAGACACTGTAAGTCTTAAATGATCTAACCCCAGTTGAAAAATCCATTTTTAATGTTTGAATTAATCGCAGGTTTTAAAATCCATCACAATTCGAAAATCCACACACATTGTCAATCTATCTAAAATTGAACAAAGTCAATTTTGTTTTACTTAAGAATGATTTATTTATTGTTTCCTATAGTAAGAAGTAAGGTTTTGTGGGAACAGTTATTTACTAATCCCAGTCCCAATTAGTTCTATTGAATTTTTCCCAGTCCCATAATTCCACTGGTCCCGCGATATAACTTCTATTTTGACTGACAAAACTATGATTATTTAAAATTTCCTAATCTATGTTACCAATCCCACTGAAATATTTAGTTCAAGTGAAAAAAATAACCCTAATATTATTGGAATTTGTGACTGTGTAATATTTTCTAAATTTATCGGGAAAAATTTGCGTGAAATGCCTTTCAGAAGATACTTGAGTCAATCTTTTTAAGAGGTTTTTGAAATGTTAATTAAGATGTTAAATATAATTACAAAACTTAAGTTAAATGTAGGTGTTTAATCTTTATGCTACGCGTTTTGAAAAATAAATTATACAATCGATATTCTGAGTTGCGTTTCTGAATTATAAGTACTGATTTTTTTATGTTGCGCATCACTTCAATTATTAGGCATTTTTCCAAGAGAATTGTGATTTAAAATGTTGTCTTAATTGTAAATATAACCGGACTCTCATTTAGATTTATGCAACAATGATTCGGAATGCAAATCAAATAGATGTGGTACAAGCCAATTTCCGGGATATAAGTGGTGTTTGTGAAATTTTTGTGATTTAAGATTAAAAATATATATATTTTGTCATTTTTTATTTACAGTTTTAGTAAACTGATTACATTGTGAACAAAACTACACACATTCTTGTTTCCATAAATTAAATTATTCAGTGCTGTTGATTCTTCTGATGTCCTAATTATTCTAAATATTTAGAGATTTTTTCGTCTGCAAAAGTGATCTCTTTCAATAATTTATATTAGAAATTTCTTCTCTTAATCAACAAAAATGAATTAATTTTAATGATGAATTAGTAATAAAGTTTGAGCAATTCTGTGGTTAGAATATTAATCAAAGAATATAATAAGATGGCATTGAAGCAATCTTTAACAATAGCTTTATATTATATTTACAGCATATGTGTATATAGAAATTAAAAAAAAATTTAATATTATATGTGAGGTTTTAAGCTTATTAATAAAACCATTAATCAAGTGTACATTGGGAAGAGGGGAAATATTAATTATATAATTTACAATTTACGCTTTCAACCCTATTAAAGGATTGAATTAAATTATTAATATTCCAAATGTGTTTATCATCAGAATCTATTGAAGATCGAGTGTAGAAGAGACAGATAACGTACCTGCAGCACGCAAATAATTTTAGCACGGATTTTCACCATAACATTTACCCATAAATGTGTTCCTATCTAAGGATTAAAAATTTCTTATTCGGCTTGGTAAAATTCTTGACAATGTGAACTCAAGATCATAAAAGGTTATACTAGATTAATTAAAACACTTTTACTATTGGTTAAGATTAAAAATGAGCGGCAGTGCCGTAATTTCAGATGGAATGTATACCTACTTGAATCAATCCCCTAGCATTGACACAAAGTATAAAAAGAGACTTAAATATTGATTGATTTGTTTTTCGTTATTGCCCAATTTATATTTTATAATTTTTAATCTATTTTACATTTTATGAATTATGACATGCATGCGTGAATTAGTATATTTTATTTATGCGGATTAAACAAAATTAGCTAATTACGATTAGATAATGAATTTCATGCACCTAAAAAACCTTATTATGCGATTTTTACTAAGAGTATTTGGTATTAAATCAATAAATTGTTAAATAATAATTGAGAATGTTGCTACTATAAAATCATTTAAGTTTACATTCGGATGGGACAGATTGTTTGTAAATATAATCAATTCCATTTATTTAGTAAATTAATGAAAAAGCTTCATTAATATAATCATGTGATTCAAAATTTGTAACTGTTCCACAGCAATAATAAGCTTCAACTAATCCAGAGTAGAGAGCTTAGTTACAATAAACAGAAAAAATTAATAAATATTTAGTTTCAGAATTAGTAATTTTGATATTCTTATGTATTACAAATTTATTAATTATATAATTTTTTTTAATTTATTAAGTTAGAAGTTTAAGCTTGAAGCAGTGCAAATCCTTTCAATAACAAGAATTAAAAAATGCTTCTATTGAGCTTTATTTAATAAATTAAATTTTTGTTGAGTAAAAACATTATAGATACACGTTGTCCAACGATTTTCTAAATTTAATGTCAAGTTCATTGAAAAAATTTACATTCATTTTTATAAATTTATGAAACATTTAATTTAATGGTCAAATCGTATGATAAAAAACATGGCATCATCATTCACAGGAATATTGTACTTTTAACTAACAGCTACTGAGCTTAGGTATGTATAACACATACAAATGTCAAAGAAAAATTCATTTTAGTGTTTCTGAGAAATCATCCTATATTTTAAATATATCTTATTTTAGGAATAGATAACGTTGATCTGTTTAATAGGGAAAATGCCAAGGTGTACACCTTGCAAAATGCACACATTTGCACCGCTAAAGCATATGGCATTTAAAAGGCAAAATGCATGAATTGTATTAGAATAGTATTTAAATGAAAAGAAATTAAAATAGATAGATAGGAAATACAAAATTAATGTGTATTTGAAAGAACATTTATAAGAAACTATGTAGAAAGTTTTTACTCTAGTATATTTTGATACAGATATAAATAATTTGATAAATATTCCCTGGATATTTTGAAAATAAATCATGATATACATCTATACAAACATATACATATGTATTTGTGGGACTGTCTTTGGTAGTGAGGACAGGCATGGACAAGGTTTTCTTAAGAGGGTACTCACGTACCAAGAGTGAGAAAAGCCACTTTTAACTTGAGTAAACTGAACAAAGAAATTACCAATTTTCGTGATTGTAAAGAAATTTTTATGCATCAAGGTTGGTTTCATTATAGCATCTGGTTCTACTTTAACATCTAATCTCATTTCGAAAAGCAATGTATTTTATATTTTATCTCTTGGTGAAATTTGATTATATTCAATCGTGCCAATAAGATGTTCTTGAACTGAACTTAATTTGTTCTCAACATGCTTTACAATTACATGCAAATATTTCTGCTATAAAAACATTTTAAATCTAAAATTAAGTTAATATTAATATCATTTTTTCACTATGGATTAGCATTTGAAAATTGATTCTGTATCTTCTAATAATATTTGGAAGTGATAGTGTATTGTTAGAAAGCTGTAATATGACAAAAATGAGATATCAGAATAACACAATTTTCCAGCAGGATTTTTTGGGCAGAGTCCAAAGTAGGTTGTGCATAGAGCAGTTTGCAAAAACTGCTTCATATATATACATATACGGACTCTAGATATTATGGGATTTGTATCCACCACCCGCAGTTTCCGATTTTCCATAGTATCCAGCGCCTGTTTTGAAGGAAGGACAAAATAATTCATTTTATCCAAAACTTTTTACATTGCGCATTTGGAATAGGGGTCTAGTTTCGTATGTATGAGTTTAAGGTTTTTTCAAGAAATTTTTTTGACCCATTTCCAGCGCCCTCCGCCATAGTATCTAGCGCCCGTATAGATTTTTTTGTATCCAGTGCCTTGTAGATATTTTAAAATTGTGTATCCAAGGCCCGTATATATATATATATATTAGGGCCCCGCGAGTACTCGAAATTCGAGTAGAAGTTTAAAAACTCAACTCGATATTTCGAGTACTCGAAAACAACTACTCATAACATTTATTCCCATTTCCTTTTTCGTAGGTATTAAGTCTCTCCTGTAAGAAACTGATGGAAGTCATCATGATTTCAATGCGAATATCCGTGAAAAAGGGTTTGAATTTGGCATATTTCGTGTTTTAGTAAAATTAGGAAGAGACATATTTGCGAAATAATAGCATATTTTTAATGATTACTGCTTCGAAAATTATGCCATGACTCTTTGAGTTAGTAAATGTGCTTCAAAAGAACAGCTTTGTCTTTATTATATGAAGTCTCCTGATTTATACGGAAGGAAGAGAGGTCCGTGGTTAAGGTTTTTTTGCAATGGGGTATAGATTGCTGTTATACTTCCAAAATTCCAATTAGGCAAACCTTAATTGAAGTTGGTTGTCAAATTTAAAGGAATCTAATAGCTTTTCCTATCTGCGTCATTCTTCGATGGAAACTTTCTGAAAAAATTTATTTTTGCTAACCAAATCATAATTTCAGGAACATATGCAGGCTCTGATTCCAAAGCAATATCGCTTTCACTTTTTAGGCGCTTTTTAATCAATTTCTTTGCAACATTTGTGCTATCTAAATGTAGACAAAATAATTTTAATTGAAAATATGCATGGGATTAGAAATATAAAAACTGAATATTGCCAGTTTAGTAAACGTACATGGATTTCCACAAAACAAGAATATTTCTTAAATTCTTATATAATATCATCATTCAATTGAAATCACAATTAAAAATTTGCGTGTGATGACAGAAATCAAAATTTTGTTTTAGTCCTTGGACAAGATACCTAAGAATGCTTTCATGATATGTATGTCCAACACTGTATGTATACACTGTATATATGAGTCATAATACACTCTAGTGATATGTTATTGCAATAAATTATAAATAAATTAAACACTATAAGAATGTACTCTATTTGCGCATAACGCAGATATTCCTGTATTAGATAGATCTACAGTCATTAATTATACCTAAGGTAGACAATTCAATGTTCTTGTTTGTCAATCTATTATTGACAAATACGAAAATAAAAGTTTAATTTTATTTACTTAAGCTGTTCACTGTAGTTTTAGGACCTTCTAAGTTATGGATTCATCGGATTCAACTAACACTACACTAACTTCAAAGGTATGCAGGTTTATCGATTTTCCATGTTCAATAATTCAATAAAAACTTTTTCCAATACTTCAAACGATTGAACCGCTCTTAGCAGGAAATTTATTCCGGAATCGTTCTAATTTATTTGAGCAAATATTCGAGAAGCGACTGCGGTGAGTAGTGAATGAAAAATTAGACAGATCCGAGAGCCAGCATTAATCTACAGTTTCATAGTAAATGCAAAAATATTATATATAATAAGCGAGGGTGGGGGCATTCAAAAAATGTCTAAACATTATATGATATTGCGAAATTTTCATGTGTTAATTGTGATAAAAAATAATTTTTTGTTGTTTTTAATGCTATAAAATCATTTTCCAAAAAACTTCTGCTCGCCTATAAAATAAAGGGTGTCTTAAAAAATTAGCTTTCATGTGTACAATATAAATAAATTTTGTAAAGAACCTCATAAATCATAGAAAGTTTTTGCAAAATATGATTAGATTTTGGATAACTTCCAAATCAAATACATAATCGTTTTAGTGTAATTTAAAAATTTTCTAGGACCATACCTGATAATAAGAACATTGCACTGAAATTTCGAAGGCACAAATTGATTTTATTGAATTTCTCAATGAGAACAAAAGATTCATTAGATTTATCACCATAAACTTTGTTTTGGTTGCTTTATTAGAATAAAGTTCTTGTACACGAGGAAATACGAGGGATTCAAATTTTATGCAAATAAACACGTAGTGTTTAAATTTATTTCTTCTAGTATAGATACCATCGTTCTGCGTTTCTTAATAAACTTGTGAATGTTGCAAAGTTTTTTTATTATTAATTGCGCATTTTTGTATATATATATATATAT
>CABFPE010000182.1:1029306-1045052 GCA_900660155.1 Hofstenia miamia
GGAAAGTGCACTAATTTATTTTCTAACATATTGAGTCAAATATAATAGTACACTTTACTTCGTTATTATCATCCTTATATACATATATATATATATATATATATATATATAATCCCCTGACAACACCCTTAGAAAGCGAGACCCCTGAAGGGACAAGAGGTGTTCAATTTTAACGTTTTATATTTGACTAATTCATGTTGACCTAAGCAACTATATTAAATAACGAAATCCAAAACATTAAAAATTCAGAGGCTTCTTTAGTAAATTTTTAAAGTTGTTTTTCTTGATTGTGGCAAAAATACTATTATGTCTAACTTCAAATTGATAAAACTATGTCAGTTCAAATTGTATCTTCTTGAAATTAGGCATGATAACTCCTTGGATGCTCCTGTTTAATTCATAGTTTTTTTCTATTTATCTGAACACTATGAAAATAAACTTTTGCATAATTAATTAGGTCTTAAATATTGTTTGATTGCTTAAAATTGTTCATATTTTTATTAAATCATTGTGGATTAAAACAGGCACGAGCTAGAATTGTTAGTAAACTTATTAATTTTCATCTGTAAAAGTTTGAGTAAATTTGATTGAAGTTTGTGGAAGCAGTATTATAATTAGTATAGTTTGTCAATTTTTCTGTTTGGCGGCCATTAAAAGTTTGAAAACTTAGTTATTCAGTAGAATTCCTACCCCTAATACCCTCTATCTACCTTAAGCAAAAATTCAAATAAGACATGCATTTACGTTATTTGCTCTGTCTAAGCTGCAAAAATCATCTAATTTACTATAACTTTACTGTAGATGCTATTGTGCAGATGTAAGAAACAAGATTATTAATTATTGTTTTAGTTAACACGATTGATTGTCTCAAGATCAAGTTTGGACTTGGCTCTCATTAAGAAGGAAATTCAAAAAAATGGATATTCAGTGGAAGAACGGATTTCAGTAAGTTTCTTTTTAGATAGAAGTACTTTCTATGCAAAATAACTAAGTGAAGTGAAATAGGGAATTACGTCTTAACGAGGAGGAAAATCTATTTGTACTAATTTTTGCATCAAATATTGTTCGCTGTACAAAACTCGTATAAAGGGTACAAAACTCCTTCAAAAATATCCATAGTGGGCGCAAATTTAGAATTTTAAATTTCATTTAACCTTAAGTTAGGCATTTTTTTCAATGACCTTTATGCAACTAAATCTGCTTCACTTGACCATTGAACATGAATTTTACTTGATGTGTTTTTTAGTCTTCGATTTTTGATTCAATGTCGAATTAGAGCAGTTTGAGTCATTTTTTACCAGAGTCCTTGTTTTTGACCCGCACCATAATTCAGTATTGGTAATCCCGAAATAAATTGCTATACATATAAAAGCCTTCAATAACGCAAAATTCAACTTTATTCATCTATTTTCATTCAATGAATGAGGAATTACAATGTTAAGGCAATATTCATGGTCACATACCGCATGTTATGACTAGGATGAAAGAAACTAATTTTGACGGCGATAATCCACTTTCAGAGATGTAAATGGTCCGGCGTCAT
Source organism: Hofstenia miamia (assembly GCA_900660155.1). Lineage (NCBI taxonomy): Eukaryota > Metazoa > Xenacoelomorpha > Acoela > Hofsteniidae > Hofstenia > Hofstenia miamia. The sequence goes on from CABFPE010000182.1 coordinate 1,030,850, forward strand.
CTGGCCCGTTACATGTTCTCTCACTCACACCCAGCCCGTTTCAGTCCAAAATTCGGCCCACAAATATAATCCAATTTTTGGATATGAAATAAATTCATGAGGATGTAGCCTCTTACAAATCACACTCACTACAAATGAAATAGAGAATAACGTCATTTCATGATGTTTTGGAATTTTCTATCTATTAAAAACATGTAAATGTTTCAAAGTGGTAGCTTGGAAATATCTACCTATTAAAAAGCCATTTACATTGGAACCAAAACAAAAAATAAACAGAACTGGAAATATCAAAATACATGACAAAAATAATGTCAAATTTATATTCAGTTCATTAAGTTTTTATGGGAAGTTCAAATAATATATATTTGCTTGGCCCATATCCAGTGCCGCTTTATCGATCTGGCCCGATGCATTTACAACTCTGTCAACTTTACCTAACCGTCGACGAAAGTTAGCCGTTTGCTCAATTTAAGATTAAATTACAATTTTTTTGGTACTGTGTGAATAAATTGACATCCCCTCCATTTATATTCAAATATTTCAGGCCGGCATGATTGATATAAATATTTAGTTAAATATATTTAAGGACTTGGCTTCCTTATTTCTACAAGCAGAGCGGGACGTAAATACATGTATAGGGAAATGAGCAGACTTTTTCTTCAGAACTACGTAAAACACATAACGTCTAAGTTACTGCGGTCAACTAAGCCAAACACCTAGAGTATTTTATTCTACATTTGTCAATTGCTTTATTTTTAGAACCAGACGTCTGGAAGCTATCGAAAGGCTTTAATGTCTTTAACCAAAGGAAATTCAAACTAACATATTGAACTTTGCAGTGTTTTCATTTTAGATAATAATCTTGTAAATAATTATTATTCTATGATATATAAATATTATGTAGTTGATACTATGACGTCTATGTACTAACTTGAATATAAACGGTATCAACTTACAGTTGACATGGAAACAAATCCATAAATAAGAGAAATACTTATAAATAATGTTGATGACAATTAAACAGATATGTTTAGACCTTAACGGTGTACAATAAAATTGTAATATTGTATTATATTTTTGTAGAATAGACTAAATTGATTTGTCTGGAAGCATTTTGATAGTTTAAAAATCAAAAAATTCTTTTGTGTTGCTCCGCTTGCAACCATTACATGCATATTGAACAGCTAAATCACTTAACTTATTTACGAATTCAAATTTTTAATGAATTTTTATATAATCATAAATATGAATAATACATCTTATTTTTCAATTTGGTCTTAGAATTAAATAGAATTTCGTCTGCATTCATAAATTAAAAAAATCGCAGTACGCTTCCTGTTAGTGTTATAGAAATCCATAGAAGAAACAAGAAGTTCCGAATTAATATTTGAGCATGGAAGATGAAAAAAATTGTAGATATTCGTAGTCAATTAAGCATTCCGTTGTCAAATCAGTTTTAATACAAAAGTACAATCATATACCTATAGTTGTAATGTTGTATATTAGACACTTAAAAGTGTAAATGTCAGGTGTAGTCACTTATAGACCTAGCCAACCAAAAAATCAACAAGTCTACCGAAAATTTGATTAAACTGAATTTTATAGGAACATTTTCGAAAACCAAGCGCCATATTTTAGTCACAATTCGAATAATTTATTTGCTTAGCATTCCTATACATATTTGGAGTTTTTCAGATTTTAGCTAAAACGTGTGGTCTGAGCTTAATTATATTAAGGAGCTCATATCCTACCCATACTTCAATAGTTATGGAGATTTTAGAAATGTGCAAGATCAACTTTATCTTGATACGGGATGATCAGTTACTGCAGTCACATGCTAATAATCGCTTTGGATTGGAAAATATCATTACCAACGAAGATAATCTTTTTCTAATGTGCTTATTTTACGTCGCTAGCTATCAAAATTGTTAATACATATTGTTGTCAGTGGGCAAATACTTTCAAGTGGCAACCCACCACACCAAGAGGTGATTTTTACGCAGCATGGTATTTTATATTGCATGCTAGTTAACCTCATATTTAAGTGCAATTTACATGAATATGAATGAAAATTGCATTGCATATCGAATGGATATGTATTTCCAATAGCGAAAAGAGCAAATGTTCCTGGATACTGTGAAGAACGTTAAAATTATAAACAACACTTCGAAACTAAAGTTACACTAAATAATTTGAACATGTAGTTTTATATTTTGGCTATGTGTAAGAAGAGATAATGAACGTTTTGCAAACGCGGATCAAAATTTTGTTGCTGGTACTTTTTTATTTTTCAGCACAGTTACGAAGTACGATTAGTTTAATTGCTTCAATCCTTTGATATGATCAGAAGATGTGAAAAAATTATCATCTGGTGTAACAATAATCCAAATCAAATTTAGAAAAATAGATAACATGCTATCAAATAAAACATTGAAGCTAATAATTGATTAAGTATTCCACTTAACTGGGTTTCCAAATCCATTTCTTAATTTTTTAATAAACAAAGTTTTTTCAAAAGCAGATTGTGGTATTTGCTGTCATCTATCAACCTATATTAAATAGCGAAAAATTTAGAAACTAAATTTTTGCTAGTGTAATATTCATCATGAAATTTAATACATTTAAGCTCAGATGAATGGAATGCATGGGAGTATGAAGTCTCACCTGCCATTTGTATGTGTAAAAAAATGTGATTAAATACCTAATTACCAGATTTGTTGTTACATGTGTTTATTATTCATTTGTCAAAATTGTGTCATTCATAAAAATACGCCCCTTAGGAAAGTTGATCTAATTTGTGCTACAACTTGCTGCATATATGAACAAAAATGAATTTATTGGTAGGAATTTTATCTATGGAGTTTGTAAAAACTGCGTAATAGTAATTGATATAGCAATTTCAGTTGTACTTTAAGCACGGTATGTTCTTGAGTAAGTTTTGATATCCACAGGAAGGAAGCAATTCAAACTTCAGGTAAAGTAGTAAATAATGTAACTTATTTAATCACATTGCTATGTAGAAAATCCATGACATGTGATTCCTCTTTATAGTATCAATATTCTAAAACTAATTTCAAACAAATGGATCTGAGAGTCATTGGGGACCTAAAAAATAAAAAAAATTTCGTCATAATTGTTCCTCCGAAAATGCAAAGAATTTTATAATGTTGTTATATCATTGTTCAAAATGAATTGAATTTACTATGGAAAAAGCGATTTTCTAATAAGCTGCCAAAACCCAAAAGATTAAAATTCAAAAAAGCTAGGAGAGAAACTTGGAAAGTTTGACTCTGTTTTTACAGGTTGGTACTTGAAACGAATACTGAATATCTCAAAACTGATACTGAATATATAGTTTGTAACAGATGTATATGGGACATAGTTTAAAGAGACAATCATATTATTATTGTAAATGTTTTTATTGTTAATTTCCGTATTCATGTTTAGTTAAAACATTTTTGAAATCCAACTTAAATTTTCTAAATTTTCCCTATATTTGAATATCGATATACAGTATCAACCCCAACAAATTACAATTTTTATTTCTGTGTCTAAATGCTATAACATATGATTTCATAGCGATTGCTATTGGGTGAAAGCTAACAAAGGTTTCCATAGTTACATTTTCTCAGTATCCGTTTTAAGATTTTTGGTATTAGTTTTGAAATATTCGGCATTCCTTTCAAGTATCAACCGTTATTACATACTACGTTACATTAAAGGACAATTCCATACTAACCTGCTACACTATGACAAAATCAGCGTACTTAAATTGTAATGCTTAACAGCATAACTTATTCGTTAAGGCATACTTTCACCTGCAATATGTTATCTCACGTAATAATTGTTAATTTTTTTTTGCAAAGTTACACTAACCGTCTATTTTAAAATTAAATACTTTTCTCCGCCTAGCACATCAAACTTTTTTTTGTTGTCAAAGAATGCAAGTGGGATAACGTTGTTTAAATTGAAAATTTTTTATGGATGATGAAATTTTTTAAGAAATGAAATTTCTTGCAAAAAATTTTGATAAAAATTAGAGCAGATAATTCAATTAAAAAATTAGTAGGAGATATAATTTTTTGACAAAAAACCCAAAATTATTCAATATTTTAACAAAACATTCAAATATATTTCGACTTACAAAGTCATCGTCAGTTTTACAAATAATTCCCTCTAAATTTACTTGATTTTATAGCAATATTTTATTTCACTGACGATGACTTTGCAAGTCTAAATATATTTGAATGTTTTTGTTAAAAGTATTAAAAATTCTTAAAAATGCTCAATTATTTATTCAATAATAATTTAAATATTCTGAGTTAATAGATTATTAACCATCTCGACATCATACATTTAATACGTCCCAGGGAGTAATATGAAATTGCCTTAAATTGTTTTTTGGCTCAAAAAGCTGATGTTCATAAAAATATTAGTCTTGGCACTAAAAAGTAGTTTTCACTGCAATACAGTTTACAACTAATTGGTGATTCGTAATCTGCTGAGAATTCTATAAATGAATACCAATGCATAGATTCATGCAAATATATATTGTAAGCTCTAAGGATAGGGGCTCTAGCCCCGAACCTGAGGAACGCCTAAAATGGCCGTCTAGCTGAGGTTAAGCATTTTCAAATATTTAAATCAAAAAAGCAATTCTGAAAAGCATTGAATAGGATTTTTTCTACAACCTCATGGTAAATTTACAATTCGCAATATTAAATAGTTCAGCAAAAAGTTTTTAGAAAAAGTAAAAATATTGCGTTCCTGTGGAAGTGACTGTCTTGGAAAACAAATTATATTCTAAGCGATTGTAACTGCAATAGGTTACATTTGGAAAAGTTTATAAATATCTTTGCTTGCATAATTTGATTGATGGGAAAATGATCAGATCTTGTGGTCTTTTGCACTGTTGAACAAAAAGCTTTACAAATTGATTTGATAGCATGGTGCAAAATTATACACTGTATCCATAAGTTATTTGTACAACAAGGATATCTGTAAGCTCCACTGCTTTATTACGTTTAGACCTGGTAATAACATCAAATTTTTCATTTTGTAATGAAAGCCAAAAACGAGAATCATTATCAAATTTAATTATATATAAAGGTTTAAACACCCCATTAAACTACACCAACAATACTCTTTCCTACAAACTTCATAATTATAAAAAGGAATTGCCATTTTTTAAAGGAAGAAGCTATTATGAATTGTCACTATAGCTCTTCAAGTGTTTGGAAGAAATAACTTCATTCAAACGAACTGAAACTGATTTCATTAAATTGGACTTCATTTCAGATGTCAAAATGTGTTTACTTTCTTGGATTTTTTCTTTTAAATCAGATATATTTTTCGGATTTTTCTTCTCAACGTCATTTTTCAATATCTGACACACGTTTTCGATTGGAGAAAGATCAGCAGAACTTAGTTGCCATTGCAAAAACTGGATATTATTTTCAGAAAACCAATTTTTTGTCTTTGCTGACGTGTGTGGGGTTGCTCCGTCCTGTTGGAGTATTCATCCATCATCACATAAAGCATCAGCAGAAGGCATAAATTCAGCTATAATTTGGCAATATCTTTGACTGTCGATTGTGGCTTTTCCGTCTAAAATTTTCAAATAAAACCCACGATATGAAAGTGCTCCCCAAACCATAATTTTTTGGTTCGAACTTTGGAACCGCTTTTGTTGGTCTTGGAAATTTCTGTGACGACCACACTTGTACTTTGTTTCTGTGTAGTTGAAATACGCACTCATCAGTTATCCAAACATCTTCAAAAGTGAGTTCTTTCCAATCTTTCACGAAATTTAATCTTTTTTCTTGATGTTCTTTTGTAATCAGAAGTCGATGTTTTCTGCCAATTTTTGTAACTCCACTATTTTTCAGTGTTCTCTGAACTGTGGTTTCATGCACAGAGATGTCGGCTTCAGTTTGAAGTCGGTTTGCAATTTTTTTCCCAGAAATATAGGGATTTTTGAGAGCAATTGCGACTATTTTCTGAATGAATTTTCCAATAATTTTTCGAAGACGTCCACTTCTTTTTCTTCTTTTGAGAGAGTCCATGACCTACTATAAAGACGGCCTGGCGATTTGCAGCAACCTACTAAAAAGAGAGGGCCGACTATTACTAACATAAATGAACTTAATAAACAAGAAAAAACCCTTTAATTCACAATTTTATACAGAAATACAAAATAAATTTAATAAAACTTAGGCACGACCAACAGTAGCCGATTTAAATCCATGAATTTTATTGTCTTTCCTAGTTGATCTAACACTCTTTTGTAAGTTGTTAAAGTACACATTCGTGCAGCATCTCGCAGCGTTCTTTCTCAATAGTGACCAATGTTCTAAACAAAATATTTGAAAATCACTTTCCAAAATAAATTTATTAATCACAAAAATAGGATGACTTCTAACGTCTGCCTTACAGTGATGTAGTATTAAGTCCTGATTCGACACAAGTATTTGAAACATTCTTTTAACTAATGAAAATAATTTTTCAGAAGGTACCTGAAGACCTCCACGGCTAATATCGTTAAGATAACTGGAATATTCGCATTTGTCACTTGAATTTGCAATGATGTTTTCCTTACAAGAAGCACATAACTTGATAGGTTGAAATTTGTGAGCAATGTATCCAGCTATGAAGAACACAATTTCCAGGTCGAAGTCATTTAAGTCAACTAGATCTGAATTACATGAAATATTTTCAATAATAGAAGATTTTGCTTCAAAAATATAATTCATTTCATCAACTTCATGATTAGATGAATTTGCAATTACTGAAATTAGTTTCATGAAATTTGCAATTAGATGAAATTGATTAGTTAAAACTTTTTAACTTTATCACTCGTTCTGAGCGCTCTACCTCGTACAAGCCAACAAGGAACCTACCACCTGACATTTGGCGATAGCGACTGAACCGTTTTTCCAGCGAATCTTGATTTATTCTGGATGTTAAGAAAAATTCATATTGATAATCTTCAATAATATTTGTTGCTAAACTGGCAATCGAACTGGTAGATAAAATAACAGCTTCAAATGTTTGCGTTGTTAATCCTGGTAACCTGGATTGCCGCCATTCATCTACCCAAGTTACGAAGTTCAAGAGAAACTCAATTTTTCTATCTCCTCTTGAAATTCCACGGGCGAGGCGAAGTGAGTGGCATTGAGATTTTGCGTTAAGAATGGACCACCAAATAAAAATAATTTCAATAAAAGTTGCAGTTGCTAAACACTCATGATCATCTGGGAAATAATTACGCAGAGCAACACTGTTTCTGTAATCAAAAATTCCAAGTGCTAAATTAACATTTTGTTTTTTGTTCGAGGGATTCAGAACTGCTTGAGTCAANGATAATTGAAATTAGCTGTTTCTATTACATATCTACTTCAACTTAGTCAAAAATTTACTTCAATTTAATAAATAGATTTACTTCAAAAAATACTTAAGCATATATTCGTCTTAAGCAAAGATGACTAAATATTTAGCAAACGTTGGTCTCAACAAAGACATACATTGGTCTTGATCTCAATATACCTTATTTACATTAATTAGAATAAACGCAACTTCACATTTATGGGGTGATAAAAAACCCGCCACAAAATCATTTAGAAACTATTTCTGAATTTATGCCGACAAATCAAAAAAAATATTTTGTTTAATCAATTCTAGACAACACTAAGAAATGTCAAGGACTTTCAATAATCCTGGTGGGATTTATAGCACTTGATACAAATGATCACAATTTAGTTTCACACACTTTTTTAGTGCTTGGCGAAGTTCAGCATTAAGCATTTCAAACCGACCAAGGAATAGCTCCCTTTACTTTTTAATGTTAACCTTTAGCTCAAAAATGGTTTTGGACTTGTTGGCAAGCATCCTATCTTTCAGATCCTGAGGAATAAATCTGGGACTCAAATTCGGGCAATGGGTGCCCACCATGACCTACTATAAAGACGGCCTGGTGATTTGCAGCAACCTGCTAAAAAGAGGGGGCCGACTATTACTAACATAAATTAATTTAATAAACAAGAAAAAATGTTTTAATTCCCAATTTTATACAGAAATACAAAAAAAATTTAATAAAACTTAGGCAGGACCAACAGTAGTCGATTTAAATCCTTGAATTTTATTGTCTTTCCTAGTTGATCTAACACTCTTTTGTAAGTTGTTAAAGTACACATTCGTGCAGCATCTCGCAGCATTCTTTCTCAATACTGACCAATGTTCTAAACAAAATATTCGAAAATCACTTTCCAAAATAAATTTATTAATCACAAACATAGAATGACTTCTAACGTCTGCCTTACAGTGATGTAGTATTAAGTCCTGATTCATACACAATGTTAAGAAACATTCATTTTAACCATTTAAAATAATTTTTCAGAATGTACTTGAAGACCTCCACGGCTAATATCGTTAAAATAACAGCTTCAAATGTTTGCGTTGTTAATCCTGGTAAGCTGGATTGCCACCATTCATCTAACCAAGTTACGAAGTTTAAGAGAAACTCAATTTTTCTATCTCCTCTTGAAATTCCACAGCCAAGGCGAATTGGGTGGCATTGAGATTTTGCGTTTGGAATGGACCACCAAATAAAAATAATTTCAATAAAAGTTGCAGTTGTTAAGCACTCGGGATCATCTGGGAAATAATGACGCAGATCAACACTGTTTCTGTAACCGAAAATTCCAAGTGCTAAATTAACATTTTGTTTTCTGTTCGAGGGATTCAGAACTGCTTGAGTCAAAGAAGGCGCTTTTTTCAAAAGACTTTTATGCTCCTTTTCAACATTATACAGTTTTTGCAAAGATTTCCACGTAGCTTTGCCATTTTGAGGTAAATTGATTTTGAAAGCATCTATATCGGAAGTGAAGGGTGGAAAAGTAAATGTTTTAAATTTCAAAAAATTATTCCGAATTGTCTTTATTAAGTGTACTACATCAAACAGCAAATGAGTGGTAAGATTAGGTGATACAGATACTCGAAATCCATCATTTAAAGTTATATCATTCAATGATTTGAGACAATCTGAAGAAACGAATGCAGGAAGCTCATCAGCAATTGTAGTACGATCACGTGGTGGAGGTCGGGAGTTAGACATAGATGCCTAATAAAAATATAATTGAATTTTAATAGCAATAAATTACTATGAATTTGCTTGCGTTAAAATATATCGTGATTAACCCATTAACTTTAAATTGTATACGAATGTTTAATGGTTTTCAAAGTAAAACATTGAACCTGAAATATTTTATTGAATTTTAGATTGCAATATTCTGTATGCATAGAAAAATCGCACTTAACATGACCACATACATAGCGTACATTAAATATTTTATGCAATGCATAATAGTATTTTTATATTTCCATCACTTTTGCAATATTCTTACTTCGACTTGTATTTATTATACATCGGACTTTAACTTAAGACTACTTCGTTGATCATTATTTAATACAGGCATGTAATATAATTTTAAATAATACAATTTTGAAGGAAAGTTACCTTAACACTATATGGAAAATCGAATTTCGTTGGTACACTTCCAGGATTTAGCATTTTGCGGCCACTGCTGCTGATATGGAAAGAATCCTCGGAAAAATGTTTTTCACAAAGAGTTGTATTTTTAGTAATAGTAAAATTTTCTCGTCGAATTGCTTTAATCCACTTGGTTTGTAAAAGTGAATTTCTTGGAAATTTAAACTGAGACACATATTTAGTTTTGTTACTTGTATGCTTGATCTGATATCCAGATTTGCACAATGTAGCACAACATTTTTTGGTCATGAGTTAAGTAATATAACAATCCTACAATTATAACAGTTTCAGAAGTAATGTATGTACTGTAATTACGCAGAAATTATTTCTTCATTTAAAATAAATATATTGCGGTAAATTTAATTCATTTTTAGCGAATACGCTGTATTATATCATAATTTGCTTTAACCAATCAGAGAATGGCAACCACATTTTCTAACATTGCTGCAAATCGCCAGGCCGATTTATAGTAGGTCATGGAGAGTTTCATTGTCAAATTTTTTTCAGCTTTTGAAAATAAGTTGATCGAGAAATTTGCGATGTCGCAAAGGCGTTTTCAAGCTGTTCCAACGTTTCCATTCCGAAGAAATCAAGTAGAAACTTTGCAAAGCAAAACAATTTGTTTGGTAAATGTTTTCAAATAATTACGAAGTACCAGTTTAATTAATTAACTTTTTTGTTTGACCATTTTAAAGTTCACAAAATTCTTGTTGTCTTTTATTTTTATAGTTTTCCTCTAAAACGTCTCAATACGTTTCCACAAACCGTGAAAAAATAGGTGTTCAGTCTCATTTTTTTTGCAGCCAACTATAGGAAGGTAATTAGTATTTTGCTTTAACCAATACTATGCTAATCTATTCATCATAACTGATAATCTGAACATTGCTGATCACTATTTACCATTTATCAAATCACATACAAATATCAATGCTTGTTTTCATTTTGTTAGTGAAATTCGTATTGTTAAGACATCCTTATAACATTCATTTATGAATTTTACCAATGAGTGGTTTTAATAGTCAAACACGTTTGCTACAATTAAATTTAGTTTCTTTTGAGCAATGATGAAGATGATAACTTTGAAGATTGAATATGAATTTGCTATGTACCTTTATCCAACCTACCCTCCCTGAAACCTGGTTGTGAACTGTAATTTCTAAATATTTTAAACAAAATTGTAAACAAATTGCATGCATGCTTTTGGGAATTGAACCTTGATTATATTTTTAACGTTCTACTCGAACTTTGTGGATAAGTGTTCCTCACTCAGTTAAATCTTCTTCAGATTTAATAAAAATTAAAGAGAACATCACGAGTCTGTCTTAATAAATAATAGAATTAGCGAACACCTTAACTAGTCAATTTAATACAAAAACTGATCATTTCAGCTGGGCCTTGGTGATTAATTTTGTTCTCCAAAAGAGGAAATGAGACATCTTCTTGAAAAAACAATTGATGAGAGCAATAAAAGTTACTCCTATATCCCACGAAAAATATTAGCTGTAAAGTAGAAGTGGTTGAAAAATCAATGGATACTGTTTCATTAAAAAATTAAGAAAGTAAGATCCAAAAGAAAAATTCCGATAGGAAAAAAACGGTTCACTATTGAAAAGCGATACGATTCTGGGGTTTACCAAATTACAAAACCCAAATGAAAAAGTTACTGAAACATTTGAACGTAAGTTGCGAAATTGCAGAATCTAATAGAATCGGAAAGTTTTTAGAGGATAAAATTTGCACAGCAATAGTCAAATCGATAACATTTGGAATAACATCTTGGATGAATTTTTATGAAATCTGAATCAAAGGTTTTCTTACTGAATACTGTACTCCACCAACTCTCTACACAAAACCTATGCCAAAAATGTGCCATAAATTTAAAAGAATTTTTTTTAGTTAGGCTAAGCTGAAAGTTTCTTCAGAGGACATTTGACACTCAAGATTCCTAAATCAAGCAAATTTTCAATAAAGATGAATTGGAACAAAACACTTGAAAGTTGTTTTGAAACCACTAGCTTAATACAAAATGATTAATTATACTCAAAACACTAATATAAAAAGTTCTAAGGTTGTGTTTTGTTGTGACAATCTGAAAACAGTATGTGTTTGGGTTGAGACGAAGAAATGTTGCATTTTTCACACATTTATTTTAATTTTCTGGGGCTAATATCAATTAATTGGAAAAGCGATAATGACCAAAAGTAGCCTGAGCACAGATAAATAAGGTGATAAACAAGGAACTTATAATGTGAAAGAGATAGAGCAAGTGTGGACAAAAAACATCCCATTTTTTCCTTTTTTAAACCAAATGATTGCAACAGTAATCATTAAAAATTACTCAAAACATGCACTTTCCTTTTTGATACGAAAGCTGAAGTGGGGATATAATACCAAAATGCGGGGATCCACCCCCTTTCCCATGTTTTGGCTGTAGGCTTTCAAAATATATGGCAGAGAGAATTGCTTGCATTGCTGTTCCCATTTTACCATTCGAAGCTATTTGCTGCATTTAAGTTTTCAAGAAGAGCATCATCAATTGATTCATGCTCTTACTTTCGTTATTTTCCGCTGTTTTTGTTAGCACCAGTTCGGTTTTTAGTAATAGAAAGCTGTGAGACGCCTTTATCCAAAGTGGTAAATCCGTATCAAAAGAGTAAATATTGTCCCTTTATAAGGAACTGACATACGAAGTGAATTACAAGAACTTATTGACGCCATTCAGACCATATAATCATTCAAATCACTATAAATCAAGATATACTTATTAAACAAAATTAATGCTTTCTATTTCGCTTGAATGAATTATGTACGTTGGAGAGGACGTTTGCTATTTGTTAAATTTTTAATGAAAAATTGAATGAAACAGCGCGCAATGATATTTGCAAAGTCAATTAACTAATACATTCAGCTTGAAAGCAAACTTAATTTGTGAACTTGACATTTGAAAACTAATCATGCCTAACAATTTTGGCAAAAACTTGAATTTTTAAAGTATGTCAATCTAATTCAAATCATATATGTTTTTAACAAAAATTTTTCATTTAAATATTCAGATTAATAATTGTTCCCGCAAGAGGACGTTTGTCCCCAAGAGGATAAGCGCCGAATTCTATTATCACTTGCCGAACTGAGGACTTTTAAGCATCGAATTTTTGTTGGTGAAGACTTATCTAATGAAAATATTGAAAAAGAACGAAAAGCACTCAAGAAGAAGAGGGAGTTGATAAATACTGGCACATATTGTAAACATCTGAGAAGCCTAAATCTTCAATTATAGAAAAAGCTGAAGATGAGCATTCAGTAGTAGTAAAACTTAACTATCTAAGCCTTTTCTATTCAAATCATGAATGTTCGTTTAATGAAGAAGAAGAAGAAATGTCTATATTTAGAGTTGAATCAAAAAAGACTGACTTGCGTGTACTTACATTGCTGCTGATCTTGCCGCTCATAATGTTGATATCTGCGCAACTGAAGCATGGCTAAACTCAGATATTAATAAAAATTATGTGGTCATTCCTGGCTATAATATTCTGTATCACAATCGCTCTAAAATTAGTTCTAGCAAAAACCATGACAAAAATGTGTGCTATTCTTTAAATCGTGTCATCAAACTGAAAAACTTTATTCCACACAGGAGTGCAAAGTATTGATATCTGGGAAATATAATTCACATTTTTTCGATTATTTGTTGTTCACCATTTATTGGAAACGAACCAGAGAGTATAATTGTCATTGCTGATTAAATGCTTCACAACTTGTGGGTAATTCAATTATTTATATAACACCGCTTTTAATGAAGCCTGCATCCTTATCAATGTATTTATAGAAAGTACTCATGTTGGAAATTAATAAAGCTCTTTGCGATCATTTAATAAATTTAAAGTATCAAAAACCGATATTTTGAAAAAGAAAATCGAACATTTCTTATTATTTAAATCAAAGAACAATTACATTTGGTAAAACTAAGAATAATAGAAAATTAATGAAGAACGGATTCCTAAATTATTCAATATCACTATGGAACAAATTGGATTACAGTACAGGAAGTGAAAAAAATATTCAATATTTAAGAAGAAGTTGAAAAACATGATTACACGACAAAATATTAATTATCTGACTAATTATAGAATAAGATGTGCAACTCAAGGATAACTAAAAATATTTATTAAGCTATATGTAATTTATAAACGTAACCAAGAAACCAACATTTAACGTCATAACTAAGCTCATATGAAGAAAGTTGCATTATTTATGTTCTTCATAAGTTTGTAAACTTAATACATGTACATGAGAACTTAAATATATGTTGTTGTTACATATATATATATATATATTGCTACAAGAATTCATCAAGATCTATCAGGACATCTAAACTCAGAAATTCACGAAAATCAACAGAAAGAAAATTTTGAAATATTACTTAAAACTAATTATCCATTAATTGTAGAATCATTATACATCAGGAAAGAAATCAATTCAAATTTAATGAACAAACAAAAAAATTATTATAACATCAATATTTTTTAGTGCATGGAACATATATATAATTTAAGTGTAGTTAATTGTACATGTAAATATTTTTCTTTCTAAATTTGTTTGATAAAGATTTTAAATCGAAACCGATCATATATATATATATATATATATATATATATA
>CABFPE010000182.1:1066106-1103827 GCA_900660155.1 Hofstenia miamia
CAAGTTGGAATACAAGTTCTTCAAAAACAGTTTTTTGAGCATTGGTATCCATTTTTACACATCAAAATGAAAGTATTATTGGTCGCACTGTCTATTATGTTGTAAAAAAAGAAGTGGCCATCAGACTGTTTTCCTTCGAAAGCTGAATTCGTTCAAGTTTTCATCACATTGGTCTACCCCGTAAAATAGTGCGCATTATTTCCTCACTCAGGAATAACTTAAACGCATCTACCTCTGTTGTATGAGTTGACAGTGTTCTAGGTGCCTCTGTAAGAATATTATGTCGGCTAGTTTGCGTAGGAAGCTCATCATCTTTGAAAGTAATTCCATTTGCAATGAAATCCTGATTATGTTCACTGTCCAAATCGCAGCTCTTAGTGCTTCCTCTTATCAGCACATTTTCTGCTTCACTGTCGTAACTTTCAGTGCATTCTTCAGCAAATGATATATCATCCTCTTCATCAGTATCTTTGTTATCTACAGCATCATCTGGAACAGACTCCACAGTAGACTCATTGTCTTCATCACTATCAAAATCATTTTGTACTTGTGTCTCATTTTCCATCAAAATTCCCAGTGTAGTACACGCATTCAGTTAGCAAAGGCGTCTTGAACTCATATCAAACCTCAAACAGAAGCTAAGAAATGTAAACCACGTAATTTGATTGAAATTAGAGATTCAATATAAACGACTACAATTTGTAGTCACAAGTACGTCCAAGATGCTGGGTCAATTATAACATGTGTTATGCGGAGTAAATGTAAGAAACCAATTTTACAGTGTTTACATAACAATTATCTAGGTATGTTGCAATTATTGACTTGTTTGACCTAATTCACTAAAAGTCCAGACATAGATGAAGTGAATGACTACAAATTGTAGTCACAAGTACTGATAAGGGTTAAACCATAAAAGCTAGGGAATTTTTTAAAAGGTTGATTTCCGCCGCCACTGATATCTATTCAATCATACAATATCTATAATGATGATAAACCCATTAGTTTTTGCTGCTATGGGTGGGGCTACGACTAAGGTTTGGCATCTACGGAGTATACCAAAAACATTTGAATACATTTAGAGTAAACTTGTCATAAATATCGCGATGGAAATCCAAAAATTTCCCAGCCATATGGAATTTTTAGGTAAATAGAAGGCCCAAGCTAGATAGCCTCTACAATCCTAAACCGAACATTTCTAAAACTGGTGTAATAAGTGATTTAAATTATACAAATAAAATAGGGCTTTGCTGGAGAAGTTACATCCGAGATCATAGCTTTATGTCAAAACATGGAAATAAAATAAAATTACTGCTACCAGATGGCTTTATTGTGTCTGTGTAGAGGCTAAGGCTACAAACAAATATATTTTAGGGCATTCTCAATACTGTAAAAGAAAACGAATTTGTAACATTTAAGAAAATCCTTGATTTTTGATAATTTATACAACAATTGAATACACTGTCAAATTGATTACTTTGCAGTAAGTAGAAGATACTATTGAGAGACATATAACCGGACGAATGTTGGTCCTACTCGCTAACTCATCATATTTTATGACATGGACACCTTTTATTTTGCTCACTAACAAAATATTTTAATTAAAACAGACACGCTAATTTCTAACGTTTACTAAAATGTTCCTTTAAAATTATATCTAAGAGTTTATTAATCCAAAAGATGGCCTCTTAATAATAGATTCATTAATTGTGCCTCTAAAGCAAATTTTGCAAATAAATCTCAAATTTTGCCATTCTTTATTTGACCTTGCCTTCAGGCCAACATTTTTCAATATATTTTAATTTAATTGTTCATGTTCTGTTCAAATTGGTTGTATAAAATCCATGCAGTCATTTGTATTTATATGATTTATTCAACCTGTCATTTTCCTGATCCTCACCTGAAATTTATATTTTTTGTATGAAAAGCTTGACGTGTGAAGATTGGTTGTACTATTATTAATATATAACGAATATGATTTTTTTCAAGCAGGCACTAAAACAAACCAATTAATGTATTTGTTAAGATTTGAAACCTAGAAATCAGAGTTTGAAACCCAAATAATTTTTTAAAATCTCGAGATTTAGAATCAGCTTTGTCAATGGGTCCTGTAGTAGGTTGAATATATGTATAGTGTAAAAAATGAAAAACGGCTAAAACCAAATGCAGAGTAACCTGAAATGTGTTACTAACGTATAAATGCATATTTCTAAACAAAAAATGTCACTACAAGTAGGTTATCTTAATACGTATGAAATTTGTTACGCAAATTGTGGTCAAGAAGCGATGAAGATATCTGGCTAAAGGACATGTATACACTGTGAACTTTGTTTTACTTTTGGTATTTTTGCCTTATTTAGATATTTTTGTTCGCGCATTTATATCTTGTAATATACATTGATTAAAAATTATTGTCAAGTGGTTGGCCAATAGGGATCACAGGACTGCTTAGATGTTCATCATGGATCAGGAAAGTAGGTCATAGACCAAAAGTTCTTCTGTCGGTTTGTGTCCTGGTTCTACTCTCACAGGTCACTTGTAATGCTGGTAAGAAGAAACAGTTTCATTCAGTTTTAAGTGGTTTCTGTAAAAAACAGCTACCATTCTAGTAGTCACTGATATGATGATTCTCCATGTAATATTTAATGAAAACATTTGTCTCGTCTTAATTATAAATGCACAGGTGGCTATTTCCTTTTCAGCATGTTTAAATGTTTTATAACCTATTCTTATAATACCAACTACTACTTAACTCAGTGCTGACCATTTAAATGAAATCGTTTAGACGGTTTTAAACGTCGTTTATATCACTCCTTTGCTTAAATTCCGCAGTCAATTAAACGCTTTCGTTTAAACTTCGTTTATTTGACAGGATTTATTAAACGGCAGATTGAGGGCATCGACAATGTACAAACAAGTGATAAATAGCATATTGACATTTAAATGATTGCTTTTAGTCAATTTGCTATATGATGTTATTACAGTCGAACCTCAGTTGAGTATACCATCAAAATAGAGTAATACTCAAATTACGGCTGTTGAATATTGCGCCCTAGACCTGGGTAGGGCCAGTACCCATGTCCGGCCCGTATCCTTAGCCCGTTATGCCCGTAGTTAAATGTTATTTAACTAAAATAACTTGAACCATCAACACGAAAACATGTTAGTGTGCTATTATCAATGCCTACTTATCCGGTCATAACCCATATTAACACAGTGTACATCAATAACCCAATTCAGTTTTAGTACTTTTACTGACATCAATGAGAAGTATAATTTTACAATTATAAAGTTATAATTATTCCTTTTCCAGAAGAAAATTTATGAACACGTTTTGTCAATTCACAAACCAGTTGTGCATCCAATTATATATATCTTATAGCTATAAGTGACATTGCATCAAGCAGTTTAAAAATAATTTAAATGGCTTTAACTAATAACGGGGACTTAGTTATCAAAATGGGACACTACATTGTTTATATGACCTTGTAAAATAGATTGCATTAATTCTTTCTGATATTGAGGAAAACAGTAAATTCTACTTATGTGGCTTAGTTATTTTTGTTGTAAATCTTAATGAAGATTAGTGTTTCACGAAATACGTATACATACTATAGATAAAAATTTCTCATCAATCAATAGGTGTACTACATTTTAGGGCTGTAATTCTGTTGGATTGACTCACGTTAACACATGGGTTAAGTTACATTTCTTGCTACATTTTGGGATTGGATCAAGTAATATAGAGGTGTACAAGCATATATAAATGGGTTGTGTCAATGTTTCAAGACAATATAGGTTATGATTATATCACTGCAGAACATTATGCATGCAAGACAATTAGATATTACTCGTGTAAATTTTTTAATGTTCAGTTTAAAAATTCTCTTTAGAACTATTTTTCTATTTTATTTTGAACTTCAATACATTTATATGTGTTTTTTCAAACATGTTTGTGGATACTTTCTATGAAGCTATATGAAACCATATTTTAGTTGTGTAATATGTGGGTAATGCTTTGACACATCTTGATTCATTTACAGCCCTGACATACTTAAATGGCTTAAAAACTGAAATCATTGAACAGTGACAAATATCACGCTAGCCTCAAAGTCCGAATGCCCCGCCTGTGCCCCTATACATTTGTCCGTGCCTGGTACGGGCCCCACCCTAGAAAATGATCAATGATTATATTTAAAATAGGGTAGTTTAAAATGGCAAAGTACTCAATATTGGACAGTCAATAAAAGTGCAATTTATAAAACATACACTGCGAAACATTCAAAATTCACTGAAAAAATCGAAATGACTTAACTAGTCAATTTTAAGGAGGTTAGTGCAAACTTTCTCAGCTTCGCCACTTGAAATAGTGTGCCTGTTAAACTATGACTACAATCCCTCACATGCAACTATGATCCTGGGAATTTGAATGTCTTATTAAAATGAATTTCTTGAAATCTTTAAGAACTGCCTTCACAGATGAGATCTCAATCAACAGTGATCTTAAAGGAATTGATGATGAAGTCAAAATACTCGATTATTTTGGCGACACAATTGCAATAGTTGGACAAAACTCTATGAAACTGCATTCCTTTGTGATATATATTTCTTCTCAATAAAATGCATAAGAATACATCTTGATTTTTTGTTGTTTGAAATAGGGTAGTACGCAAAATAGGGCACTTGGTGTTACGGTCCCGAGAAGATGTGCTGAATTGAGGTTTGACTATATTGTAAGTTAGGTAAATCTGAATAAAGCACATATAATTTTCACGCATATATTGCAAAACATAGGAGGATACTCCTACGGTTCTAACTCAAGCCAATCTCTCAGATGTTCAGGTTTGAAAGATATATCAAGCGAACACCAATGCTGGCCTTAACTGAAAAATTATCTAGAAGAAATCTTACCGCGAAGAAACGGCTTTTGAACTAATTACTGAAAGTTCTTCCGCAGTTCGGAATAGTTGGACCATGCTCAAAATTTTGCCTTCCACAGCTAACTGTTACAGGTCATTGCCTAAAGGCTTCAATCATATCTAGTAAAAACAGGAATTCAATGGATACTATCTGTTATAAATTTATTATTTGGAACTTAAGCACACAATAGTTTTTTTTTAAATTGAAGTACTGTTTGCTTAAGTCTTATAGTTTGAATGCAGTCTGTTTATTCCAATGAGTTTAAACTATCATATAACTAAAATTTCATAGTTTAGTTGAATTTACACAGGTTAAATGTCATTTAAATGGTCAAAACTGATTCAACTAATTTACGCATAGCATAAAAATCCTCATACCGTTAAAGTACCTTGGAATTTTTTAAATAGGTTTTAAAAAAGTTAGACGCTCATAACTCAAAAACTAATAAAGATATCCAAAATCTGAAGGCAACACAGGAGAAGCAAATTGTCTCCTCTTTCACTTACGTTGTAAAGTCACGCACGATTGTAAACTCTTCAGGGACGGATTAAGGAATTTTCAAACGGGTGGCCATTGGATATAAATTTGAGTTTAAAATAGATTACTTAGGTAATAATGGAGTACTGAATTATAAGATGAGTTGATTAACAGCAGTATTTAAATTTCTTGAGCCACCTTTTAATTTTTATAGTTGATTCAACACTAGCATTGAACACATAAGCACATAGTTTTAAAATTTAACTTATGCATCAATTTATCGCAGCTCTGGGACTCAGACAACAAACATAAATGATATAATATGATAATTAAGGTGATTTTTTAGAAAATTTACCTAAATCGGCTATTAAGTGAAGGTTTTACCTAAATTAATGGATTTCAGAATTTTAACCAAAATTGCACGCATTTTACATAATAATTACCTAAATCACAAGTTTTTAATCCGAATCTCTCTTTTGTTACGTTTTCGTTACAAGTAAAATGCCTGAATGGAGCAGGTGACATGTTGCCATGAATGTTGCTTCCCCCGCACTAACAATATTTTCATAGAAAATGGAATTTTTGCATTGAAAACATATATTTGAAATCATGACGATGATTTTTTTCAAGTGTAAAAAAAGGAAAACGATCGAATTCGGAAGTTATTTTGTGGTTCTCAAATATGTGCGATGGTTATACTGGGACATGGTGTCGAGGTTAAGAGTTACTAGCGTAAACTACTATGAATATACCAGTATATGCCTGTGCTATATTGTGTTTGCAATAATTACCGACCTGTAATGACTCGGAAAATATGAATTAAGGATGCACCAGGCCAATAAGCCGACCCCAGAATTTTAGGGTATATTTTGGGTCCAGAAAATCGGCTTAACCGCCGGGAGGTACGGTAAGACAAAAACCCTAAACCAAATTTCAGAAATCCACGTTTCCTAAACCTAAAAACAAAATTAATTTTTTTATAGACCTAAACCCTAAACCAAAGTCACCAATCCTGTTTCCAATACAAACATTCCATGTTCTATGAAAATAATATTAGTGCGAGGGTGGGGGACCAAAAAAAGTCCGAGTTTTCAACTTCTAAGTTGGCGTGATTAAGGTTTGCTTCCATTAGAAAGAGAGGTTTTTCGAAACAGACACCTTCTTTCGAAAGAAAGAGTAATCTTTATAATGGAAAATTAGAAATTTCATCTTGTTTTGTGTGTAAACAACAACAAGATAAATTGAGTTTTCTGCGATTTCAATTTTTTTACCTAAATTATATATATATATATATACTTTGCAGTGTTTATTATCAAAATGTGGGATGGTATTGACAGACTTGTAGATCGTTTTTGGCATTTCGGATTCATGGATCTGGAATGGATCTGGATTTGTAAATTTATTGATCTTGTGGATATTTCGTGGATACAAAATTTTAGTTTAATAGCAGGTTTCACTAGAGTAATAAACAATTACTGCTGAATTTGATTTATTGGCAAAAATTTTCCTTCCATATGAAAATATGCTGTAAATCAGATTATCGATTCTACACAATTTAGGGACTAGCAGAATTCGGGTTGGATAAGGATATGGCACTTTATGCAAGATAATATATTTAGCGTTTAACAAACCACAATTTCCTTTTTACATATAAAACTCTAAGCAAATTGATGTATTAGAGCATATCCTATTAAAAAGTAAATGATATTATTGTACAAAAAGGTGTAGTTATTCTTTGATTTTATCAAAATTTCTGTATTTTGCTATCGAAAAGTAGCACAGAATTGGAGTTGGTACGGCATACTGCGAAGCCCTACTCATTTTGTTGTAGTTTTTAGTTAATCATTTCAATAAATACAACTGCTTTTCTTGGACGTCTTGCTTGTTTTTAATAGTCTGTGGCTCGAACCATAAGCATTCAATGGACCTGGAATGGATCTAGATCCAAAACAATCGATCTATGGAAAAGTATTGAGTAAAATGCATCGCACGCATGCGGTCAATTTTTCAATATCAATATGTACATCAGGTATTGGAGTAAAGTCCAGTTACCTTAAAGAAATTATTGCGAACTAATAGCAAGTTATGCTAGCAATAAATGCAGACAAGGATACCACCCCATATTAATAATTAGGGTAATTGTTTTCATCTATCGTTTTATAAATTTACAATACACTGTTAGCAATGCACGCTATACTAGCATTCGTTTGAATTAAGTGAAGTTTTAGCTCGTTGGGATTATATTGTGATGAATTTCAAAAATAATTGCGATCCCAATTGGGATTGGGGTGGGACCTGAAAACGACTTCTTGAGATTGGGGTCGAAATGCCATCCCAACGGCAAGCCTGATATAATTAGATATGGAATAGAATAACACATTATAAAAAATTATGCAGCAGTTTTTTCTAGAAACGATAACGTATGAAATCTATGAAATCTATGTAAACCAAATTGAAATATCGATAGACATTTAAAATTTAACTGTCAAAACGGCTATTTCTACAACACCTTCTCTACCAATAAATGAAGTACAATTTGTGTGAAGTTTTTGGCGTATGTGGCATTAAAAATCTTTACTCGCACATCACTAATAAGTATATGTATTGAAATTTCATTCCAATAGCGGTTCGCAAATATCATATGCCCTACCTGAAAGGGCCTACCGGGTTTAGCTGAGATTTGATTACTATGCAACTTACTATTCTTCAATTCAAAACTTTATTCATTTCATGACTATATATAAGCAGATAAAGCGGCAACATCCTGGGTTCGCTTATTAATCGAAGTACGACTTTAAATAGCATGAAAACATCAAAATATGTAATTATTATAGTTTTTCAAGCACGATAATAATTTACGGACTACAGTCGCGCGATGGCGTTATAACCACGAATATATAGCTTACAAGGAAATACAACAATATCAATGTTAGCTAAGTGGCAAATACTTCAAAGTTAGAGGAGAATTTCAATATCTTATAAAAAACTCAACCTGAAAGGTTTGAAAATTAATTAACAACATACTCCGGTCAGGGATGCAATAAAAATAATTTTAATTAATTTCTATGATTTTGTCCCGGAAATTAATGAATTGTAATTTTGAACTCGAAAATTAATTATCAAATTAATTCCGAAGCTAATTTTAGTATAAAGGAAGTAGCAAACTGAGGGAAGTATTCAATGTATGAAATACTTTAGAGCTTCAGCATTGGAAATATGCAGATTAAATTTAAGACCAACTTGCAGTTCAAAGTTCAAATACAGTATTAGTCGAGGCAAAATACTTTCATCAAATGGAGGCGGTGAGCTTGATAGTGTGAATACCAGAATTAATTACAATCTTAAAATTAATTCATTCCTTTTTGGCCATTTCAGATTTCGATAAACCTAGTAATACTATACCTGAACTGTACGTACTTACTTGAAACTACAGGGTTTCTAAAAAAGGAGATATATATATGTATAGATAGTAATTAGTACATAAATATTATAGTTTAAGAGAGAGAGAGAGAGCATTCGACTTAAATAGTTGAGAAATACTTACAAGGACACATAAAGGTAGGTTGACCACCGTAGGGAAACAGCGGTAGGTAGTAAGGACACTCTAATTCCACAGCTTGGCACACTGAAAGACACGTAGCTTTATTAAATGTTGGATACCAAACGTTTGAGCTGCATAACCAAGTTTTGTACACCTTCTAAAAATATGGATTAGAAAATTAATCTACATGCAGGGAATTCATCCAGCAGCAATATACAATCCATTTTAATTGAAACGAGGTTTGTGTAGTTTGTACAATTTACTACTATTAGAATTTGAGTATATTGAAATAGCTTCTCGGAAAAATTCCAAAGGCCCAGTGTAATATCAGGAGCTACAAAAATCGTTTTTAAAAAAATACGTTAAGACGTTTTAAACTAAAAGTAGAATGTCCTTTAATTAATCAAATTGAACCTTCCCTATGACATTAAATGTTGAAAGAGAATGTTTTTTGGTCACAAAGTGAATAAGAATTCAGTTAGGGTCACCATTTATGTGACTATTTAACATCACATGCTTTAAATGTGTGTAAACAGTTGATAGCTTTAAAAAAGCTCTTGCTTGTCCAAATTACCTGTAAATATGGAATTAGCATGCATTCTTTGTTTATTAAACCTACAAACGAAAAGCTATATAGCAGACATACTGTCTTGGAATAAGAATTAACTTCGTTTAGGCAAATTTTATTTCCAATTATAAGCATCAGAGGGTTAAAAATTTCTAAGCAACAGTGTGTTATTTTCTAAAGACTTCCCTTCCAAGATTAAGAAGATTTGATTAAAGAACATGTAAAGTTACTCCGAATAGAGGAGTACGCGATTGAAGAAGCTAGACATAGTAGCATATGAATAATTAATTAATACGCAAAAGTAAGTTACAGAAACTTTGAGATATTATTTCATAATCTCTTTGTCCAGCATCTTTTACCAATCACAATATTAGAGAAAAATCGAATGCTATTCTTCTACGGAAAGTTTATTAATATACAACATCAAAATATTTTTTTGAATAATGATATTTTAGTAAATACAAAGAATGTTCAAAACGCATGACTGTGAACTTCAGAATGGCACTGATTCCTTAAAGTGCGGCATTCGTTGTCAGGTAGAACTTGGCATATTTTACCCGGAAGTCTTACTTCTTGCTGTTACAAAGTACTCATTCAGAGTTGACCCACTATCACAGTAATTAAAAAGGCTTTGTGCCTTTTAATTAATGCAAAATCTTGATAACCAATTGTTAATTCTCATTAATATTGTACTAATCATGTAGGTGCAAAGCAATCCAAAAATATACTCGAAAATTGTTTGAACTAAAGCGTTAGCTAGAGGCAATTTATTTGCTTGTTTCTTCCCAAATACATTATTCCACACGCCTTGGAAACTGTTAGTGGGATATTTCTATCAATAAATAACTTAAACTTAAATTACTAAAGTCATAACAAGGTGTATTGCAGCAGAGCTGAGATAAGGGTATGGATAAGGTAAAAAAGATTGCAAATTTCCAATAGAAAAACCTGGCTGGGTAGGGATACATGTATCGTCCATTTTACTGTGACTTAACTGAATTAATAAACACATCATTTTCTCATTTAATAAAAGCGTCTTTGGATACCCATAATCCAAATTGACCAATGTATAGAGTTATGTTTATGTTGTGAAAATGTAGATATCTTTAGCAAAAGATTACGATAAGGTTACCGGTTAAAACTATGGTTGACATTTAAAGTATCATCCTTTATGTATGGTAGAATACCGGGTAAGGTCGAGGTAAACTAGTGAGTGGGTAGAGTTTGGGTGCGGGTATAAAATTGTATTATAATAACACTGCTGATGTAGTTAAAAATTAATGACAATTTCCAAATGATAGATAAAAATGTTCTCTTCGGAGACTACTGCGATGTTTGCATTAAGATACTAAGGATCCTTCCCATCAAATTTACGCGGAGTGAAAATTCTCAAAAAACCACTCTGTCACAATCAGCAATTAAACGGCTTAAAAGTGCGCGTCAATTGCCAAAGACGTCATTACGCTGACGTCAGATTTATTTATTTAACGGAGGAATTAGCGTAATTAACAATTCAATACGCCCCTAAAAATAACACTTCTAGTTTTGCAGGGATATACATGCACTGGTTCAAACAACAGCAGCTGCTTGTAATTCCATCAAAGCAACTTAATGAAAAGCCTCAATCCGTCATAATAGCATTGTTAAACTACATAATAACAGACAGCTGGTATCTCTTCCAAAATTTTAATGCAAATTCTTGTCCCCAAGACGAAAGTGCATTTTGCAAATTTAAATTTAAAAATTTCCACTAGAAATTCAAGTAACAAACTTCTACATGAATATGCCAGGATAAAGTTTAATTGAGACTTCAAAATGATACCATATTTTTCAAAATCTGTTTGAAGGACAATGATTGAGGAAGAAAATTAGATCAGCGTATTTCATCCAAAGAAATCAGTTATAATTTCGAGATGGAAGTAGATTGTGAAAAAACACTGAAACCTGTTTGAGACAGGGAACTTATGGAGTCTCAAGAATTCCTAACATTTCAGAAATTAGGCTACCTTGCAATCAGTTGCGTACGCAAGGATGGAGCATGGTGGAATACCCTCTCCCAACAGTTTTACAGCTTTGATTTCGATTGCTTCAATCAAAATTTTTTTGTAAAAAAGTATTAAAAATTATGGTGATGAGGTCACTTTCAGTCTCTTTCCAATATTTTGAAAATTTTGCGGAGCTTCACCCCGCCATGGTTTTCTAGATGGCTATGACCCCGCCAAGATGATCACAACTGAGATGTCCCCGCAACAAAAACACCTGCGTGCGCACGTGGTCACAATGATCCTTATAAAATAACTGGAGACTTTGAGTTTAGCCCTCTAATACAAAATCACAAGAAAATATAATAAATGAGTGGTATATAATGATTATTATAAAGTAGGCTGAAAGAGAATGTTCAAAATCTTATGTATCAAAATTCAAATATAGCATTGAGTATTAAAATATGTGCATTTAAGAGAATAATAATTGAGATATACTACATTTCCTAAATAGCTCCGACATTGAAATGTGCAATTTAATTACAGGCGTTAATCAAAAGTTCAATACACAACTGCAATCGAGCATTAAAACCATTGGTTGGCAAATAGCGTCGCGAATGACGTACACCGACAGCGGTTATGCTAAACAAATTATTATCGATTTCTCATTATGGAGCAAACTAATTTAGCAAATAACTTAAATTGGAATTAGTTATCTTTGTCAACGATAAATTGTCGTTTTATGTGCAGGCTTCGATTCAAAATACCAATCGCTTTCGGAGTATATCAAGTCTACAAAAATAACTCAGTAGTCTCTTAATATTTTGATTAGTTTTACATTCAATTGTATACTAATGTATGTAAGCGATAAAAGAACAAAAAACGCCAATAAATTTAAAAGGACTTCCCAAAAGAATGCAATCCTAGTAAAGAATGCGCAAGCCCATCATATGAACTTGTACAAAAAGTTCAAAATATGAAATTGCGAAAGTGGGCGAAAATACTTTGAAACAGGGAAATGCTTTTGCAAGATAAATTTTGTACATGCTTGTTTTTTCCTGGGAATTTAAGTTTGTTTTCTTCAAGGCCCTAAATTTCAGTACCAAAAAGACTCCAATTTATAAAATGCTCTTTAAAACTAATCAATTTCATTCTGTTTTTCATTATTCATTTATACGTGGCAATGGTGATAAATGGAACTTTTGCAATCAGTATAGAACTGACTTGCTGTGCTTGACCAGGTTTTGATAGTGATAATTGCAGTGAGAATAAAAAATTTTCTGAAATTATCAAAATTCTGAAAAAAAATCCAATAAATATTGTTCAATATAAAAAACAGAATAAATGTTACCATCTAATGATGCATTTTTTAATTCACTTTTATGCCAGGTGTGCCAAAAAGGTGATACACATTGTATAATTAGAAATTTAAAATTTCCCTGCTGCGTTCTTATTTCATTCAATAGCGTAATAAAGCATCATCTTAATTATAAAAGCATCCCATTTTTGTTGGAATTGAATTAATTCCCTGATATTTCCCTCCTTCCTCTGATACTTCCCTGATTCCCAGATTTCCAATAGCGCAGTAAAACAGAAACGCCGCTTAGCATAATTAAATGCTTTTCGAAAACGTACTTAGTTTGTATTTTTTCACTAAAAATTCCATTCTCTAACATCACTTACTAAGTTTTCATTTTGGGCAACATCTGTGCAGTTTTTGAGAGAACTACGTTAACTGTTTCTTTTATGAAATAATCACCGCATTAACGAAAGAATTAACGCAGGAATTCCTTATAATTTCTATTCTTTGAAACATTCCCACACCGCGCCATTGCTAATAGACATTATTTAGAAAAGCGTCTTGTTGCAAACTGAATCGATTTGTGACAATTAGTAAAGAGATATCGCTCCATGTATACTTTTCCATCAATTACTCCCAATCCACACCGCGTCCACTGAAAAGCCACTAACACATCGATGACTAATTTTGAGTTCATTGCCAATTTAAAAGCAGGTAAACTCCCACGCACAAAAGTCGTTAACAGCCTACTCGCTCAAAGAAACATTTCTTACAACTGAACTGAAATCATTCATTTGAACTTGACGTTGTGCTAATGGAAGGAATGGTGTGAAGGGACACATCATATAAACTAGAAAACCAAAATTTAGGCATTTTAGATTAACCTTAAACAGATGCGGCTTTAAGATTTTTAAATCAAGGAGGCAACTTCTTCTTTCTGGCGAGATCTATAGCTGACCTTGATTATATAACAAATGGAAAGTAAGCCTTCAATAATATGTCACAAATTTGAATTTATATACACTTCAAATTAGAAGATTTATACAAAACTCACTTTAACATTCTTGGGAACAACAATATCAAAAATCCTTTAAAAACTATATTTAAAAAAATTGAAATTTTTAAAAAAGGGGCAGTGACACTAGGATGCCTACTTCTAAAGTCAGGCTTGAACTAAACAATTTCTCAAGCACTACAGTTGCTAATCTAGTTGACTAGCAATGAAAATTCTTATTAACCATACTGGCTGTTTCTGCAAAGCCTACCCTAATAAATCAGTTTGGAAAATTTGGCAAATAATTTCCAAATATTTGGATAGAAATACAATGCAAAACGAAGTTTGTCAATTATTTGCAAAACTTGTGTACAATTTATTATTGTTCAATTATGTATCCTTTTAAATAATAAATTTTGAGTGACATTTAATATTTTCAAAGTAATTTCAAAATATTTTCTAGAATATTCTAAAAAAATAATGCTAGAATATTTAAAAATTCTTCATTAATATAAGAATAATATATGCAAATTTCACAACGGAATTAGCACTATTTCAAAATTAATAATTCCAAGCTTGCCAATCTAGTTTATGGTATTTCTAAAAATAGGTTTTAAGTTTAATCCAAATACAAATATTTGAATTTCAATTTATGGTTGCCAAAATTCTGAGCACATTGTAAAAGAATTCGTACAGGGAAAATCTATGCAAAACTACAATTTGATAATTATAAAATGCTCACTATATTAAGGCTTCTTATTGGAATATCAATCCTAATTGGGTTTTGGCCCTAATTCTAGCAGGAATTATTCAAAATATATGATGGGTCCTCAAAAATTTTTAAAAGCTTATACTCACGAACTCGTCCAAGTGACAACTTATTTTGCGTGCCTGAACGGGGCTCACACAGTTTTTCTTCAAACGCAAAACACTTGAGGGTAGTTTTTAGCCCCATCGGCAATAGAGCGCTTCATTATCTTAACAATAGGTATGGAAATGAATTTGAATGATTTTACAAAAATCGGATTTCTCATTGAAAAATACTTCATATTGGTATGTACTTAGAATAATTTTTAGTGCGAATCTTCATAACTACATGAGCGGGCACAAAGCCATAGATTTGGCCCTTGCCAACAGCTTAGCTTAGCCGCTGGATAAGTTGGCTGTTTAGAAAAAAACTGAGGAAAAAAAGCTAATGTGCAGACGATCTTAATTGGCATGCCTCCAAAATATCTGCCATCCTCCACCGCTGGTATACAACCGTATTTATATAATCTTAATATATATATAGGTACATCAAACATAAATGATCCAACAAAATTTATGGCTAAATCGATTTGTCAAGGTCAAATTTCAACAAAAGACGAGCCAAATTAAAAATCATTGCATCTTAGTGAATCGAACATAATTTGCCAACATTTTTAGGACAAAATGACGAATTCACATATTCTTGATATATATATATATATAAAGACCCTGCGAGCATTCGAAACTCTAGTCGAGGTCCAAAAACTCAACTGGACACTTCGAATACTCGAAATTAACTCAATATTAGCTTGAATGATTGTATTTTTCTTCGATTTTTGGCTGTATTGTAGAAGAATCCATTGACCTTTCAACTATTTTCTCAAATCTCTAGTCATCAGTCTTGGTTTTTCTCATTTAATTTATCATTTTGTATTTCTTTTGTGCTTTTAAATAAGGTAGCATCGTTATATATAGGAAAAAATAAGTCTAAATGGATGAACTGTGAAAGCACTATTGAGAGTGAAGAGAATGACGACATCTTCAACTCCATATTGCATAATACGAAATGCGCATTGAGAAATTTGTCCAATATAAAACGAAAATATGCGGATTAAGAAAGAAATTTTATTGAACTATAAACCTTTGGTATAATTCTTTTGTTTCTTTGAACGATCATTAAGGTGGATTATATCGATTGGATGATTTTTGTCATTTGCAGGGTGTGTAATACTGCCTCGTAGAAATGATATTGATTTTTAAATTAATTAGTTATTCAATCAGGCCTTATGGGAAATTAAATATCTGCCACTAAGTCGACTCACAAAATATCGTAAAGCATGTTATTTCTAATTTAATGAATTTATAAAATATACCACGTAGATAAAACATTGGATGAACTGTGAAAGCACTATTGAGAGTGAAGAGAATGACGACATCTTCAACTCCATATTGCATAATACGAAATGCGCATTGAGAAATTTGTCCAATATAAAACGAAAATATGCGGATTAAGAAAGAAATTTTATTGAACTATAAACCTTTGGTATAATTCTTTTGTTTCTTTGAACGATCATTAAGGTGGATTATATCGATTGGATGATGGATGATTTTTGTCATTTGCAGGGTGTGTAATACTGCCTCGTAGAAATGATATTGATTTTTAAATTAATTAGTTATTCAATCAGGCCTTATGGGAAATTAAATATCTGCCACTAAGTCGACTCACAAAATATCGTAAAGCATGTTATTTCTAATTTAATGAATTTATAAAATATACCACGTAGATAAAACATTATTGGCAATGCAGATAGGCCAAGTTGATAAAATCGTACCTACACATTATTCAGCTATGAATACGAATTAATTAATACAATCTAATTGCATTTCACCGCTCTGAAAACCTAATTATAAATAATGTATTAATGCACTTTATGGTGATTGATATTTTATAAAAAATCACAATTAGCGATAATGCTCATAAGAGATTTACTGAAAATTTTCGACGCACGTTCGCATCATTTAAAATAAATATCAACACGACAATGCAAAATATTCTCTGTATCAGAGCTTTGGAATCGCCTACAAACGAGCCCGAGAACCAATATTAGATGTGTACGACTCCATAACTAAGACCGCATTTGTCTTAGGCTCCACGGAATTGTAATTAAACTTAAGCATTCCAATACATTTCACCAGTAGTTGTTTCAGCAGCTGAGCGGCAATTAGTCACTACATTTAAAATGCCATTATCGACTCGGACTCGCCTGTCTATAGTAGTTCTGATGTGTACCATCATCTAAAATATGCCTTGCTGTTTTCCTTCAATCATATATGATAGATTTACTATTTATTTTTTGGGACATTTTGGATAAATTAAAAGAGCATTCAAACGTTTCGAAGCAGAAACTCGGTCTTCGTCTTCACGTTGCTGTTCAGACTCAACAGAGATCAGCACTTTGAGTACCAAATGGTCACCAGAAGAATCAATGATAATACCGGCCTTAGTTGTCGTACATAATAGTCAAGGTTTACCCACAGTAACCTCGACTCATTTAAAAAACTTTTGAAAAGTTTTAAACAATCATTTTATTAAAGAGAAAAAACCAGTTAAGTTCAGATTGCTTTTGAAAGACGCATATTCATAGGATACATTGAAATATACATTTGATTTAAATCAATGTTTTAAAATGTCTAAAGCAGAAAATGCGCTTTTTATCCATTTCTGATCCAAATAGTATTTATACTAAACAATATTTCAACGTGAAAAAAGTTATTATTATATACCTAAATATTATATATATATATATATTCAATATAAAGAAGAAATATAATTGAAAATTAATAAAAATCTTGTCTATGAGAAAATAATGATGAAATTGCGATGATGTTGATGATGTAGAGATGGCAGTCTGCCTTGAACTAGTTGTTTGCAGTGTGAGACAGTTATACACATAATTAGAGAGTTTGAACAGGATGCTCGTTTGCCACTAACTAGCATTTCCTCTTCTGCCCAATCTCAATTGATATGCCCACTTCAAAATATATGAATTTCCCCAGTCTTCATTTATTTTTCCAAAGCTTTTAATATACATGGATTATTTCCGTTATAGGTAATCGCTGACAGAAATAAAAATTATTTCTGCCTAAATGACATCTGTTTTGAATAAATTATAATGTTCAAACATGAAGCAATTATTCACTTCAATCAAATACACTTTCGTCAAATTTACAGTTGAAATGTATGCTTGCGTTGTAAATTCAACAGAAAATATGTATACAGTATGCTTCTTCAAAAACATATTTAGTCAATTTCTAACAAACATGGATGGATCAATTAGAAAAAATAAAAAACTACTATGTATGAAAAAGTGTTGAAAA
Source organism: Hofstenia miamia (assembly GCA_900660155.1). Taxonomy (NCBI): domain Eukaryota; kingdom Metazoa; phylum Xenacoelomorpha; order Acoela; family Hofsteniidae; genus Hofstenia; species Hofstenia miamia. Next base: position 1,084,011 of record CABFPE010000182.1, read on the forward strand.
CAGCTTTTTTAGCAGGACGATCCGGCATAGTCCAGCCAATAGGTTTTTACTGACAGTCTAGTTTCATGGGACTACGTTTTTTATTACTACATTTTGCTAATATTGATAATGATACAGGGCTTTGACAGAACGAAGCTGAGATTCATCGACGGATCTAGGAATTTTTTACCTTGTGGCCGATTTGGTCTAATTTTGATTTTAAAATAATTATTTAACAACTTATTTTAAAATCAAAGGGAACAAAAAGTATTGAATGCGTTGATTAGACTATTAGTATACACGTCCTCAGTCCTCAAAACACTTTCTCTCTTCTGTATATCGTCAGGCCATGGTTTAAGAAGGCTTAGACACATAATTAAAAATATAAATAACTCGAGCACCTCTTTATCCCCTAAATCAATAAATTCTGCTCCCGTAAGTCATCTCTTCTTTGCTCGGTCCACAAAAATGTTTCTACTTTTATGTAAAACAAGATTTCAAATCATATAAAATTTTTGCAATCGCATGCTTACAAATGAAATAACATGGATTATATACAAAAGAGTAAATATAAACCTCGGAATATATACATGTGCATATAAGCCTGCATGTATATAATAGTGAGATTAACTGAAACAGCATTGTATCCGCAGGAAAGAATTTCATTGCATGAATTATATTTGAAATACGTTGGTCTGATAACATGAAAGAAAATGGAGACACAATATGAAGCAGATAACATTCGTTTGTGTTGTAGATTAATTAATAGATTTTACATTACAAAAATAACTGTTTGTTATTCAAAACATCAACAAAAATATATTTGCAAAAATATTAATTACGTTTACAATCACGATGGGTTCCCACTTGCTGCCTTCAATTCGAAAGAGAGATGTGCACGGTGCACAGGGATGTATATAAATATATTTAATTTAAATATATTCAAATTATTTATTTTGAAAAAATTAAAATAAAATATATTGATATTTTTTCTCACGATACCTTTATATGTATTGATGTTTGCTATCACAATTCCAAACTATATAATAAAATAAATTTTGAAGGAGTCTTGTTTTGATATTATAACAAAAAATCACATTGGAATGTCAAAACTATTTGCGAAGTAATGAATTAAATTTATTTGAACAATATGTTCTTCCTTACAATATTTTAACATATATTTAAATTTATTTATTTTTCAGGTTTTGAAAAAATATTTTATTTTTTCACAAAAAATATATTTAACTATATTAATATACACCCCTGGCAGTGAGGTAGCGATTAGGAAAACGGTCGGTGCGGTATACCGTGTTGAAAAAACATGCGCGGCATCGTCTGTCAAAGAAAGTAGATTGCGAATTCGAGGAAACATTAATGTTAAAATATAAATATTAAATATTAATATAATTTGTAACTTGTTTATCAGTAAAACTTTACTAACTCATAAATAAGGATTTTAGGTAACCGCGTTCGGGCCGTGCGGTATACCGTGATGAGTTTCGTATTTCTGCGGCGGTAGGCGATGGCAAGATAAAGCAGCAGTGCGGTAAATTGTACAAAAATTTCTACAGCGTACATCTCTAATTCGAAAACCCTAAGAAAATGTAAAAATCGTAAGCTTAAGCACAATAAATTGGTCTAGCATGTGACACAGACGTGGTATTGTAGTTTACCTCAATTGACTATATATTTCGTTGTTTTGACATTTCAAACCTAGACAATTATAAAAATCCAAATGAACAAAACTACTTGGATATATAGCAATGGATTTTAAAACACTTAAAGCTAGTTTCAAACGTGACAATTGCATTATCAAATTGGGTCAAATAAATTTATATTTTGGGTCAATTGTTTGAGGCAATATCTAGAATATCTGATAAATATCTTGAAGGAATTTAGATAAATATAATTTACTAAAGAGTTTTAGAAAATACTTCCACAAAATCAACTTTCAATTCGATGTTAAAAAGCGATTTGGCAGAGAGACTTTCAATTATAGTCAGGATTTATATAAGTTATGATGGCTGGAGAAAAATAAGCACCAGAAACTAAATATTATTTCATTAGACCGAACACAGTTTATAACACTTCTAATCCTGACAAATATTAACTTCTTCTGTAATATAAATAGGTAACGCATACGCATTTATTAACGTCATTCCATTAAAATCAATGTATATCTTACTGTAGGTGTTCAACAAATTAAAGTAATTAATCTATCATTAAGAGAAAGGCTTGCGACTTCAACTGTCGAGACGAGTGCAAATATTCTATCTTAATTTTCGAATCGAATTTGCCAATAATTTTCCTGGGATTAAAATTGCTACATACAGTCTCCATCTATTTCATAATTTGACTGAGTAAAATATCTATTTGAAAAATAAATATGCTGTTTGTGAAAAAAATTGTATAAAAACTAATCGCTTTGTAATAAAAATTCATCGCAATTTCCGACTCGTGGGTTTCATGTTACCCGACGCGAATTTGTAATATTGGGAGTCGTGGAACACTAATAATACAGAGTTTGTAAAAAAGTGATTTTTTACACAAAAAAACGCCTATATTGTAGCAAACATTGAATTGTGATAAACTTTTCCGTAGAAAGTCGATTATGAAAGTATGAACGGACTAATCCAAAATTATTCTCCAAAGGTTCCATAAAATTTTATGCGGATTAAAAAAATCAATTTGAAAAAACATTGTGAAAAACACAAACAAGCTATGTCCTAAACATGTCAACCTTGTAATAAAACGAATTTAAAATAAGCTTTTGGATACTTTTCAAGTATATAGCCTAAACAATCACATTCAGTATAATGCTATTATTGAAAGGGGAAACGATAAAACCATATTATGAACAGAAGATACCTGCAATAATTAAATAGTAGAAACAATTTGATTCTAGATCATGTTTAGGGAAGGGAATTGCAAATTTAGGCAAATGAATTTGGAACTTTGGAAATGAAAGGAAAATATTATTACCTTGCAAAGTAGGAAATTAATTGAAATAATTATGAAGAACGTCAATCATGATTTGTTGGAGCGATTACATCACGCCGTAAGCACAAATTTTTCAGAAATATATAAAACCTCAAGTAACAATGCGAAGACTTATTCGTCTGTCATGCTCATTTGGCTATGGGTTTATAACAACCCTTAAAGCATTTTAGGTGTTTAATCATTTTTCATAGAATTCGAAGAGGTTAAAGTTAATTCAATTCATTAACCTATAACCAAAATCACATCTAGATTTATATTGTTATATCAATTATATATATATATATATATATATACGTTCTTACTCGTAACCAAAATTGGTGTTCTGCGGAGCAATTAGGTAACATGGGATTTACTGGTCCCGGTAGCAGGGCACTGGGAACCAAATTAAGCATCTAGGTAAAATTGAATTTATACCCTGGGACCACATGAGACCAGAGCACGTAATAGAACTTTCGTGAGACTACACAGAGCTGGGACTAAATCCAGCGGAACTAACTGGGACCAATAAAATTCTGGTCCCACAGAAATCTACCAGACAACAACATTTTCATTATTGTTTTTAAAATATTAATTTTAAGAGCTTTCTGTAAAAATCGCTTATTCACCAAAATTTAATGGTCTTTAAACCATTAGGTCTGGGGAGGAATTAGGTAACATGGGATTTACTGGTCCCGGTAGCAGGGCACTGGGAACCAAATTAAGCAGCTAGGTAAAATTGAATTTATACCCTGGGACCACATTAGACCAGAGCACGTAATAGAACTTTCGTGAGACTACACAGAGCTGGGACTAAATCCAGCGGAACTAACTGGGACCAATAAAATTCTGGTCCCACAGAAATCTACCAGACAACAACATTTTCATTATTGTTTTTAAAATATTAATTTTAAGAGCTTTCTGTAAAAATCGCTTATTCACCAAAATTTAATGGTCTTTAAACCATTAGGTCTGCCACTACGTCTGATATATGTTTATATTACATTTCACGGCAATGGAGAAGCTTATACGTAATACATAATTATTTAAAGAGGTACATTGGAGCAAAATCACTAAACATGTACATATCCTAAAAATTTGTATGGATAATATGCATGCATGTCCAAATTGCTGAGTTGTTTTATTCCACTGTACAAAATGGTTGCTCTTCTGTGTTCAACTGAAATTGAATAGAACTTTAGATTGTCATTGAATAAAAGTCACAGTTCGATTAAATTTCAAAAGAGCGCTTGAAAAAGACACAATTAGCTTTCAACAAAATAATTAGGAAAAATAAAACGCTATGTAACGACTTCGTGAGAAACGTTCTACGTAAAGTCAAAATTACATCTCTGTCGATGCAGGCAGTTATATTTTACGGATTACAAAAGTATGGACCGGTTCCCTCAACGCAGACACTAATGATTGCATAACCTCATGATTAACTTTAAATTGTCCATGTTCTTTAGAAAGGACTAATTGTTTTTCCACATTCTCAGACAATGTGCTCCAAGCTAATTATGAAATATGAAAATTCTGAGATATGAGACCAACTATTGGTGAACATCATTTTTACATCATTACAAACGGATAATATATTTATGAATAAAGATAGAATCCCAGAATGTTTAGTTTCATCCATCGTTTACAAATATACTTGTGATAGCTGTAACAAGCTATACATTGGTGAAACTAAACGATATTTTGGTATTCGCATTAAGGAACATCTTAACGGGCACCTTGAAACAGAAATATTCAATCACCATCATGAATTAAAGAAAGAAAATTTTGAAATAGCCATGAAAACAACACACACTAAGATCTGTGAGACTCTATTAATTAAACAACATAACAAAGAAAACATCATGAATAAACAATGTAATTTAGGCAATATCATTAAATTATAAAGTGTAGTATATTGTAAACTTTTATTACCGCAAAAATATTGTTAACTGACGATGACTATAATATAGTCGAAATGTTTTTGTATTAATTTCAATTAATATATATATATATATATATATATATATATATTAGCACTCACATGACATGAGTTGGAATTCAATGAATTTATCAATCAAAAGGTGAAAGAATTCAACATAAGTAATTAAACCATTATTAATTTGCTAATATACAGGTGACATGGTGGTGGATTGGAACTCGCAAATAGCTGTTAGTTGAAGAGTGGTAAATGCATTGATTTAGTGCCAGGTGAACGGTTATTTATGTTATAGTTTCTGCTTTCTTTTAACTGCATTTCCAATGTATATTTAATCACATAATGATTTCCTCAGTCTTTATTTGGCCAAAATTTCGCGGGAAATGCCGCCGAATAATTCATTAAGAAGATAATTAAACTTTTCATACAGAAAATATTTGTTATTATATTTAGAATCGCTCTTAGAACTTCGTTAAATTTGATTTTAAAATGTAGAAAAAGCAGAACCTCATCAAAACCAGTAACAGTGTACAAACATATGCAATTACGTTTACTTTTCGGATAATCGCTTGATATTTATAATAATAAAATAATAATAATAATGATAATAATAATAATAATAATAATAATAGTAATATTACAAAGGGATTAATTGACTTGACTTGACTTGACTTCAAGGGTGAAAATCATATAGCAAAAGTTACGATTTAGGATATTTCTAGTCTAAATTTTAACTGATTAGCTTGCATGGGGTTTAAGCATACGAGTTAAATTAAATACTTGATGATGTAAATAGGACGTGCTATTTTCGGCAGGTTCATTTTTAGTTCTTGTGAAACTAGCCTTATGTTTAATTGAGAGAACTAAAGTTCTACTTTTGCGTGTCAACCAAATATCATGGGATTTACTGGGCCTTAATATTATATTTAAAATACACAATATTAAATTTATTTAATAAACTGTAATTTCAGAACCTTAGTATGGCACCGATATATACTATATTAAAAAATTCAGGTGGCCTCATCCTGGCAAATGACTCAGACTCGCCCATTCACAACTCTAATGTTATACAGATCGATTCTAAGATTTTATTTCCTAGAAGTGAATGTTTTTGTGGTCTACGTTGATATCCCTATTTTTATGTGATTAAGATTATTCTTAAAATGTGAAAAAATCATCAAGATATGAAATAAGTCAAATCATGCAATCCTATTAATTCTTAAAAATTTGTTCCACTAAGAACCTGAGATGGAAGTGGGGCAGATTTTTGTGACCTGCCCGGCCCCGCCCCAATAACTTTGTGCCGTGGTGAAAGAATTCAACATAAGTAATTAAACCATTATTAATTTGCTAATATACAGGTGACATGGTGGTGGATTGGAACTCGCAAATAGCTGTTAGTTGAAGAGTGGTAAATGCATTGATTTAGTGCCAGGTGAACGGTTATTTATGTTATAGTTTCTGCTTTCTTTTAACTGCATTTCCAATGTATATTTAATCACATAATGATTTCCTCAGTCTTTATTTGGCCAAAATTTCGCGGGAAATGCCGCCGAATAATTCATTAAGAAGATAATTAAACTTTTCATACAGAAAATATTTGTTATTATATTTAGAATCGCTCTTAGAACTTCGTTAAATTTGATTTTAAAATGTAGAAAAAGCAGAACCTCATCAAAACCAGTAACAGTGTACAAACATATGCAATTACGTTTACTTTTCGGATAATCGCTTGATATTTATAATAATAAAATAATAATAATAATAATAATAATAATAATAATAATAATAATAATAATAATAATAGTAATAGTACAAAGGGATTAATTGACTTGACTTGACTTGACTTCAAGGGTGAAAATCATATAGCAAAAGTTACGATTTAGGATATTTCTAGTCTAAATTTTAACTGATTAGCTTGCATGGGGTTTAAGCATACGAGTTAAATTAAATACTTGATGATGTAAATAGGACGTGCTATTTTCGGCAGGTTCATTTTTAGTTCTTGTGAAACTAGCCTTATGTTTAATTGAGAGAACTAAAGTTCTACTTTTGCGTGTCAACCAAATATCATGGGATTTACTGGGCCTTAATATTATATTTAAAATACACAATATTAAATTTATTTAATAAACTGTAATTTCAGAACCTTAGTATGGCACCGATATATACTATATTAAAAAATTCAGTTGGCCTCATCCTGGCAAATGACTCAGACTCGCCCATTCACAACTCTAATGTTATACAGATCGATTCTAAGATTTTATTTCCTAGAAGTGAATGTTTTTGTGGTCTACGTTGATATCCCTATTTTTATGTGATTAAGATTATTCTTAAAATGTGAAAAAATCATCAAGATATGAAATAAGTCAAATCATGCAATCCTATTAATTCTTAAAAATTTGTTCCACTAAGAACCTGAGATGGAAGTGGGGCAGATTTTTGTGACCTGCCCGGCCCCGCCCCAATAACTTTGTGCCGTGCCCCATTTCCACCTGCTGTCATCTGCCCCATATTGCCCCACCGAAAAATTTCTGCTCCAAACACTAATTGCGATACACTATTACCCAACATCTGTTCTATTGCAATTTTCATAGCACTACGTCAAACCACAACTGCCAAATATTTTAAATCCTTACTCCCTAGAAGGTACGGAATCATTTTTTGAAATGCCATCTCTACCAAGAAGAATTTAATAATCAAACGTGATAACAATATACATATTCATATTATAAACATTAGTAATAGCAAAATATAATTTAATTTTAACAATAAACTAATATTTTATGCAATATATTTACGCAAGGTTAATTGCATAATTTCCAGTATAATTGCAAAACCTATTGCTGACAAATCAAATAAAATAGATCTTCTTGGTATTATTGATTAGAATCAAATTTCACCAAGAATTAGAAATGCATGGTAATTGATTTTTCGACAAAATTATATCAAGCAGATAACTTTTGATGTCTAAGAAAATTACTTCTGCAATCTCAAAAATTGGCAATTTTTTGGTTCCGTTTTCTCAACTCAAAAATGTTTTTGCCCCACATTTGCCCCATGGCTACCCACTTTGGAAAAATCGTTCCCCACCCTGCCACATGGGTTGACCCGTCCCACTTCCATCTCTGCTAACAACATCACTAGAAACAACGATAAACATCAAAATGAAAGTTAAAAATGGATCAAGCATGTTGTAATAAATGAGATTGCAGATTCATGAGATTTAAACGAAATATGATTTGGAATGTTCCGTTATCAAAATAGAAATTAATGCCTGCTAAACTAATATTTAGTCCAAATACACTAAATTTTGTGTAGATAAGATAATATTTAGGTGGATAACACAGACCTTTGCGATCGTATGCTCTACAAAACCGGTTTACTGGCGATCGATAAATGTCAATTGGTCAAAATTATTATAAATTACGCCGACCTGCGTAAACAATTTATTCCCGAGATTTAAACGAGTTGTGAAACCAAAAATAGATCATTTCAACCCAATGAATCATATTTGATATTAATCTGCACAACGATAATCCAGAAAATGTTAACTTGATTGAGACAATTTATCGTAGTAAACATCTAAAAGAGGTTCCAGCACTGAAACCAGTTACAATTCCAATACGAACACTGTTCAGATCAGAGTTAAAAAAGCGTTGAAATCAATCAAAATCTGCCTGTAACTGCCTATTTATTAAAAAGGTGAATTACGTCATTGCCTCCAATCGCACGAATCCTGAAAAAAAATTTTTTCTCAAAACTCCTAGAACAAGGCCCACACATCATCATGGAGATGTTGCGCGGAAATCGATATAATTGCTCCTGAAAACGGCTTTCAGATGTGCGTGTGGTTGTTTTCGATTATTGATTAAGGGAAATAAATTAATTTGTTGCGCGGCATTTCCCTGATGTGTGTGCACACTCTAAGGCAGCCTATGGCTGACGCAGCATTATTGAATTGCAAATAGTAACACTAAAACACATTTCAAATATCTTACATTTATCGTCAAACATTCTAAATATTTGCTGTCGACATTGTTGTCATTTAATTTTATAACCAAATTCCAAAAAGCGGGCTCGGGTGAAGTCGGTGTCGGGATAAAGTTACTTATTAATGATGTAACAATATAGTCGTTCATATAGTAAAAGTACATTTTTCCCAGTTTAATTTACGCATTTTCTGTTTCAAGTGCGCAACAAAATCCACTTCAAATTTTTTGCGTATGACGTCATAGGATATTTAAGAAAATGAATGAGTGTTTAATTGCTAAGTTGCATTTTAGTTAGGAAGTAAGATGTCTAAGTAAATTTTTTTACGTTGAAAGTTAAAAATACTTTTCCTAATGTTCTTGCTAGACAAAGTTGCATATTTATAGCAGCAACAACAACCAACTTATGGTTTGGGACAACGAGTCAAAATTAATCGATTTGTGTTTATCACTATGGGGGCCAACATTTCTTATTTCAGATTAACGTATAAAATTAACGAAAAATTAATTTTTTTTCATACAAAATTTGCTACGCTGATGTTTTTAATACTGACCATATATTTCAGGAGTTTCAAAAATGGTGCTAAGATTTTCACTTTATTAGAAAATAATATTCACGTAGATCACATTACGTGTTGCGCCATAGCCACTCGATATACTTCCACTGAACACTTCAAATTTCAATATGGCACTTAACCTATGTATTTTATTCAGGAACAAACAAAACAATTGTAAAACTTGATGTAGGCGTTTAACTTCTGCTAAATCATAGGATTATAAAACTAATATTTTACGACCTCAAAATTAATTTACTTTTCACTCAAATATCAGCATAAAACTGTTAAACGCTTTGTATTGAAAAATGAAGTTTGGAGTCGAAATTGACACCATTGAAATCTTGTCAAATACAGGTTTTTTCTTATCGTCGTGAAAACGTTAAGCCAGCAATCATTCTTTTCGTACATATTACTTCCCACAAAATTATAGAGCTTTGATCAGTGGGTAAAAGCATTTAATATATCAATGAATTAATTCAATTTCATTGCTCTGCTTTAGTTGTAATTTCATATAACAGACATTTAAATATGCATATTGGTATCAAAGAGATCAAAGAGCTATTTGCAGAAAACCATAGAAATGAGCCAATTTCTTACTGAAAGGTCTTGAAAAAAGAAAAATTACAACAAAATCTGATAGTTGGTAGCTTAAAATTTTTTAGGGTTACTGCATGAAATGTCTGCGTTAAAAATCAATCACGTATTGAAGCAACAATCACAGAAATTAGACCTTAGTTACTACTGAATGCCTTGAAATGTTTCCATTGTATTTAGAAGGAAAGGGATTCCTTATATTTAGTATACATTCCAACCTCAGTAATTATCCTGATTTTATTTCAGATATGCTCTTTATAAAAATTGCTCCACCATTATATCAATACCACTGAATAGGATGAGAATTGAGTTGCGTTTATGATACTAAAGAATATTGCTTCTGACGTAAAGAAATCTTTGATAATAATGAACTTCCTGAATTTTAAGTAGTAACCAGTTTTCATATTAGAATATAGGCAATCATCATCTCAGACACTACCTTTGATATGCATATTAAATATAATAATGCAATATAAATTTAAAATGAATCATTAATTCAACACAACAAAAAAATAGTCCGAAACCATCAGAAAAGGCACAACACTCCAATGTTAGGGAAACGTTTTCAAGGCATATTTGAAAATATTATTCTCCTACTAGAGTTGATAAATACATAGCATTATAAATATTGTTTATGGAGGGAATCCTGCACCAATCTTTCTAATCTCATATGAACATGCTTTAAGTTCGCATTACAAACGCTTGGAAAAAAGTGCACAAACGATTCCTGGCTTAGTACATTGCCTTGTGAAGCACAAAGATCAAAACCAGTTTGCTGTTCAGAAAATTGATGATAAATGGCAACATGAGCGGTTCGAATAAAGCTTTGATTACAATTCAAAGCACTGCTTAAGTATGTTTGCCGAAAAGCGAATTGTTCGGCAGCTCAAATGATCGCAATATTGGTATAGCCATCATTTGAAGAATCTTTAGTCATGGTTTGGTATTTAATCGAAATTTTAAACAATCTTAAAGTAGGGACGCACAAATGCGACGAAGGGTCAATTTATCTTAAAATCTCACTAGACCCAATCCGATTCACCACCATTCATCAAGAGGGTCTTGAGAGGAATAAGTTCTTAGATTGCATTATAGTTATCAATTAGGTCTGATTTCAACTTGAGGCAGCAATTAGTTGGAAGGATTCGAGCCAGTGTGTGGGTGCCACACTTACATTGCAATTCAGTTAGCATTTACAATCTCCTATAAACTATATTACATCCAATACAAATGAGCAATGCTGTAAATTAAACTCAAGTTTTCCTACGCATTTATTGACAAAAGGAGGCCACTTGACTGTTTAAGTAAAACGTTAGAAAGGTGTTATATGTGAAAAAACCAACCTTTATAAAAAATATAAATTTTTGCAGGATTCCTTATACAATAAGAAAGTTATATATGTGAATGAAAGTGCTGTGGACTTTGTAATAAGTACCTGACCCCACAAAACATTCATTATATTGGCTGCTAATAATAAGACTTTTTTACTTATAATTTAGTGTCAGAGCACCATGAGAAGAGAATGGAGTTAGAAGAAATCTATAAACTAAATTCCAATTCAATTACGAATGATTCAATTTTGCAGAAAATCAATTCGCATGGGGATTTCTGCGAGATTTAATTCAAAAATAAACAAATACTATAATGTTGAAATTAATGGCTTTAAAATTCTATTCTGCTGCTTATAATACCATCACTCCACTCGCCAATATCTAAACATCCGCAATTTAATACCTGAAGCATGCTAAAGTGTACACTGCACAACACACCATTTTGTGGAAGAGGATTGAAGCGTAGACTTCAAAATTACACGCCTCATTAAGCACTTAAATTTCACATTTTCAGGTGATATATATTCCACGCAACGACCTCTGCAGATGTTGCAGTGCAACAAAGCTCGAACTGCTCATTGCTTCCGAGACGCGTTACATTCTCTATTTGCGTTGAAGCTCTCGTCACCCCAGTGGTGACAGGGATAGTATTATTTAGACTTAGCTTAAGAGCCATCTCAATAAAAATAGCAATTGTTCGCAAATGTCAAACAACCAATTTGAATAAAAGGATAGATTTTTAACATGTTTTTTCATGAAGAATCACAAGCAGTTCCTACTGCTTTATATCTAAATTTCTGCAAATTCTACTGAATTAAAAGAACATAAAGAACATAATCATGTTGCACATTGATATATTTACTTTAAATGGTTAACATAATAGGAGTTTAAATTTGCCGCAGCAGAATAAAATTTCCTTCAACAAGGGCAGCACCTACCGACAACCAAAAAGCATCAAGTGCTGGTTTTGCAGGTGTCATTTTGGTCGTAGTCATTGAAACTTACAATTTACCAATACGCACGTACCGGTACTTAATTATTTGGTTTAGTGTGCCTGGAAAACTTATACATATATATATATATATATATAACGCATATATATCTTTGTAAATAGTAATGTAATAACATGTTTTACTTAAACTGCGTGTGGTAACAGCCTCTACATAATCATACAGCTGGATGCGAAATGTTTTAGCATTATTCTTTCAAAATTCGTAAATTTCGATTGAATGTAGCCTGCAAACTAAATGCATTGCCCATTGGATAACATCTTGGTGGTAAATGATGTCACGACTCAATGACGTTCTCTGTCTAGTATCGAAAACGCTATATACGCTAGAAAATTGGTTATCCATTTAGAACATTGAATATTTATTGTGCTTAAAAACGCAATAATTTTTTTTGCTTTAATATCGAACCAATTTTTACTCATCCTAATATTCAGCCGTTAACTACAAATTCAAATTCTTTTATGGATGCCTTGCTAAAAACTCTAAGTGGTTTTGGAACACACATGTAAAAAAAATCGATTTCACAAGAAAGGCTAGATTTCGCTAATATGGCGTTCAAGGTTTGCGAATATGTCAATTGGTAAAAATTGCAAAGAATAGCTTTAAAAATATATAACTATAGTTATGAATATATTAAAAAAAATTCTTTAAGACTTCTTAATGGAAAATAACTATATTCATCGGAAAAACAATAATCACGTTTATGATAAATTTAATAAATCATAATATACTATAGAAAGTACTTGGATGACTCTAAAGAAAATTTGTTTGGGGTCATACAAGTTCCCTGAACTACCCTACATATGGTGTGATATTTTCGTTTGCCTTTTATATTTCAGTTCGAATGTATTTAGTTATGAGAAAAGGTCATAGAAGAATGGAAGTAGTCTATTTTTAAACACAAACTTACCCAACCCAGAGGCGCGTTTAGGATTTTTAAAACGGAGGGATGACACTTTTTTTACAGAAAAAAATTGGAAGAAATGTTTTTTTTGGACAGAAATAAGTTTACACAAAATGCAATCGTCTGATTTTAGCAACAAATCGATTGATAACATCTCGAATTAACGTGAACTATTTTCAATTTTGAGGAAAAGAACATTTTTCTTAAGAGTTCGCAGTTGGCCCCAAAAAGGAGGGGGCGGTCGCCCCCCCCTAAACGCGCCACTGCCCCAACCCTAAATTTCAAAATGTAGATTACAAAGTATTAACATTAAAAAATAATTACAGCAAACCTTTGACATTTTTAGGGTACCCTTATATAAAGAGACAAACAAAAATAATAGATGAATGACTCATAGAAGCAACGTAGAGGATACATGTTTCTTCGTCTGCTTATAAATGTACGAGTGCTTTTTTGGAAAATGACATTTTCATACGAAAATAGCGCGCAGAAAATATTTGAGTAAAAAGAGCAAAGCAAAATGTAAAGAAAGATACAATTAGAAGCTTGTTGCAGGAATGTGTTAAGAATTGAAAATGGAGACTAGAAAATATATTAAATTTAATAGATTTCTTTAATTTTGAATGAATTTTAATTAGCGAAATACACCCATCTGTTAACGGAATAACTCAATGGAAAGTGGCATTGTGCGAAGATTAGTTGCGCCGCTTGAAATGACTGTTCGCTCATAAGAACTAACGAGATAAATTGATAGGCAACACATCTAATGTGACAAGCTCTGTATGATAAAAGAAAGCCTGAATAATATTAAACCTGCTCCCAGTTGGCAGCAACTAACAACGAAGCGACGTGGCGACAGAAATAGCAAATTGAATTTTCACAGAAAAGTGTGAATGATTTTTATTACACGAGGAGTTATGCAAATGAATTGGTAATTGATTAACCAAGATAAAGAATGTGAGAATCATTCCAAATGAAAATACAGCTTATGATTGCATTATGCTCCAGGACTCATAACTGTCAAATTAGAATCGAATAAGTTAGCGGTTGTGTGCGCAAACTAGTAGTTAATGAGGTATAGAAGCACACGTTGGTATCTCATATCTATTATTAGACACGAGTTCTATAACTCAAAGATTAGTTATCATATGACCGCTTCAAATTAGATTTAGAAACGCTTCTTATCCCATACTTCCAATAATAAATGTCTGAATTAGTTGCGGAATAACTGTATGCTGTACAACAGCTGTCATGTGCTTTCGTAAACTATATTAATATCAAACTTGTTCCAGTTGATTCAATTACAAAACAGAAAACAAAATTGCGTTGTTTCTTACTAGATCAGTGTATTTTATTAATAATCTAAAGTGGCACCATCGCACTAGGCGATTTGGTTTGCCATCTGATAGACGACAGGTGATTGGAGATTTGGTGGGAAATATCTTGTCCCTGTGAACAAGCTCGGTGTTTGAATGCAGTCTTGATTTCAATTTAATGAAAATATTCTGGGTGTGAACCGCAATCGTCGAAATTGTATTCTCAAGTTTCTAAACAAATAGATTTTTTGATTTCCCTCTAATATTCATCCCTGAAATTTAGTCAGTATTGAAGTTGAAGGAGTACAAAGGGTACTGTCACCAAAGCCGCCATTCTCTGTATCTGCATTATGGAAATCAGATTTTGATTCTTAGTTTGTTTAAGTGTCTCTTGTACACCGGAGAAGGTATTGAAGTTACGATTATATATATATATATATATATATATATATATCAAGAGTCAGAGCAAATTTATTGCGCAATATATGTATACAAGATCTACAAACTAACACATGACAAAATTATATATATATATATACTATGAGTTACTATAAAATTGCAAATAAGCCGAATGGTGTATAAAAAATCCAAGTTTTTCTCTACAAAGCCATAAACTGTTTATCTAAAATAAATTTTTTATATTTAAGCAAAAACCAAACCGTCACTTTAACATCGATTGGAGATAGAGTTGTGTACACTACTCTGAATTCCAAACTTGGAATAACCGTTTTAAATTCAATTTTAGAAGCCTTACAGTATAAATTTAAAGTAAAGCGCTAAAGAGAAAAATGCTATTTGAACATGGAAGTTTTTTATAAAATTCTTAAATTAGATTTCAATTCTACAAAAAGACATTTGATATGCTACAAAGTCTGTGCACTTAAAAGCGAAAAGAACACAAACAGCGCCTATCACTATTTAAGAAAACAGGAATTGAGATGCCCCAAGACGTGCTAATTAGTAAAACGACTGCTGAATACTGAGAGTAAACGCCTCATCCAATCAGGATCTCTTTTCTCAAACAATATCTGCTGACAGGTAGGTTCCACCTACCAGTCTCAAAGGAGCTGATTGGCCAATATAATTGTAAATAAGCAGATAATTGAGAAACAATTTTTATACTTTCTCTGAATCATCAACTGTGCAATTGGAATTGATAAAGAAAAGATTTTCAATGAGGAATCGGTACGCAACAGCATGCACGTACTTCGTACCGCGAATTCTGACTTGCAAATACAATGCAGTACATGGATTTGGACTATCTCTAACGACGTTCTTATATACTAAACGCTATAATTTTAAAATGAAATGCAATTTTCTACTAATAAACCATTTGAATCTTTATGCGATCTCTCCCGCGATTCAGTGCCGCTATAAAAATCAACTCAAATTGTTTTAAATTAATGCATTTACTCGAATGAGTGTAGGTCGCATTAATAAAAATTCTCTAGCAGCGAAAAATGAGTTGGTACACAAAACTATTATACGATAAGTTGCCTGCTGACATAAGAACTCAACTAAGTTTGGGTGTGAGAAAAAGTAAAACTCGTGCAATAATTTCCTTAGATTTTGAAAACCACGTCACCGTCAAACTCAATTTCCTTTATACAGTGGCTTAGCTTTTGAAACCGTCAAACTCAATGTAATTTATGCAGTGATCTATTTCTGACAATCCTTGATATTTTGTTATAGTGGAATTGATTACCTTTGTGCATCATTCGTAACAGCTCTGCTGCACAGACAATTAAATCTATTAGCCCTAGCCTCGTAAGCTGGCCAGCGCATCCAAATCCATTTACAAACAAATTTCTTGAAACCTATTAAGCAAATGGAAATCACCAAATCTATCATAGGGCACCCATGTAATGACGAACATTTTTACTAAAAATTCAAATGAAGAAAACGTTTCTTCGTACCTAAATTCATATAATCAGGAAATCTACAGCCCATGGGAGCAACGATTATCTCCAACTGTGCGAAAATTCAGAAGTGGTGGCGCAGCAAATTCGTGTCTATAGAGCTAATTATAATGTTGTTCGAGTAAGGCTTTTCCAGCCCGCATACATATCAATGCTTTGTATCCAAACTCGGACGTACAAGGAAAAGTTTGATCTGTTCCCAGCCGTAATCGCAAAATACTTACCCGTATCGAGCCGCTAACCGAAGAATCAATCGGGGAAGCTTAAGATCTTTGCAGTTCAAAAAATGAAAAACATAAAATTAATTAACGAAATATAAGCCCTCAAATTTTTGTAAAAGTGTCAATCACATTAATTAACAAACTTCACTAATTTATCAAAACAAAATTTACTTAAATGGTTTACTTGTGAAAATTAACAATTTGCTGTCGCACCCGTAAAACGGAGACCCGCGGGGTAAAACCCTGCTCGTACATCACTAGCTAGCCGATGGTAGGACCCTAAAACCTAAATGAAAGAGGAGACCCTCTTCTATCGTGTGGTGATGTTGAATTTTTGATATCTGATTTAGTTCCTGAATTATGATCATTTAAAATTTTTGAAAAAATTTCTGAGTAATTAAGATTTAAGCTTCCAGAAGCTCAATACTAACAAATTTTCTCAATTTCTTGACAATGTTGCAAGTAATCTCAACAGTTGGTCTTATAATTATCAATCAGTAGTAAGTAATAAAAATTGTTTTAAAAAGTCGTATAAGCATCTTATGTTTAACTGGAATTAAAATACTCGATAATGTCTACATCAATTGTTCTTGATAGCTACAATGAGTTCATCAACTAAGCTAAACATAGGTATAAATTCTGGTCATTTATAATATGCATCACGAAGTCAAGCTCAACAAATGTATTATACTTTTCCTACTTGAGGAATTTGTTATTTCAAGATAATTCTATCATCACTATTGAAACAGAAAATTTACTACAGAGGTCATCACTGATGCAGAACATGACGAAGCAGGATTTATAATCGAAAATACTTCCAAAATGAAGAACCGATTTCAACTGAAGACATCATTTCTGTCAAAGAACTGATAACGAATCCCTAATTTACTCTCTGTTAAAGGTTTGGTTTATTAGTCTTGTAAACTGACTAAATAAGATGCAACTTGTTTGTTATAAATAAAAATATAATTATTGCATTCAACCTCTTTGATTATTGACGGTAGGACGTGTGATTGAAAAGTGACGATTTGAGAGATAATATTAAACATGGACTCAGGGACGAGGTTGATGATTGTTCAGCATTTGCTTTCGCTCACGACACTATTTTCAATGCGATGGAATCGACTAATAAATAATTGAGTTAATTAGGTTGGCCTCCGTCTGTCAGATTTTATTAGTGCTGTTAACTGAACAACAGTTAGCTAAAAATAGCCGGTGAAAACAGCGCAGCGAATTTAACTGGTTTACATTGCTCGCAGCCTCACGTTGTTTCTCACAAAATTGTCAATCAAACACTCGTCCAGCAAGAAATTGATCAAAGGATCAATAAGCCAAATTAATCAATATGGGCAACGTATCAAAGGCTCTCTAGTGGAAGAGAGATTTTAAACGAATTATGCCACGAAAACTCTTTATGACAAAAACCAAATACAATATCGATATCCACATTGAACTGAAGACTGACACCACAATTTGATTGCTAAATTCATATTGTTTATTATAAGTGTGCTATTATGCGTGTTCTCACATTGATAAACCCCGGTTTAGGCTTCTATTTTAAGGCTGAAATACTTGACTACGCCTGAAATCGGAAAACACAGAGAGGTATTGGAATGGGACTTCAATAAATTCTTATACTCGTAAAAGAATCGAAAACTGTCAAAATATGTGAAATGGAATTAAAATATTCTCCCAAATATTAAATAGAAGAAAACTTTGAATTTGATGTTTATCAAAAAACTATACAAGAATTTAATCTCATCTACTATCTTTTCTTAAAAAATGACTTAATCAGTGTAATTATTTTCTATTAGATTATACTTCTAGGAAAGCTATGACATTCGATAGCGAAACAATGAAAAATTGAGCAGAGACATTTTACATGACATTGGAATCAAGAGACAAAGCAGCAGCCAAACAATTTAGCATTTGAAGCCTGCTAAGAGCTCGTTTTGAGTCATACCATGAGTTTTATCTGGGTGAGTTATCAGCAACCATAAATAAAGATTTATATTTTAACTTTTATACATTTAACAAATCATATTGAACTTTTAGAATTGAGATTAGTTTTTTCTCAAATGAATCTGAAAGAGTTCGACTCTTAAATCTAATGAAACGTTTGTGTGGTTTTGACTATTTTAATACGTCCTACATCAACCAATGTCATACTGGATTCGAGAAGCATATACGAGCAATATTAAGTCATGCATTTAAGCATATAAATTTTACCAATAACATTAGAAATTATATGCAAATAAATTAAAATGAAGAATGTTCTAAAATTAAATAAATTTGGCAGTAAGGGGTTACTTGAAAGCCTGGAAAAACCATAAATCCTGAAATGCTATCTGTTCACAAATCAAATCAATTTAAGAACCTAAATCCAAAAATATTCCAAATTGGTTACATCAATTCAACTTGAAACTATTTCATTCGAATTACGTGAGATTTTACTATTTGGATGGTTAAGATTCATGTACGATACATCAATTTCTCTGTACCATATCAAATCTTCTCATCATACTTAAATTTCCAAGAAATTTAAACCTATTTGGTTTCCAGCCAAAGCTTGTTTTGAAAGCCAATTACAATGTATAAAGAGGAGGACGCAAAGACACTATTGGTTATGGTATCTCCTAATAAATGTACAGTATAGAATTGCATATCAGATTAATATCCCAGTGAATATCTAAGAAATTCACTACTTAGTGATTGACAGGGAATTGGAGATTTAGGAGGATTGAGAGATATGGTTAATTTGCTATAATGATTTGAAAAGGATAAAATTATTAGTGAAACAAAGTAACTTTATAGAGCGCTGACTGCCGATGGAAAAAAGGGAAGGCACGCGGTAAAGAGCGAAGAACGCTGTTTAAAGATTGTCTCTCTTTCTAAGAGACACTGATTGACAGGTTAACGCAATTTAAAATTTATTTGCCAGTTTTCGGATTCACCAATCTCTAATTCACCTGTCTAAAAACACGAAATCTTAAGAATCTATTTAACTAAAATCCTTAAACATTTTACAATTTTACAAACACACTCATACATCCATATATATATATATATATATATATAT
>CABFPE010000182.1:1106439-1118308 GCA_900660155.1 Hofstenia miamia
ATATATATATATAATATTATTGCACCAAAGCATTTGAATAAATTGCTATTAGCACTTCTCTCTGAGATGCTATAAAATTTCTAAATAAAATTGAAGAGATCAAGGGTGATGGATCTATATGGAATTAATGTTTTGTTAAGCGTGTTATCTATTCCATATAAACTGGCAGCGCAACACCCACAAGGAATTCAAAGTCTAAGTGGTGATAAGGAGCAGTTTATTCAGACGCATGACTGCAGCATTTGGAGCAGAGTTTACATGAACGATTAAATGTTTTAGAATGTAAAATAAACTAGTTTCGAGTTGTCAAAAAACATATGCACGCGGACATTTTGAACTATTGAAGGGGTGAAAAGAGGCGTTCAGTCATGAGTGAACCACATTTAGTTGACAGTCTTGATCAGGAATAAACAAAGTCATAGGCATTCTTGGACGGAAAATTGCTTCGATAAACATTAAAATATAAAATGAAATTTGTCCATGTACATTAAATACAAATTGTACGTACACGAAACTTAACGTTTTAAATTAAATAAATCAAGGTATCGAATGCAAGACTGCAGTCTTTACAAACTAAACAGACATCAGCGAATAAGCCTCTAAAAGTTGAAGATATCTTTACACGAAAATTAAATTTATGAAAGCATTATTTTATTCTGAGAATATGGCTAGAATAACAAATTTAGAAACTTTGGTTCCAGAATTTCACCTGCTGCTAGGCTCATTTTTAAAATAATAAATATATATATATATATATATATATATATATATATTTTGATATTTATAGTTCTTCATATGAGCAATTAAAATTGGAACTACTATAAAATCAGAATCAATGAGAGTTCAAAGCATTAGTGGACTTTTCAGGCCCAGATTGCACATAATTCAACCAGCTGGTTGCCAAATTTCCAGCACAAAATCAATGAAATTAGTCGTTGATTGCAAAAGTCAAACACAACCAACATTTAATTCCGTTTCAAGCAGAAATTTTAAAAGAAAATGAAGACATGTAACATTAATTTTAAAAATCCACTAGACATTGAGTGAAAAATATACATGATTATATATTTCTCTACACTCGGCAAAAGACTTTTAAATTTTAGACCTCTTTTCAATTTTGCTATGAAGCACAATGTCAGCAAATTGATACAAACGAATGATTTTTATTATGATCTCTTATTGTTTGCTTAAAATGTTAATGTCCACGTTATTTAAAAAAAAGTCCAACCGTTTTTCTACATTTTTAAACAATTTTCTCCCAGCTTATGTGTAACGAAATTAGGAAATCGCGAGATAGGGAAAGTGCTCAAATGCAATGTTGAAAATCTGTGCTAAAGTGCATTGCTGTGCCCGAAATACTTGAAACCATGAACTATATTTCTTTAAAAATTTCCATTTCTTAAAAAGTTTTAAATTCTCGCCATACCAATATTCAGGTAATCAGGTCTAACGCCTATGGAAGCAATAACTAATCGTAACTAGTTTTTTATATTGATAGACATCCCAAGCAAAATCAGAGATCGCAACGGATTTTTAATACGAAAATGAAAGATTAGGCTTTCATCAATACTGTGGAGCTTTCAAATTTTAAGCCATTAAATATTTTTTAAAAAATCATCCAAAATTCCTTGGCAGATTAAAATGAGATTGCTGAAAATATATCAACAGGTGTAAGAGTCATGCAGGAGGGTTTGAAACTGTTCATCAAGAGTGGTTGTCATCAAATAAAATGAACTTTTGGACGGATGTGATACCTGATATCAAACAATTTAACATGGATATTTAAATGAGCATGAAAATAAAATATTTGGCATTGTAAAAAAGGGAATCTGAATTAAAACTGTGAAAAAGGCAAAGATTTAAAAACAGTGTTTAAAACCAGAGATTTAAAAAATAACTTTTGCATATTAACAAAATTGAATTATATGATTTAAATCAGAAAGTGGCTTTTAAAATATAAGCAATGTTAGCGTCCGCTACTTCTGCGAATCTCGCCAATAGTAAAATCAACTAACGAAGTGGTGATCGATGTACTTGGCTAATTCGATTTACGTAATTGAGATTGTAGCATTTCAGAACGGGACGCCTTTAAAAGGAAAGCAGAAGTCAAAATTAAAATCGAAAATATGAAAGAAAGCAGCTCTGTGTGGCACTTTAGGAGAAAAGGAAATTACAAAGAATTAACATACAAAATTAATCAGCTGTAATTTCTCTCCAACGCGAAAACCGTCAACAAATCATTTCTCACTTCGATCCAAAAGCTAGAACAAGAGATGCGCTTTCACAATTAGCATCCAAACGCAATTTGCCAAGTTGGCTGGTTGCCTTTCAATTTTACATCTAAAAATCGAAAACCGGAGCAAACACGCAATTTGAAGTTTAAACACTGAATTTTTAGTAAATTAAATTTAGAATAACTAACTAGCGGGCAGAATGGAGTCGGTTGAAAACCTACGCACTCTGCAACGAGTCACAATTTCTAGTCTTGCATCCGCACTTCAAATTATAATTCAAAAAAAGCGCACAAAAACGATTTGTACTAACAAAAACTAGCAATTGCAAAAATGATATTTTTAGGTTTGCCAAAAATAATATAACAAAACACGATAATTGCTGAAGCAATAGTCTCGAGAAATTTAACTTTTTTCAGAGGATTTAAACTATGATGAAAAATGACGATGACATCAACATCACTAGGGCGCATTTAATGTGAGGGCTCCAATCGGGAGAAAAGCATAAAGGTATTTGCATCCCTGTTTCTAATAATCAGTAGATGCCTGATCGAATATTTTTATTAAGATCCATATACAATCCACAAAAGCTTACCGCACGAATGAATAAATGTTAGCCTTTATTTTTGATATACAATAATCCATGTATACCCATAAAATAAATTTTTTGATCCATATTCAGTTGATATTCATGGATCAGATCGATGAACATCTAAATCTAAACCTGGAGTGAATGCTAGCACTAAACGCGAGAAAAATGAAATCAGAACCTTCCAATATTCCCTTCCCCACAACATTATCCTCTTTATAATATTTAATGAAATAAAATTAAATATTCCTTTCCATTATAATAAACAAGGGTTAGGTCTCTTATGCCACATTCCATCAAGTCCAATTAAATGCAAAAATATAAAAAAAATGCCTTTTGTAAAGGCAGTTTGGGCCGCGGGATACTGGATATGCCTTTGAAGAACAATGAGGAGCAAAATTTGAGAATAGCGAAAAACCAGGAAATGTTGAAATTGCCAATATCTTTTTTAACTCCCATAACAGTTGAAGGTGGATAACCATCAATAATCAATCTGGCTAAAGAATGAGAACACATTTCTCTGAATAATTTCCAATTTCACTACTTATGGGAACCATGAGTGCTATATTAGTTCCAGTGAAACTTAATCAAACACTAACTAACAAAAAGACGACATTTTTTTTACCATTTATGGTTTGAATAAATACCTTTGACTATTTGGTAATAAATATATTATAACTTCAAAAGTAAACTATAATTATTGATATTGAAGGTTCTTGGATTGTCTATATTTGAAAAAAAATACTTAAAACAACGATCGACATCATTCTCATGATCGATATAATTGAAATTTCAATCATGATCAATATAATTGAAGAGGTCAAGTCCCTGGTAACCTATTCTATAGATTTACAAAAATAACGTCGAAAATGAGTTTAACAGAGAAGTATGATAATTAAGTGAAAACGTGGCAAATGTAATATAATAAAATTGATAATACGTTTAAGAAATTTTGTAACAGACGGTAGAAATATTCGATTGATATTATCTTTGGGCGTCGATGATCCTTAACAAATAGAAGCACAGCTTGCTTCATGAAATTCTAAAAAATCCATATAAATTTTTAAGTCGCAAAGTATACCAATTGTTAACAATGGCGTCGATTATCCCAGTTTGGAGGAAATTTAATAGTTTCTGTATCAAAACGAATCTTGCAGATACAATAATTGTAAATCTGCAACAAAGGTTTAAGAATTACCACTTCAATTCTATACGACTTATTCGAAGTGCGGTTAAAAATTAATCCAGCTAAAATTTTTGATCTGCTTGGATATTAGTTGAAATACATAGAAATGGAATTCTTTTGGCTAGGGGCACTCTAGATCAGTTTCTGGATAGGTTAAAATAAGTTAAAATTTTAGTTTTTAGGTAATAATGTTAAAATTATCTTATAAAAGTACTAGTAATTGGTTGTTTTTTTTAGAGTTTATTCGCTTACATTTTCTTCTATAATCTTCTCTAATACAGTTTGTGAATACGATCAATATGTCAAATGAATTTGACAAAACGCCAAATATTCCACTATTTTGCATGGTGTGGACGTCGTTGTTCAGCATTCAAAACGCAACTTCGTGGTAAGCCATCGAAGCAGTAATTCCCACCGCCGTCAACTTGATCGTTGACAATGTTCTTAAGCACCAAATTAGACGTTCATTAAACCACCACCAACAGATGATTTTGCAAATCAAATTGTTACTGCATTTTTAGCAGTAGACTATCAAATCCTACGTTGAAAGAGTTTTTTTAAGAACATTGGTAAACCAATCCCATCTGAAAGTACATGTAATGCTAAAGTTTATTTGATTGTAGAGAAAGAACAAAGTCGAATTAAAAATCGTTTTTATGAAAAAGAAATACGTGAACATTTTGGTTTGTATGAGATATCCAAAACTTATTTATATGACTGTATTCATGTCATCGAATCCGTCAACAGCCAGAAAGTTGCTTAATTAATCGATGATGTATTGCGTTCTCTTGATCTTGATCAGCGCAATTTCTGCTTGTTACTAACTGACGTAGCATCATACACTGAAGTTACCTACAAGATATAAATCGATTTATATCCTCGATCGGTGCATGTTACCTACGTAGCTCACTGAATTCATAGTTGTTGCATGAAAATAAAAGCTGTATTCAATAACGTCGATTTTTTATTGCAAACGCAAAGGCTGCTACGGTCAAAAATAGAACTCACCGAGCAATGCTTGATTTCATTGGTACCCCGCCACAGCCGATAGTTACGCGATGGCAAGTTGGCTGAATGCGGCTTTATAGTATGTCGATAATTTACTAGAAGTAAAATCAATAGATGATTCGTTTGTTGGTGAAGGAATCATTGTAAGGAAAGCAAAAAAAGTTGTGAATCAACCAAATTTAGTTGAAATCTCATCGCCATTAAGCGCGATTATTCACCAATGATAAACTTAATATCACAAATGGAGAGTACGATAAAAGACGCATATCCAATCTCAGTTTATGAGAAGATAACTGCAGAATCAAGCCATATTTTGAAAAACGCTTTAGCCAAAACAAAGTCAAAGACATAATGGAATTGAAGCTTTCGCATACGATCTCCACAAATTTGTATGAATTATTGCAATCATGTCAACTAAAGTCCAGTTCAGTCGAACGTAGCTTCTGAAAGCTAAAGAAGATGCTGGCAAAAGATCGCAATTCTCTTCCCAAATTATTTACAAGTATTTCAATGTATACTTCAATATGAGCACTGCATAAACATTATAAAATACTTTTGTCATTTTTATATTTAGATTTCTAAATATAGGCTTACTTTTTTTATTTGGGATTGTTAAAATAAGTTAAAATTTGGAAAAATAAAGTTAAAAAATAAAACTTTTTAGATTAAAATAAAATGGAACTAACAATCAGTCTACTTTGCGTGTTCAATAAATAAGCCGTGTTGATTGAATAGATGAGAAAAATTAACGCAGAAGCGTCGTATTCACAATAATTTATCAAACATCGGAATTTTAGATGTGTATCAATGATAAAGTTAAACGCAATCAATAATGGAAAATGAAATATCAAGAAACAGGCGCGATCCTAGAAAATTTTAAGCAGGGCTGATTGAAAAAAATTTTCCTTAAAGCATTATTAAATGAACATTTATGAGGCTCTTCATCTAAACTCTGAATTTCTGTTTATATAGATGAGAGATGGTCTTGTAAGACCAGACTCACTCAGGGAAAATCAAAATAGTCGAGGAATAAATTGTTTCAAATAAAGTTAATATTAGGGTTAAAGGGATTATCGTTATACAATTACTATTCTGACAAACATCAAGTAAAGGACGAATGGGTTATAGCTATTTTTGAATAAGCCAGATAGGCAGACATAAATGAGTGGAATTTAAAGGCAAATAATGAAGAACAAGTCTACTCCCCAATTGGATTAGTGGAGAAATACTTCGGTTGTAGAATTGTAATTAAAGTTTTGGAAGCACCAGTGTTTGACGCTCTCTCCACGCAGTTGATGGCGTGCCACAGGAGAGCAGTTAGCATTGGAAATGAAATTAGCCCAATTTAAGTATGAAAATCCAGATAAAATATCACACTTATAGACGCTCAGAGTGGATAAAATATCCGTTACTTAGCAACACTCACTATTTAAATTGTATGACATATGGACGGTGCAAATCAATTTTGCCTGTCAACACAAAATGTAGATCTTCCCATAAACTAAGCGTTTTCCCACATTAACCCTTCTTTAGCAAATTGAAAATAATACTTTTTCTAACAAATATAAATGCATAAAGGAGAAAGCCACCTCATATCTGTGATTGTAGTTCTTTATGATGACTTTAAGGAGCTCAATATATTATTATGTGGATACAGCAACTTTACTAGACCGAAGTTATATATTAAAAACTGCTGGAGAAAGCTTGGTTTCAATTCCTTTTGGAGAACCATCAATAGCAATATTCAAAGAGTGTCTTCTAACACTCATCACATATTTTAGGAACTTTATGAGAACAATCCAACATTTACTTTTTGATTTTGACTAAACTCTGTCGCAGTTAATAAGTAAAGTTTTATATCAATAATTGGGGTTTTATTATAGTGTAATACCATGGTTTTGGCTTGAATTAGATAGTTTAGGAACTTGTGCATATTATAAAAAAAATGAAAATCAAAACATGAAATTATACTCGTGTTTATATCATACTACCTCATTTTCCTAAAAAATGGGTTTACTTATTAACTGGGACAGAGTTTAATATGTACTTAAGTAACTGTATAAAAGGCTTCAATTACAAAGTAAAAATGCAAGACATATGATAATATTCCAAGAACTCGATGTAAACAAAAATTCCGCAGGTTTATAAATATAATACTTAACATTCTTCAAATGCTACAGCTTGGAATTTTTACGAGGAGATGTTATCCATAGCGTCAGAGATTAAAATAAGCGAAGATCTAGAACCAAGCCCGACCCACGAAACATTGGGCCTGGCCTAAATCTATTTAAACTATTGTCAATTCGGCCCATTTTATGATTCTTGCTAAAAAAATTCTTCAATTTTTCGGTTTGCTAGACCAAAGTTGGTATGTTGGAAGCTTACATGTATATTTACACTGACATTGAAATATTTTAAATGCAAATTATATTGCATTCACTGTATTTGGGTAATAGTTATTTCTAAAATTTCGAACCATTATTCCAATAGCTCGGCAGAAGCTTGGCCCTGCCCTACTCGGCCCATGTCCATCTCTGCACAACATAAAATACATTCAACTTTAGATAACAAATTGAATAAAAATGTTGATCAGAGAAAGCACACTGTCTAATGCTGGGACAAAAAACAAAGTCGGTCAATCACTATCAGTATTTTCATTTGATAATAAGTTTTAATTGATTTTTGCTAGGTAAGGCCAAACTGATAAAAATATGGTCAGTTTCAACTAAAATTAAGAAACCAAAACATCATGAAATGATATTTTACACTAAAGTTATCATAAAATTAACAGACAACTCGCGCAGTAAGTCAATTTCAAACTAAATGCAGGAAATAGTTCAAAAAGTCCAAATCAAAAATCGTCAAAAACAATTTGTTTAACTCCAATGCAAGTCCAATTAGAACAATTTAAATCAGCTGTCAATGGACTTGAATTTGGACAACGTTCCATTTCAATAAATACAAAAACTATTATAAAGTTAATTAAAGTGAACAAGTGGAAAACATTGAATAGCAATTCGTCTATCTTGCAAACTTTTTAAGTCCAGCACATGCTCAACCGACTTTTAAAACAATATAAAGTCTAGACAAATAGGCAAAAAATATCCGATAAATTAGAACAAATATAACATTTACGGACAAATTATTTTTGTATAATAGCCTTGTTTAAGCATAACTCTGCTTTTCTTATCATTTCATTCAATATGGGTTTTTGTGTTTCTTAAAGTCCTATTCGAACATGTTTATTAAATCACTGGAAAAACTATTTAAAAATTTCTTCAACAGTTCAAAATTTTTAAGGAAGTTATCGAGCGTCATTGAAAAGTTCTATTTGCGAGACGAGCCTAAAATTTTCGACTCGTTGACAAGTTTGCATAGCACATAATTTTAATCTCCAGTCCATTATGCAAGCCTGCATATTATAATTGAAGTCCCCTGATCAATTGTTGATTAAATATGTGGAACCTTGTGATTTTTATAAAATCAGGATTTTGAGTTTTAAATGTTTACTATTAGCTGAATTAGAAATTTCCATATAAGAATGAATTGTATTTTTATATGTTACGAATCTAAGTTATTCACATATAAAGCAAGGCTTTAGAATAGGAAAAACAAGGTTAATAACAATAAGTTGGACAAGAAAAACCGATTTAACAACGCCAAAAATATAGTGCAACCTGAATTGTTGGATAATTTTTTATGCAGAAAAAATATGATCTTATAAAAATTATTTACTTAAAGTTTGTACTTGGACTTAGTTTAGCTCAGTTGAAAGAGGCAAAATGTATGATTAAAGAGTTCACTGTTTAATATTAACAGCGACACGTTCTTAGCGTCTGAAATCGAGAATTTGGTTAACAGGAGGGTGGAGTGTGGCACGGAGAAATGCGGGCAAGAGTCACGTCTCCATTGTGTTGGCTTCCTAGCAAAGTGTCGATTCACACCCATTATGTTTACATTGGACTGGTGACAGCGATTGAGAGAATAAGTGGAATTCTCCCACATAATATAAACTCGCTTGATCTCGCTTTGCTATGAATAAACTGTGCATTACACGCACACACGTTGTTATTTAGAAATTCTGCTTGGTCTGAAATCAATAAGAGAAATATAAAGCGTAGTACATGCTTCTTGAATAAAGAAATCTTTAACAAATTAATAACACTGTGTAGCTAGATAAAAGTTAAAGTATTATTGAATTATATACAGATTTGCTTATGCGGAAAAACTCCCAATATTGTATCAGTGTGATTTCTTAAAAAAACACATCAACATTAATGTTTATCAATATTTGCACAGAAAAATAGCCTGCAATTTGAAATAGTTTCTCTTAAAAATGCAGTTTCTAACTTCATATGTGTATGTGTATATGGGAACATTTCGTGAATTTATGAAAATTTGTTTATATTTACAAGAAAATATATAATAAAACTGTAAAAACCTAAGATTCAGGAATTAAAAGAAGATCTAGCGAAAGTTGCAAGCCATGCTTCATAGAAATTATATATTGCTGCTGAGGAAGAAATATTTTAGTTAAATCTTACTTTGCAAGAGGAGCACTGGTTATCCGTACCAACCATAGACGGTGTACAATCTGTTCGGCTTAAAACATCTGCAAAATTATTGTACTCTGTAAGGGCATTTAAATCATATTGGAGGATCTGTTCCAGAAGATCTTCACAGTTCTTCTCTGGATGTGTATCATTAGCTGTACTAATTAAAATCTCTTCTACCAAACTCTTCCTCGGTGACTTCACACCACAACCACAAAACCCCAAATCAACCTAAAATTTAAACAAATAAACTCAGTTCATTAAAACATCAATACAAAAGATAATTTCAGATTTAGCATACAAGTTTTTGAAAATAGAAATTTAAACAAATAGTTCAAGTCATTTATGATTATGAGTGGAAAGGTATAAATCGATCCTCTTATAACCATTGGAATTGCTTATGTATACATTTCAAAATTTTTAAATTCTTCACATGTTATTAGAAAGTTTAACTTCATTTCAATAAGGCTGATAATAATATTGTAATATTGTTCTAATCTTATCTGATTTTCATTTTGCGTTTTATATTATATGAAGATATCAGATTGAGGTTATGACTTCTCGAGACGGACTTATGTGAATCTTTAAAACTATCCATAAGCAAAAAGGTCTAACTTGAGTAAAAACATCATCTGAACTGGGTTAAGGACTCATGGTGTTAAGTTGTGTTCGAAACTGACGTTCTTATGAAAGTGATTTAACAACTATCTCATCGCTATATGAGATCTCGTGGAAGCACAAGCCAATCAAGTTTCTCCGACATTATGCAGACGGATAGAGGTCAAAACAGGCATTTATTGTGGTTTACCTCCTTTTTATCGAACTCAAGAGCTCCTTACATTCACAGTTGGAAAGGGCTATGCTACCGGTATTTAATAACATTCTAGCAGGACAATGCTAAATGTCAAGTTTCTGTATTACTAAAATTGGTTTCACTATTTCAAGAGCTCAACCGAACACAAAATGGGTGGTCACTGCTAAACAAGAGCTTCTTAGAAGTCCCATATCTACAAATGAGCAAGTGATTTAACAATAATAGAACATACTTCATTGATAAATGTTGATATAATAAACACCTTTGGATATGTATATCCATTTCTTGTTATGTGGATGTTCTTATATTGTCGAAGGATGTATAAATTAAGTTAAAAATCAAGAACTATAAAAAAGAAGGACGCACATCTCTCAGAGGCGAGCGAAAATGCTGATGGGCTGCATTTTAAGAAAATTTATTAAATAGTTTATTAAAAAATAACTAACCGATTAGATAAAGGTATATTGAAAGGTGAAAAAACGATAAACTAATATTATTAACAGTAATTACAATGTAAATAAATATCAAAATAAACTATTCACATGAAGAAAAGTTTCTTTTCAAACGACAAACTTGAAATTTGTTTGAGAAAAATTTTGAGAAATCTTTGTCAATACTTTATGTAATAAATTTGACATTCCTCTCAAAATAGTATGCTTTTCATTGAAGGATACACACAATGATTCAGCAATTAGCTGAAGTATTCGAGACATTCGATTGCAGCACAGATTAATCCTGCAGTGTTTCCTACAGTATAAACCTTTAATACAGCAACAAATTTCTTGAGAGGGAAACGTCAAATTTCCACGTGAGACATATTTAGTAGAGTTTCACTGTTTCATATTCGAGACAATTGTCAACAATACTTTCAAAACTAAGTCCTTCTTTAAAAGGCATATATCCAGAGATATAGAAGAGTTCTCCTTTTTCTTCAAATGTTGCATACTCGGAAGAATTTCTTAGAAAATCGACATCTGTTCAAGCGTCAATTGATGCCATCTCAGGTATTGTAATTGGAGAAATACAACAATCTCTAGAGAACAGCTCCTTCTCAGGAATTACTCCAGCTTCTTGTATAGTTCCAGTCGTCGAAGACGCAAAGATGACGATAACTGATCATAACCAATGAGGTAGTTGCCACCGTTCATTTGTCATATTATGCCGAACTCGGCCTCAATTCTGTCTGATGCAAATTTGCCAAGTAGTACATAAAAAAACACCTTCAAGTTTAATTGGTAATGAGCTTTCCTGACTAAACCGTTAAATCTCTGATTAGGAGCATTGGTTATCTGAAGAGTAAAACACTTATCTCTAGAATTATTCAGGGTTAAATGAATATTGTGAGCAAATTTTCATAAAAATTTCAATCTGTAATCTTCCATGGATTGTATTGGTTCTTCGTCTAAATCATTCGAAAGTGTTCCAGCATTATTTGTTTTTAACATTAACAATATTTAAATAAACGATTAAAAGTTTCGCAAAAGTTTG
>CABFPE010000182.1:1120242-1134272 GCA_900660155.1 Hofstenia miamia
TCACAGTAGTTTAGGAAAACCAAGAATCCTTACAGAACTAATTCATCTCAATATGGGATTAAGCATAGACTACATTTCGTTCGAATAAAGATCATCAAGAAATTCTCTGCTATATTGGCCATCAGAATATCAGCCTAGTTTACAAGCTTGCTATGGAATGTATTATGGTACAGAGTGGCTACACTTGGCGGGTTAATTCTGTCTCTTCCCAGCTATATGAAATATTGGGATCCTATAGTCATACTCTTATTGACAAAAATTAGGAGTAAGTTTCATTTTTGGTCCCACTCACATGTTAGTTCCAGTCTCTGGTCCCAGTCGCATGCGATTAAGTGGTGCCGCAGAATCTCAGTTCATAGACCTAACATACTTGGGCAATTTACTGTGGTGAGTGTAACGCTAATTACAATGGCAAATTGATACCAACATTTAACAACACAATTATAATTGGCACTACAACGCGATAAATCCGGATGAATGGTAGATGGTATATCAAATACCCACTGGCTTATTTGCGTAACACTCCTATACCCACTAAAGGCAGCCAAAACATAATTATGAGTAGCTAATGAATTCTTCCAAAACTGACAAAGTAAGACATATAGAAAAAGCATTAAGTGTGCATACCTAACTGCCCTAATTCAAAAGATAGTCTTTGTACATACTGGCAAAACTCGGGGTCCCAGTAGTATATAAACATAGTACATGCATGTAGAAATGTACCATTCCGCAGATGCATGTATTATTTTGTGGGCTCCCCAGGTAGCTAGGAATTTTTCCGCGGTGGCGTTGCCTATACTTCACACTCATTTGTTCAAAACTTTGTAGCAAAGTACCATAATCCGCCACATGTTTACAAAATCTTAATTTATTTATTTTTGCAAACTAGAAAACTTATCCTTTGCCATAGCCTAAAATGCAAAGGTAAGGAGACCCAGGTAGTTTTTCTTCTTCACACCTGCCTATTTTGCCCACAACTACATCTTAGAATTTGTCTTGCTACAAAAGGCATGCAAATTAATCATTGATGTTAACGTCACCCGATAACCCTATGAAAAAATGTCAAAAGTTTTATTGATTATTAACTGATCGGTTGAATAGGGCGTGCAGCACATTTAAATGAACTTCTACTGTAAGAAGTAACAATAGAAGGTGAAAAATTGCGTACGTGTTTGCGTCATTAAGTAAATGCAGTTGCAGGCGCAAATTAATAAAACTAAACAGCTTTTAAAATAGCAAACAGAGAAGCAATTTTAATGTTTTTCTTTAAAAATTGAAAATGTTATGCAGCAGCCTAATGACTGTAAAACGATGAATTAGTACTAATCGTCTGACGATATGGCTTCTGAAATTAACAAAAAATTCCCAAAGCACAGCGACAGCTTAGCATTTAACCAATCAATTCCCATCCATTTTAGCAGCATATCGGGACGGCAAAACTCCTCTCTAATATGTGGGCTGCAACAAAAAATACAACAACTTATCATTTAGCAATTTATTCACATGGATGCGAAAATTGTTTGGAAAATATTTACATTCAAGGCGGTAAAATACCAAACTAAACAGAATGGGAAAGTGTTTTCCAAATTTATACAAGATAGTTTATTGTAGAAAATCAAGCGTAGGTAAAATTAGCTCATGAAGGTACAGGCTTATGAGGCACATAAAATGGATTATTGTGCGATGAAAAAAAAATCTCATCAACATCCGTTTGCTGATTGAAGAGAAATTCCCTGATTTCCATTTATTAATTTTCACAACAGATACCATTATTATACTTGTATTCGATTGCATTAATGGCTAAATAAAATACACCAGGTAACAAAATTTAACTGTTCAATAATCGATAATGCTATATTGCTGATGCATTTGTTGATTTATTTCCATTTCCCTGCAAGTTTTTAGGTCAACTCTCGATATTTCGCCTTCATCGGGAATCAACATATTTTCTGTGGATAATTGAGGAGACAAATTTATGATATCTGGCCCGTTTGAAACGGCAAAAAATCGGCGTAACCAGAGGGTGGCGGATAATCTAGGGTCAACTGTATTCGGATTTATTTATCAAACCCATTTACTAATCTCCCTCAAATGTACAGTTTGATTTCGTTTCCAATCATGAGAGATTATACATTAAAATAAAGTGAACAAAAACAACTTTTTCGTCTACAGAGTACTTGATATCCGTACGGTTCGACATCAAACTTTCGAAATCACGAGCAGTTTACTCATGTCAATTAAATATTTTATAAGATAATCTCAAAACAACATTTCAAAGACAAACTTAAAGCAGCTGCATGAGAGAACAAATCAATTATCAGAGGAGCGATTGAAAAGCAATCAAGTTAAGTATTCATTGAAATCCAATCCAAATTTTAAACCTCATTTTCAAATGGCTTCCACCATAGATTTGCAAAGCGGGTTGAATCTTCACCGAAAAAATCTCATCTAGTTTGACTTAGATAAACTTCTTGAATCCCAAGATTTCACTTTTGAGAACTTGCTTTCCATGGAATTCAACCAATGACAATTTATCAAAAGTAACTCAATAAAGGGTGGAAAAGTTGTCCAATGCCTTAGCTCAAATCACCGAGGAAGTTGTATATATGTACCATACTCAAGTAAAGGACACATCTAACCTTAAGAAAAGAGAAATTTTGAAATCTATTGGAAAGAAATGCTAAGGCCATAGAGTAAATTTGAGTGTAGTTCAGAACAGGCGGAGTTCTAGAAAATCTTGAACGGGTTGTTTCCAAAAACAAATTATAAAACGTTATATATTCGCAAGTTATACAAAATTTATTTTACAAAAATCCAATGATTTTTGAAGTTGTCCACACATACTTTAATGTTTATATTTATGCACCTGAGATCTACTTCTAAGAAATATTTTATTCAAGCGGGAGCAGAAAATTTTTTGTAAAAAATGTTTCTATCTTATGAAAACCACTAAAAAATTAATTTTATCACAATATTCACATAAAAGATCCGAAAATGCATATAATAATTAGATATTTATGAAGAAGAAGAGGGCGGGGGAGTGGCCGTTCCACTGGTTTAGAAGTTTCTAATGAGCTCATACAGAACATAATTCGTCCAATTCAACAATTGTATACTAATAGCAAAAGCGCGAACAAAATATCAAGTTCAACACTTAGCCTTCAAAATGTACATCTCTGTTGTTTGTCTTCAAATTTCGGAATTTATGCTGCGATGCTATTGTTCTATGTTTCACGTAATTGGATAGAGAAAATGAAAATGGACCTAATTGATCTAATAAAAATTATCCTATTTGGCAAGCACATATTAAATTAATTTTAATTGCTTCATTGAAAGACCTTCAAAGCGCAAAGAGCTTTGAAGAACACCAAGGTTACTGTGGATGCATGATGTAGAATTGAAATCTATAAATCTTCTGTCATAGACAAATCTAAACGGTCAATTAATAGGGCATTCCAATAGAGGTTTGTGCTGCGGTATTTATATTATTTATGTGCGGAAATGGTCAGAGGCTAGACAATAGACAAAGTCCGCTTGAACTGTTTATTGGTGGTTTCAATAATTTTGCCCATACTATAATATTTGTGTATATATTGGCCGGTGGATAACTTAGATTAGTGGGTGCTCAATCTCAGTCTAGTGGCACTCCAAATCAGACTTGTCAACGAGCAGAAATTATTAAGCTCGGCTCGTTTTAATTTTGAGTATGTTTGGTTCGGCTCGGCTCGGTTCACCCCATAGAGCCTTTCAATGAAGCACGTCTTAGCTTGATAATTTGTTTAAAAAATATTGCGCTTTCAGAATTTTACAGAGCTCTTCTAAATATATTTAATAAACATTTTAAAATAGAATTACAAGAAAAGAGTATTTAACGAAAAATAAGAAAAATCTGCATAATCAAATTAATAAGCAAAACTATAAACTTGCTTTGCATAAATAAGCCTCGTTTTGGGCTCGTTGTATATCAAATGCAGTGCTCAGGCTCGGGTCGTTAGAAGCTCAGGTCGTTGCAACTAACGACGGCTGGCATACATACACCTATACCTCTACATGATAATGATGCAATTTTTTCACTCATTAGTCTATTGAACTGTTCAACAATCAATAGTTTGACTGAATATTAAAAAAAATAATGGTAAAAAAAGGCGTTCGACAAAATCGCTGAGTGAAAATGATCAGTTTAATGTTAATAATTAATTACAAAATATATTGCCTGAGAAACAAATTTTAACAGTAATAGTAGTCTGGCAATTAAAATAATGGGAATGTTAAGCTTAACTGGTCATAGAATAGAAGTTCATCAAGATGAAATTAAAGTTTTATGCTTTCAATAATTACACAGAGCAGCTGGCAAGTTGTCCAAATATAGAACTGCATTTTGGATTGAGCTTGATAAAGGCATTGGCCCTTGAGAAGGCCTATTGAACTGAGCAGAGATTTCAATCAATTTAATGCTTCAATCCCAATTTCAGTATCAGTAAAATTGATAATAATTAATAGATATTTTTAAACATTCATAAATAATTTTACATTATTATATTTACATAATTTTAGATATTATAGTTAAATATTTTGCAAGCATCCCCATGAAGTTGATAAATATCATCGATAGAATAACTGTACAATCGGGCTCTTACGTGGGCATAAGAAATATTTTTTCAAAATAGGTGAGGTTCCAAAGTAAATTTAGAATGCCACTTTCTAGCTCAATTCTGCAAAAAAATTTTCAATTCCAAATCTAATTCCAATATTCAGAAATTCGTCAATTCGAATTCCAGCAATAATACCAATTACCAATTCCTATGAAGAAATTGAAATCCCTGGAATGAGATCTTATTCAATATTGTCGAGGTCATCATCCAACTCCGCTGCAATTTTTTGTTGAAATTAGTGTTAAGCCAAGTGTCATGGCGCTTTCCAATGAGCAGTTGGACAGTGACTATTTTTCAATAACATTTTAAAGTAATATCTCAAAAAGTAATGACTTACTAGCTAGGTATTCTCAAATAATTAGAAAAGGCCTTGCTCAGAGTAATCTTTTACCTTACTAGAAATGATAGCGTAAGAAATTAAATAAAAAAATATGTAACAAATTAAACTAATTTATATTCTGCAAAAAATTGAAAAAATGAAATTAATTTTTTAATATCACTCTATAAATCATGTTAAGAAAAGAGATTATTAGCAAATGTCAATTTCAATTAGTAAAAGGTAACTGCAATCGTCTACGGTGACGGTGACTAAATGTTAAATATTATATTTTGTTACAAATTATTAAAATAGCGTGACAAAGGAAATCTGTCTATTAATTAGGCGATATGCACTTTAATTGTGTTAATGAAATGAAAGCTTGTTACTTGCCTTTCATCAAAAAAATTGTTATTTACTACTAAGAATGAAGGTTAATTGTATAATAATGTAATTAATTTTAAGAAAAAACTGTTTCTCAACACTTTGACAACATATTACATTATTCTCATATTTCCCGCCATATTTATTAGCTTCAGAAATTACCAGGAAATTATGTTTTACAATCAGATTTGCATGCGTTATAAAACGGAATAAATTTGATACTGCCTAGTGTACAAATTCAATCAGTTAATGCATGAGCCAACTTACTTTCAATGTAAAGGACGAGTGCGGTATTATAAGCAGGATGCCTGGCGGAAATTAAAGTATAAAAATGAAATATTGTTAACTAAAAGTGCGGAGATGAGCCAGTGGCAAAATTTACCGCTTTAATCAACAGTGGACGCTTTCACAAGCTGTTTAACTGGTAGTGTTTTGAATAGATAAAATTTTATCACTTACTTGCAAAATACTCACCACAAATCGCCGTTTATGAACAAAGCCGTGTAGAATGGCTTGTCTAAACACTTGCAGTACTGTAATTGACAATGGCCCTATCTATAATGCCGATCTCATACTTCTCCAATAGATTACAATGCATTCCACCTGTATTTATTAACAAAGCGGAAAAGCTCAAAAGAGATTTGCAGGTGACCGATGTCGTTAACCACATAACAAAATACAGACTTCTGATATCTTCATTGAACAAGCGCCCCAGGTTGGTTCTTTATTAATACAGACCTACTCAAAATGAATTCCTGGCCGTTGAAATTTAAACGCTATAATTCATTGGATAACTTACCAAAAAAAGTTCGCATACCGGAAATATAAATGGCTTGGCAAAACATAAAATTACAGCATTTCATAAATAAAATCCACACTTCAAGCATGAACTATATTTATTTGTCCTCGAGGACCAGTTCAAAAGGTGAAAAAGAAATAGTCAATTTTGGCGTGCATTACATGGACAAACACCAAGCTTTGTTAAACTTTCTCGAGTAGAATTAATTTCTGTCCATTGTCCAAAGCTCACGCGTGATGCAATGCATCTTTTTGGTGTAACAAAAACAGTATAAAATGTGTTTATAATTGGAAATGCAAACTTCGCTGTTTATGGCTTAAGATAATGAAATTGAAAAGCAATGCTTGAGGAGTAAAAAACTAGAAAAAAGAATGACGACGAAATGTTACCGAATTTTATTTCTTCCAAAGTCACTTGAAAGTTAAGCATAAATATAAATGACATCTGAATTAAATATAAAGGTTACAGGAAATGCTGTTGAAACCTAAAAATTATTCCTCTGCTGTAACACACCTATAGAGCCATAGACAACTACGGTTGGCGGAAAAACAATAAATAAATTGATACGAAATTCAGGAGATGCCACATTTTGTCAAAAACTTTCAGACAAAGTTGGAATTTGTACGAAAAATTCCGAAAAAAATGTTTTAAAGGTTGAAAAAATTTTCGATAAATTTTTTTACTCATCCTTGTAGACAACATAAAGATCAAGATTATAACTCTATCAACGTTTTGTCGAAGCTCTTTATACGTAAAATGCTTAATTAAGGTTTACAGAGAAAACAACTGATCGGAAGTGCTTTAATTCAATATAAAAGTTTTATCCACGCACTCTCTCTTGTAATCGGAAGAAACCATTAACCATTTCATATAGTTGAAACATTTCTCTTCGTCCACATAAAGATTCAATTTGCTTTATGGTGATTCTTACGTTAAATGATTATTTCTTCTAATTACATTAAGCAGAACCGTGCGCAAGGTTAGAATTTAACAAATTACATTTCTGCTTTGAAATGTGATATAATAAACTTGCAGAAACTATGGTTAGAAATTCTTCTTCTGGTCTTTGATGGGAAACATGCTTAACAAAACAGTCAAAGAAAATAAAAAAATGGCGTCTAGTTCAAATAGCGTGACTAAATGTATTCAACACACAATATTACTAAAAGTTAAATGTATACAATAATAGCTTACAACAAAGCTGAAACTACCTGGAAACTATCAGTTTACTAAAATTTGAGAAATGCTTCTTAACTGGTTGGTATGTATTCTATGAGAATTTAATTTAAATAAAATTTATAGTTGGCTGCAAAAAAAATGAGACTAGAAAAAAGGCATATTACTTTTGAACTACTGAACGTAACAACTCAAGAAAAGTAAGATTTTAAAGATACATTAACGGACTATAAGTAAAAAGCATCAAAGTCTAATTTGTTTTCCTCCTGTAGAAATAACTTCATTCAAACGAACTGAAACTGATTTCATTAAATTGGACTTCATTTCAGATGTCAAAATGTGTTGACTTTTTTGGATTTTTTCTTTTTAATCGGATATATTTTTCGGATTTTTCTTCTCAACGTCATTTTTCAATATCTGCCACACGTTTTCGATTGGAGAAAGATCAGCAGAACTTGGTGGCCATTGCAAAAACTGGATATTATTTTCAGAAAACCAATTTTTTGTCTTTGCTGACGTGGGCGGGGTTGCTCCGTCCTGTTGGAGTATCCATCCATCATCATATAAAGCATCAGCATAAGGCATAAATTCAGCTATAATTTGGCAATATCTTTGACTGTCGATTATGGCTTTTCCGTCTAAAATTTTCAAATAAAACCCACGATAGGAAAGTGCTCCCCAAACCATAATATTTTTGGTCGAACTTTGGAACCGCTTTTGTTGGTCTTGGACATTTCTTTGACGACCACACTTGTACTTTGTTTCTGTGTAGTTGAAATACGCACTCATCAGTTATCCAAACATCTTTAAAAGTATAGTCTTTCCAATCTTTCACGAAATTTAATCTTTTTTCTTGATGTTCTTTTGTAATCAGAAGTCGATTTTTTCTGCCAATTTTTGTAACTCCACTTTTTTTCAGTGTTCTCTGAACTGTGGTTTCATGCACAGAGATGTCGGCTTCAGTTTGAAGTCGGTTTGCAATTTTTTTCCCAGAAATATAGGGATTTTTGAGAGCAATTGCGACTGTTTTCTGAATGAATTTTCCAATAATTTTTCGAGGGCGTCCACTTCCTTTTCTTCTTTTGAGAGATTCTCCTTGTCGAATTTTTTTCAGCTTTCGAAAATAAGTTGATCGAGAAATTTGCGATGTCGCAAAGGCGTTTTCAAGCTGTTCCAACCTTTCCATTCCGAAGAAATCAAGTAGAAACTTTGCAAAGCAAAACAATTTGTTTGGTAAATGTTTTCAAATCATTACGAAGTACCAGTTTAATTAATTAACTTTTTTGTTTGACCATTTTAAAGTTCACAAAATTCTTGTTGTCTTTTATTTTTATAGTTTTCCTCTAAAACGTCTCAATACAATTCCACAAAGCGTGAAAAAATAGGTGTTCAGTCTCATTTTTTTTGCAGCCAACTATAAACAAATAATAGATTCTTAATCGCAGAATCAAATGATTATTAGGGCTCATCACCCTCAACGGAATGAAACCTGAATCAGTTAACCTGAATCGTTAATAACGATGATGAAATGTATGAATGATCCGCGGGGTGACTACAATTTAATAAAG
Source organism: Hofstenia miamia (assembly GCA_900660155.1). Classification (NCBI taxonomy): domain Eukaryota; kingdom Metazoa; phylum Xenacoelomorpha; order Acoela; family Hofsteniidae; genus Hofstenia; species Hofstenia miamia. The sequence goes on from CABFPE010000182.1 coordinate 1,129,138, forward strand.
GGGTTTCTAATATTTAGCACAATAAATATAAATCTGCACGCTGAAATTAGAATACAACCATTTTTGTTTAATATGAATTTGTACTGATATCACAAGTCACAAGCAATTCACTAGGTCGCAGAAGTATTTTGAAAAATTCAGAAACAAACTTTAAAATAAACCAATTATTTTTTGTTTGTTTCCAATACACCACGCTTTGTTAAGCGCAAAGTTTAAAACTGGGAAACAAATTAATCCTCAGTATTTGTTAAAAATCCACAATAATAAATGGGAAACAATCACCTGAAGCTGTTTACTAAGCATTTGCAACACATTTAAAAGTTGTAATCTTATCAAAATGTTCAAAACAATATGTAAAATATATATTTACCCGGTCAATTATTATTAATGTATGATAGGGGAGACCGGGGCAAGTTGATACCAATTTTGTTTTTTGAGGTCTGCCATAAAAGAAAAGAATCTTGAAAAAAATACCAATGTTACAAGGACTATTGGACAACTCCGAAAGTGGGTCCAGTAATCACTGAGCGGCAGGTTATCATCACTTGGCGTTACAGTGCGATTAATTGCTTTACCCAAAAAGTATCAACTTGACAGTCACATTTGGACACAAAAACGTTAATTAATTGATCAAAATTAATTAATGAAAATGTTAAATTAAGTAGTTGTAGTATAGAACAAATGCACAAAAACATAACATCAAATAGATAGGTCTTCACAAATGTGACAAACATAAAAATTGCAATCGTTCACACATTCTAGATGGAACCATAGCAGACATTGGATGCATTGCCCCATTCTTCATATTGGCGTTTATTTTTCCACGACTCTCTATATACCAACAAATATTTCCAATGAATTCAGCTAGTATCAACATGCCCCAGCCTTGATAATTTCCTTCAATACGATCATTCTTTAAAAACCTTTATCAGAGTAAAACGGTTTGAATTTATTAAGAACCTTAACAATCCAAGGTTTTACACAACAATATATATTTACCCAAATCATGCACAGCTAGCATATATTGACACAAATATTTCTCTATGCAAAAATCAATAATGCTATATGTGAATATTGAAAAGAATTTAACTCACCTCTAACTTATGTTACAGTACTTTATGCAGGAATTAATTTACTTTGCGTTTGCCTTTCTTTAAACGCAAGAGGGCAACAATTGAATACACTTGTTATTTTCCCTAATAAATACATGGTATCAATTCGCCCCGGTCTACCCCTAAATTTCACAATTTCTTGAAAATAAATATAAATTCTGTATATGTAACAATAAATTTATGAATTTCCATTATTACAATATTTTTAAGTTTTCCATCTATAATGGACACTAATTTTTTTCTATCATACCATTAAGATAGCCATAATATGGTACATAATGACATGGTACCATACCATAATCGACACCTCTGCCTGAAAATAGTGTTTTAAGCAGTCCCTTTTTTAGTTTCTTAAACATGATGTTATGGATAGAACTGGTTGCTTTTGTCAAGCAGTTAAAAGAAAACGCTTGATTATATAAGTTAAATAAAAATAGCTAGACAGTGATTCCCATTGAATTTGGAGTATCTGTGACGTTACTGGTTTCCGTTTCTCTTGTAATTTCACGCTGTAAGAACTTGAGGAAAGGCGTCTTTCTGCTCTCATTACAATGTCAAATGAGTCTGACTTTTACAGATAGCTTTCCTACATTGAACTTCACCCAAAGTTGCGCAACTTAATTATGTAACTAATAGTTTCAGGTAAAGTTATAATTTAGTATAAGTAAACACACTCGTTGCTTAAATGTTATTAAGTTCAGGTCACAGTAACTTTAATTCTCCTCATGATGACGAGAATATGCAAGACTTTGACTCAAGCTGCACCTAAATTATAAATCGTTTATAAATGCGTGAAACTCTCAGACTTTACTCCCACATGTTTGAATTCAAGACAAATTGAAGGCCAATTATTTTTTAAATTACAAAGTTTCATAACTAGAACAACAACTAATTTTAGTTTATGAACTGATAAGCGATTTTGAAAACTGATCCGATGTTCCTCCAGGAAAAACAAAAAGTTCAACTCTTCTGTAGGGAATGTAGGCATATGAAACTATTTGAAAAATTGTTTTCTCTATAGTTTTTTCATTTTATGAAACTTCTGACAACTTTTAATTCAATTGCTTCCTAATGACAATTTGAATGAATGATCTTTGATTATTAGTGGTGGGGGCTCCCAACGCAGTCCTAAATTTAGAGCTGGATGGTACCGACCAGTTCTGGTCCTGAAGCCCTAGGAATCGAGTAACAAAGAGCGCCATAGTTTATACTCCTGCAGAACTACAGACCGGCCGCTCCAACGCCCCCAGATTGGTGGCGGAAGCCTGGTGTCTTCCTACGTTGCCTATCAATGCTCGATTACAAATGTTGGGGTGACAGGTCTTAATATGCCGTAAATACCAACCTTTGCTCTTATACGACTTGTAGCATCCCTTCGCTTCACACTTCCAGCAATTAGCATCTGCTCTACTTGTGGAGATCTGCGTATGGTCATTTCTGACATGGCGATTTAACGCCTTTTGGGCAGAAAACATACGCGCACACTCCGTGCACCTAAGGTGTCTCGTACTGGCATGTGTGAGCCTCGGTACTGCTGCATAAGCCGCCCCATTGATTGACTCTGCTAGGCTGCTAACAACCTCCCTCGCATTACTTGAATGAGTGCACGATGTGGTCAAAGTGGAAAACAGTTGAGACTCCCCCAGAGTAACACCCATTAACCACTGCACATCAAGTACAAGCCGTTTTTCCCAACACTGACTCTTGCGTGCACTGACAACGTGGCCATTTCCTTCGGGAACAATTGATGCCTTTGTCATTCTAAGCTCTAGGAACTCACCACTATGTTAGTTTCCTTTTTTCGTACTCAAATTGTAATATTTACGAAATACTTTTTAGAATTGAACATTGCTTCTTTATGAGGACAAGCTCAATAATATCGATAGGACTGTGGTACATCATGGAGAAATGTTTTCTGATCAACAGAAGTGATTGTTATCAGGATTAACAAAACTTACATTCTTTGAATGCACTAATTTTTGCGTTATTGTACTTTAGGCGGTCCAGTTATAAAATTGGCAATTTTCTAAGCAATTCTAGGCCTAGCTCAAAACAGTTGTTTTTAAAAGAACTTATTTTAATCCTGATAATCCTGTGAACATTTTTGTCCAATTTTCCTTATATGCCAAACTTTTCAGGTTAACTAATTTTTTGTTGGACTACATACAGTAAACATCCGTGTCAGTGCTCCTTAATGAACCCCTAATAAGTACACATTATAGATACCGAATGCCCGATCAGAAAAATGCATACGATATTTCAATTAAATTTGAACATAAATCCTCGCATATAAAATTTTATTCCATGCCTGCGAACCGCGTCGTAAATAGGATTTTGTTATGGGGGCGTTTCAGTTGTAATCAACTTGATTGACGCTCCGCAAAACTTTCAAAATATTGGAAAAATAGACCCTGAAAATGCACCTCACACACCATAGATTTCAATATTTTGTCTTAATTCTCAACCAAAATTTATGTTGAATATGTGACGGGATATTCGACCATGTCCTCCCCTTGCACACGCCACTGCCTGTGAATGCTTTCTAGGCGGGGTGGGCACAAAAGTGTATTTTTTACAAAAAAAGTTTTAAACGTTTAAAACAATGTTTTTTTGCTTTCAGACATACCCAGTTCAAAGTACGAAAATTTTGCAAAAACACATATAGTAGCAAACATTGAATTATGACAAACTTATCAACATTCATTTTTCGCTTCATACACCTAAACAATTTTTCGGGAGAAAATCGGTTATAAAAGTACGAATGGAGGAATCCCAAAAATTATTTTCCAAACTTTCCTTTATAAATTTGAGAAAAAAACATTTTAAAAAAATTCTGCAAAAACCAGTTGTTTTAAACAGCCTCTAAAACATGTTTAAACAGGTCTTGATTAAAACCTTCCAACTTTGTTTCTAGGGCTAATAAGTTCGATGTATTCAGTTTTAACACTGTAATAATGATAAATCGATTTCTAATGCTTAATAACAAATTTCAGTATGTCTTTGAAAGAATTCCGATAAAGGCATCACTTCATGTCATTTTTAGGAATTCAAATTAACATATTGTAGTTATAGATTAGACGATTGTTTTCAGGCTCCTATAAAATAAGCATTTTTGTAAAGAAATAGCAACGTTGAAGCACAAATTAATGACTGTTATCAATGGAAAGCAACGTATGTTTCGCTGGAAAAAACAAATGGGGTGATATCAAAGATATTTACTACGCGCTGTAGTTCAAATACAAATTCACTGTTAAACGACAATCTATTCTCTATGCCTTCCTTTTGTCCAATCTCTCCATTTAAATAAAAACACGCTTCGACTAAAAGGAAAATTCAGTTGTTTTAACTTTTCCTCATTTTCGTCCACATAGTTGAAAAGAGGCTCTACATCAAGAATGAAGTCGAGCGGGGAATAAAGAGGGATGGGATACGAGGCGTACACTCCCAACCAGAGTGCCAAGCAATTGATTAGCATTAAATATTTAGCAGATATTGCTATTTCCAGTTATGAAATATTCATCAGGTACATGAGGAAGCCATATCTAGACAAGGCAACGGCAAAAGCTTTTTTCTTGCTTCTGTACAACCGTATACAAATAAATATTACTTGGGTTGAAATATTGAATGGTAGAAATCCACTCTCAATGAAAAAGTAATGTATCTTGTGTTTAAAAAGGAACCTCTTTGTAATGATGATGTGTTTTATTTAGGCTTGGCGTGATAGTGGGGTTACGAAACCACGCGACAGAGGGGGTTGATGTGAAACCAAATATTCCCTGTGAATGATTTGTGTGTGTGAAGGGGGCGGTGGTAGCACTAATAATATCGAGAAAACAATGTCAATATTTGATAAGGAAAAACTTGAGGTGAATCCTACTGGTTGGAATTTCCAAATTGGAATGCTGTCTGATTGTATCACTAGCGAAACATTAAAACATTTCTGTGTTTGCACTTTGCATTGCTTATATATATATATATATATATATATATATATATATAATATACCTGCATAGATTAAATATA
>CABFPE010000182.1:1158991-1172224 GCA_900660155.1 Hofstenia miamia
ATACCTAACTTCAGAAGCCATTTTTTTTAATTTTAGCCATGAAGAATTGTTCGAAATTTAAATCATTGTCAATTGCAACACGTAAATAGTAAATAGATTCGCTTTGCTTTATTGGTACATTATTAAATTTAAGTTCTATGTTTTTTGTGAGATTTCTGTTTGTCTTAGGGGAAAATATTATGAATTGTGTTTTTTCAATATTTACTTTCATTTGATTATTTGAGAAATATTTTGTTAAATTTTCGATGTCATATTGGAGATTCTTAGTTGCATTAAAGGCATTTATATCAGTACTTATAAGACAGGTATCATCTGCCTATTGATACATTTTACTGTTTATTTACCTGTTGAGTTATGTCATTAACATAGATTGCAAATAGAATAGGTCCGAGAATTGTGTCCTGTGGAAATCCACGGTTCGTAATAATATATTTTGATTTTTTACCATTAAGTATAACTTATTGTTGTTTTTAAGAAAAGTCATTATTAAATTAACAGATTTGTTAGAATGTATAAATTTTTCCCTTAATATGTCAAAATTCATTGAGTTAAAAGCTTTGCTCAAGTCAAGGACCCATTGAGTTAAAAGCTTTGCTCAAGTCAAGGACTGCAACACAACTACATTTGCTTAGGGTTAAATTAGATTTTATTTGTTCTGATATTGATAAAATTGCCAAATTTCAATCACATCTCAAATCAGCTAAGTATTTGAAAGCATTCTTTTTAATCAAATTAATGAGCATCTTTCCAAACATTATCTTTGCTCCAATAAACGCAATACAGCAATGATTTTGGTATAGGTATTTTTACAGTGACGCTTTAAAACAAGCTCTTGAAAAATGGAGAAAAATCATAAGTGCCAGTGAATACTCGGCAAATGCTTGGTTATACCTCTCGAAAGTATTCGATTTCATTGATCATAGTATCCTACTACAATAAGTAAAAATTCTTGGTTTTTCTAGGGATAGAATGGTTGCTAGTGTAGGGTATGAACAGAGCTAAACTTAATAAAATATAAAGCAAATATTTCGGATGCATTTTTACTTCACACCTAAATTTTGAAAAACAACTGAATCATTATATTAAAAAAATGTCCATATCGATTTCTCAAAAACTCAAAAATAAACGAAAAAAAATTAATAGATATTCTAACATTAAGTCATTTCAACTATGCCAACATACTCTACACAGATATAAACCAAAAATTTCTCAGAAAATTCCAGGTGAAACTACATTGGGCTATCAAGGTAGTGTAACATCGGTGCTGGTTTTTAGTATCGGCCAGTCAAGTGTTTTCAGGTTTTTGTAAATAGAATGTATGTTGATAATGACTTTGTATATAATTTACCAATTAGTTGTTGTAAATAGAGAACAGTTTAGAGAGCAATTTTACAGAGTTGAATGGCAAGATGGGAATGCGTAATATCAGCAGTAAATATTCATTGATTAAATAAGAACATCGAACACAGAAACATCTCATACTTATTTCTACATCCACAATGTTATATCTAAATAAATGTCATAAGGACATTCTTAAAAATAATAAACAATACTTTCCCAAATAATGAAACCGACATTCTCGTTGCAAAATTTATCAATAAACATAACAAAAGAACACATATAATTGAGCCAATTAGATATAAGAAGTGAATAATGAAAAACTAATTTCTAAACACAACTCGAAATATATCGAATGAATTACCAAATGCATCAACCAAATAAGTATATTAAAAAGCTTTAAAATTGTTATTTAAAACACTTTTGCATCGATAATATATAAAGATGAAATGCGAGATTATAAATGTTAAAATCCTGATCATTTTATTAATAGAAACACACATCGCCATATCATAAGCTAATTATTATTATTATTGTAAATATTAATATTATTATTATTATTATAAAAGTATAATAATTCTAATATTCATACAAATATTTATTATGTCCTCAAAAGCGAATATATCAGAACAGGACCTGACCGGAACAAACCGTTTGCTATTAAAAATGTAAAAATCACTATCCAGCACACTTTGATCGTATCACGACGATGCGAAAAATTTCAATGCGTAGAACAATGCCGCAACTAAAAAGACTAGTTGGATTATTAGCCTACAACACCTCCAAATGGATAGCAGATTATACAACTAAAATGCTCCGATTTTGAAAGAACCACACTGTAAAACTTTTTGACCAATCTATGAATCATTACAACCGTTGCCACTGTAATAAACGAAATATCTCAATCAGTGGACCCAAGTTGTGTCGGAAAATATGAATGTATTGTTCAATCGGCACAAACTTGCAACAAAGTGGAAGATCACTTGCTTACTTATCTAGAACATTATCATCAACTTAACATCGAATGTTTGCTGTTGAGAAAACCAATGGCAATTGCGGAATCATTTTAAAGGTAGGTTAGTCTCTTTTGACTTTCCTAGTAATCGTCAAAACCGATCAAATGCATGTAAGTTATATTTTCTCAAATACCAGCTCAGGAATTAGGAATCATAAACTGATTCGCTGGCGAGCTGAACTTTCTAATTTTTTTTAGGAAACAATACCATCCTGACAAGTGGAACGTCATTACAGACGCCCTCTCATGAATTATATGCAATCGAACTTCAATTGATCTTATCAAACATGACGATTGCTTAGTGAATGTTGAGGTTAAAAGATTTGGGATTAAATCCGTGATCACAACATACCTGCTAGATGAGAAGAAGACTGCAATGTCGTTATAAAACGTAGCTGTTGTAAATCTACAAAACCACAATTTTTAAGCTTAGTAAACATACTAATATAAGCTACAAAACCGTTTGAAAAGTTTGTCAATATTTTTTAAGACTTAAAATTCTGGTATTTTGTTTGGTGATCTCACACCGGATATGTTTTGAGATCGTATAAAGTTTCAACTATTATGATATATTTAATTATTGAATCATAGATATTTCCTGCACTCATCTACCAAATCCATGGCGTGATAGGTGGATACCAGCTCTTGATAGCAAGTGAGAATATATTTCATTCCCTTATTCATATAAACCTTAAGAAATCAAAGTTTACGATTCCTTTCAGACAAATTTTTTTCCCAATCTTATTTACGTGATACATAAAAAAGTTTTTTATGATTTCTTCTGTATCTGTTATTGCAGTGATTTGTCTACTCACAATTTTTCTTGGTGGAAACTTCTGTTCAAGTAATTCTATTAATTTTCTTATTAACATCATGGAAAGATTTGTTTTTTTTCAATATTTAAATTTTGCGTGCAAAGATCATTTTGCACTTCTGTGTATAAAAATAAGAAAGCATTAAAAATTTTGAAAGAAGTTTTTTAATGGAAATTTTGGCTTTGCATTGATTAACATTTCAACATCATTAATGTATGAAACTGATGTAAAAACATCAATTAAAAGCACTAGTGTTCGAAATCGTACCGGTGGTTAACTGTGGCATTATTTTTTAAAAATATATTTGGGCTAAATGCCAGGGGACAAAAATGTTACAAACCAGCATTACCAAGTATAAAATGCACCTAGGGCGTTACTCCTTAAAAATCCTCAATCGAATTTAACAAGAAGAGCTAAGCCCCCTTGAGCACCCCTAGAGCACACCCCTATTTTTAAGAGTTTGTGCATTTAGTTTCAATCTAAGTGTGTTTCAGATTAGTCCAGCTTTACTAAAAGTCTTTCCACTACTGCTGATGTAGCTGGTAAAGTTGCAGAAATATTGCTTGAACTTCCCCCTCTAGTTTGGTCACTGTGGAAGAACAATTACTTAATCCCAATAATAAGAACCCGCATATTTTGACCAAATCTTAATTCCTCAACAAATAAAATCCATGATCCAAGCCCTATGACTTTAAAAAGGTGGTCTGAATACCTCTGAGCACCTACTGGAGTACACAGGTGACAATATCTGTTTCTTATGCTCAAATTCTCAAATTATATTAAATCTTGAAGAACTAAGTTAAGAAAAATCAAAGTTTTTGAATATTTCAAACAAAGTTTGTAGCTCTGAGGCATCATTATTTCTTGGTTTTTTTTAAATATATGCACCATAAACTTCGAACATCACAAATCTAGTAAAACTCCAAGCACTACTTAGATTTCTTTCGTAAACAAGCACTACTTAGATTTCTTTCGTAAGATAAAAAAATTTAATCGTTTTGCCAAGTTTCAGATGAGGTCAACATAATCGGTCGTAGCTTGAATTACAAATTTATAGAAACAGTGTATAGCATAACTAAGGAAATTTAGTAAATTCGAAAATTGTACTGAATATTTAGAAAATCAATAAAATAGAACTTTATTCTTACATTCCAACTAAATGTTGAGTGAAAATTCAGTCTTTAATAATCCAGCAGTAATCTCTATTTTCATAACCTTCAGGAATGTTGGATATATCAATCCAGCTTTCCGCAAATCTCAAATATTTCTTTGGATAACTAAATGATTGTATTCTTTCTCCAATTTGGCACCTACGTGAAATGACGAGAAAGCTTGCTTCTGCCTTGAACGAATCACTTTGGTCAAAGTCATCTATCCGCAGTTTGGATCCAAAATGACGAAGATAACGATTTGTTCCAGTAATTTTAAATGAAACAGTGCTGATGCCTGCTAGGCCAGTGACAACTTCGAACTTTGTGGGGCTGCCGCTTAAAGTGGCCACACCAGTACCAGTTTCAGCAATACCGTACGTGGGAAATATGACTGTATAAATTTTTGTTGCTTCACAATTTGCAACTATAAGAATGCTCAAGATAAATTTTGTAATCGTGTTCATTACAACAATATTAGTTTATGCCGATAATGGCACTGTATTTATACTGAAATTTGCCATTTGTGTAAATATGTAAATATTTAATAGTTGTTTATTGTTTTGGACCATCTCTAATATAGCAAATTATTGTCCAATATTTTTTGAGAAAATAGCAACATACGCATCAATACAAAACGTTTTACTATCAATTACAATTCATTAAAAATCTAGTGATGTTTGCAATACCTGAGGAATTTGATTACATAATAATAAAAGGTATTATTTCATGTACCTAGCGTAATGCCCCGTTCCTAATGTTTATTAATGTGTACTCTGTTTAAGAAACCTTGCTCCATGGTTTGCTGCACCCCACATTGTCTCACCCCATGAGTCGACCCGGCGCACTCTCATTTATGATTCATTGCACTAAACGTATAGTAAAATATCATCGCCTAATTCATACTTCATTGCCTCTTTCGAAAAGAATGGCCGTTACAGTGTTTCTGATTAATATACTGACCAGAGTTGTGACCGAACTGGGCGTGGAAGTTTAATTTTCTGATGCTTTGCATAGTGCATTACTAGCTATAACATCAACATGTTAATAAAAGGAATCGATAGTAAATCAGTTAGCTTCGTAAAAGTAAAAAATTAAGTAATGATTAGCACTACAATGGCTATAACTACTGTTGATCGCCACAAGATTGTCTACTCAGATGAGAATCAAGCATTTTGTGTAAAATTTTAATTCCAAGAATGCCCACAATTTCTAAAAAACTGCCCACTGCGGTCGAGAATATTAACCGTTCTAGTTGCCATGGGCAAAATCATTTTATTTTCCTATTTCTGAAAAATTGTATTGACACGACCTGCACATATAGCTAAAAATCTTAGCTCAAGAATCGTTTGATTGAAGTATCCAAGGACCATGGCAATTATTTTAGTTGCAATAGGGCAGTGCAAATCGAAAACAAAAGTGAGACACTCAAATGCTTACTAAAGCTGTGCTAATGACAAAACAGTTTTGTGGGGTTACTGAAGAAGTCAACAGTGGGTCAGTAGGTGGGACCACGATCCGGGTCCGGGCCATACCTCTTGAAGTGTGCTTGGCCGGTTTTATCTTGAGAAACCTATGGCGGCCCCTGGCACGCAGAGTGCTGACCTGTGTTGAGTCTGATCAGCAGAGAATTTTCTCGCACTTTGGCCAACCAAGCCTGCTAACGTTGGTAACTTAAGCGCCTGCTGACTGCTAATAGATCCGTGAAAAATAATTTCGGAGCAGTATTTACTAAAATGCAAATCATTCTAGCTAATATAGAAGCCTCGCTCAACTCTTTAATAGTTGGCAATATGTTGGATCATAACTACCTGTGACACAGCAAAGCTGCCTCACAGGAAGGCACAGCGAACGCTGGCCTAGGCCTGTCTTATAGTTCAGAGACAGAGAGTATCCTCTCTGTATGACTGCCCTACGAGATGCACCCTAACTGGTGCCAGTAGCAGTTTTGCTAACAGTGTTTCCACTGCGTCGCCATCTGTCTCCACAACACTTCGACAGACATGCTTCTCGACCATATATACAAAGTATACATGGTGGCATCTTCTGTACCCTGGTTTTAAAGTCTGATGTGGTTACGGGCCTCCGCACACCGACGCGCCCACTGAGTGTTGGCATTACCCAGGAACCACCGCGAGGAGGTACTCTTTGGGACGTTTTAGGCAAAGCCGTTACGGTTCCCGACAAAAAATTAATTTGCTTACACTATATAATAGCTAAAATCAAGCTGGGAAATGCAAAATTTTTGTTTGGAAAAAATGTTGTGCTCAAATTTATATTGTATATAGTTCTTACTACGCATAACAAGTTCAAATATTTTTACAAAGAATATTTTAAGTAGATGTTCAATAGCGGGCGGGTACGCAGGGGTATGGCGTCAACCTACTTATATCTTTTTAAAATTGGGGCCGGACAAGGAAGAACTCAACTGTCATTTTGTTTAACAATAAATACTTTGTTTCAGAAGCAACATCAAGTTTAAACAAACTATTTATTCCAATAATATATATTTGAAATGTTTCATTGATATTTCGCAACATATTTACAACTTTCAAACAAGATTTTATACTTCCCATCAAAAAATTGCAAATTTTATGGAATTGAACAAATTTGATCCTTTTGAACATATTTACATAAGGCATATAGCATATAGCTCTATTAAATTTAACTTAAATTTATATTACTATGCTAATTCAATATTCTTGATATACCTATTTTCAACCGATTAAGTAAAAATAAATATAGCTAAGAGTGCTTTTTCTTTACATATCTTAAACTTGAAATTTCATTTGCTGCTTGATGCATATTAAACTTTTGCAGGACCATTCAGTACCACTGGACTGCGATTTTGCAAAAAGTATTTCATTGGGACTAGGCCTAACAACGGCATAGGGTCATAAATAAAGTGATACGACAAATTTAAGGATGTTTCCGAAGATCTTCGCGCTTTTCGTCCAAAATAGAAGTTATTGGGTGGAACCATGGGACAAGAAATTTCCATACGACTGGTATGAAAAGGAATTGGGTCAAAAATCCATTGGGGCTAGTTGCGACTGGGTCCAATAAAATTCTGTTCCATCAAAATCTTACTGTTTTCAAAGAAAATGATTAGTGCTGTGTAATGGTCTGAGAAAGTGCGTGCGGGTGGTTGAGCCATGGTCCTTGGATACTTCAATCAAACGATTCTTGAGCTAAGATTTTAGCTTTCTGTGCAGGTCCTGTCAATACTATTTTTTTACAAATAAGAAAATAGAATGATTTTGCCCATGGCAACTAGAACAGTTAAGATTCTCAACTGCAGCGGGCAGTTTTTAGAAATTTTGTGCTTTCTTGGAATTAAAATTTTACACAAAATGCTTGATTCTCATCTGAGTAGACAATCTTGTGGCGATCAACAGTAGTTATAGCCATTGTAGTGCTAATCATTATTTAATTTTTTACTTTTACGAAGCTAACTGATTTACTATCGATTCCTTTTATTAACATGTTGATGTTATAGCTAGTAATGCACTATGCAAAGCATCAGAAAATTAAACTTCCACGCCCAGTTCGGTCACAACTCTGGTCAGTATATTAATCAGAAACACTGTAACGGCCATTCTTTTCGAAAGAGGCAATGAAGTATGAATTAGGCGATGATATTTTACTATACGTTTAGTGCAATGAATCATAAATGAGAGTGCGCCGGGTCGACTCATGGGGTGAGACAATGTGGGGTGCAGCAAACCATGGAGCAAGGTTTCTTAAACAGAGTACACATTAATAAACATTAGGAACGGGGCATTACGCTAGGTACATGAAATAATACCTTTTATTATTATGTAATCAAATTCCTCAGGTATTGCAAACATCACTAGATTTTTAATGAATTGTAATTGATAGTAAAACGTTTTGTATTGATGCGTATGTTGCTATTTTCTCAAAAAATATTGGACAATAATTTGCTATATTAGAGATGGTCCAAAACAATAAACAACTATTTAATATTTACATATTTACACAAATGGCAAATTTCAGTATAAATACAGTGCCATTATCGGCATAAACTAATATTGTTGTAATGAACACGATTACAAAATTTATCTTGAGCATTCTTATAGTTGCAAATTGTGAAGCAACAAAAATTTATACAGTCATATTTCCCACGTACGGTATTGCTGAAACTGGTACTGGTGTGGCCACTTTAAGCGGCAGCCCCACAAAGTTCGAAGTTGTCACTGGCCTAGCAGGCATCAGCACTGTTTCATTTAAAATTACTGGAACAAATCGTTATCTTCGTCATTTTGGATCCAAACTGCGGATAGATGACTTTGACCAAAGTGATTCGTTCAAGGCAGAAGCAAGCTTTCTCGTCATTTCACGTAGGTGCCAAATTGGAGAAAGAATACAATCATTTAGTTATCCAAAGAAATATTTGAGATTTGCGGAAAGCTGGATTGATATATCCAACATTCCTGAAGGTTATGAAAATAGAGATTACTGCTGGATTATTAAAGACTGAATTTTCACTCAACATTTAGTTGGAATGTAAGAATAAAGTTCTATTTTATTGATTTTCTAAATATTCAGTACAATTTTCGAATTTACTAAATTTCCTTAGTTATGCTATACACTGTTTCTATAAATTTGTAATTCAAGCTACGACCGATTATGTTGACCTCATCTGAAACTTGGCAAAACGATTAAATTTTTTTATCTTACGAAAGAAATCTAAGTAGTGCTTGGTTACGAAAGAAATCTAAGTAGTGCTTGGAGTTTTACTAGATTTGTGATGTTCGAAGTTTATGGTGCATATATTTAAAAAAAACCAAGAAATAATGATGCCTCAGAGCTACAAACTTTGTTTGAAATATTCAAAAACTTTGATTTTTCTTAACTTAGTTCTTCAAGATTTAATATAATTTGAGAATTTGAGCATAAGAAACAGATATTGTCACCTGTGTACTCCAGTAGGTGCTCAGAGGTATTCAGACCACCTTTTTAAAGTCATAGGGCTTGGATCATGGATTTTATTTGTTGAGGAATTAAGATTTGGTCAAAATATGCGGGTTCTTATTATTGGGATTAAGTAATTGTTCTTCCACAGTGACCAAACTAGAGGGGGAAGTTCAAGCAATATTTCTGCAACTTTACCAGCTACATCAGCAGTAGTGGAAAGACTTTTAGTAAAGCTGGACTAATCTGAAACACACTTAGATTGAAACTAAATGCACAAACTCTTAAAAATAGGGGTGTGCTCTAGGGGTGCTCAAGGGGGCTTAGCTCTTCTTGTTAAATTCGATTGAGGATTTTTAAGGAGTAACGCCCTAGGTGCATTTTATACTTGGTAATGCTGGTTTGTAACATTTTTGTCCCCTGGCATTTAGCCCAAATATATTTTTAAAAAATAATGCCACAGTTAACCACCGGTACGATTTCGAACACTAGTGCTTTTAATTGATGTTTTTACATCAGTTTCATACATTAATGATGTTGAAATGTTAATCAATGCAAAGCCAAAATTTCCATTAAAAAACTTCTTTCAAAAATTGTAATGCTTTCTTATTTTTATACACAGAAGTGCAAAATGATCTTTGCACGCAAAATTTAAATATTGAAAAAAAACAAATCTTTCCATGATGTTAATAAGAAAATTAATAGAATTACTTGAACAGAAGTTTCCACCAAGAAAAATTGTGAGTAGACAAATCACTGCAATAACAGATACAGAAGAAATCATAAAAAACTTTTTTATGTATCACGTAAATAAGATTGGGAAAAAAATTTGTCTGAAAGGAATCGTAAACTTTGATTTCTTAAGGTTTATATGAATAAGGGAATGAAATATATTCTCACTTGCTATCAAGAGCTGGTATCCACCTATCACGCCATGGATTTGGTAGATGAGTGCAGGAAATATCTCTGCTTCAATAATTAAATATATCATAATAGTTGAAACTTTATACGATCTCAAAACATATCCGGTGTGAGATCACCAAACAAAATACCAGAATTTTAAGTCTTAAAAAATATTGACAAACTTTTCAAACGGTTTTGTAGCTTATATTAGTATGTTTACTAAGCTTAAAAATTGTGGTTTTGTAGATTTACAACAGCTACGTTTTATAACGACATTGCAGTCTTCTTCTCATCTAGCAGGTATGTTGTGATCACGGATTTAATCCCAAATCTTTTAACCTCAACATTCACTAAGCAATCGTCATGTTTGATAAGATCAATTGAAGTTCGATTGCATGAAGTTCGATTGCACCTAATTCATGAGAGGGCGTCTGTAATGACGTTCCACTTGTCAGGATGGTATTGTTTCCTAAAAAAAATTAGAAAGTTCAGATCGCCAGCGAATCAGTTTATGATTCCTAATTCCTGAGCTGGTATTTGAGAAAATATAACTTACATGCATTTGATCGGTTTTGACGATTACTAGGAAAGTCAAAAGAGACTAACCTACCTTTAAAATGATTCCGCAATTGCCATTGGTTTTCTCAACAGCAAACATTCGATGTTAAGTTGATGATAATGTTCTAGATAAGTAAGCAAGTGATCTTCCACTTTGTTGCAAGTTTGTGCCGATTGAACAATACATTCATATTTTCCGACACAACTTGGGTCCACTGATTGAGATATTTCGTTTATTACAGTGGCAACGGTTGTAATGATTCATAGATTGGTCAAAAAGTTTTACAGTGTGGTTCTTTCAAAATCGGAGCATTTTAGTTGTATAATCTGCTATCCATTTGGAGGTGTTGTAGGCTAATAATCCAACTAGTCTTTTTAGTTGCGGCATTGTTCTACGCATTGAAATTTTTCGCATCGTCGTGATACGATCAAAGTGTGCTGGATAGTGATTTTTACATTTTTAATAGCAAACGGTTTGTTCCGGTCAGGTCCTGTTCTGATATATTCGCTTTTGAGGACATAATAAATATTTGTATGAATATTAGAATTATTATACTTTTATAATAATAATAATAATAATAATATTTACAATAATAATAATAATTAGCTTATGATATGGCGATGTGTGTTTCTATTAATAAAATGATCAGGATTTTAACATTTATAATCTCGCATTTCATCTTTATATATTATCGATGCAAAAGTGTTTTAAATAACAATTTTAAAGCTTTTTAATATACTTATTTGGTTGATGCATTTGGTAATTCATTCGATATATTTCGAGTTGTGTTTAGAAATTAGTTTTTCATTATTCACTTCTTATATCTAATTGGCTCAATTATATGTGTTCTTTTGTTATGTTTATTGATAAATTTTGCAACGAGAATGTCGGTTTCATTATTTGGGAAAGTATTGTTTATTATTTTTAAGAATGTCCTTATGACATTTATTTAGATATAACATTGTGGATGTAGAAATAAGTATGAGATGTTTCTGTGTTCGATGTTCTTATTTAATCAATGAATATTTACTGCTGATATTACGCATTCCCATCTTGCCATTCAACTCTGTAAAATTGCTCTCTAAACTGTTCTCTATTTACAACAACTAATTGGTAAATTATATACAAAGTCATTATCAACATACATTCTATTTACAAAAACCTGAAAACACTTGACTGGCCGATACTAAAAACCAGCACCGATGTTACACTACCTTGATAGCCCAATGTAGTTTCACCTGGAATTTTCTGAGAAATTTTTGGTTTATATCTGTGTAGAGTATGTTGGCATAGTTGAAATGACTTAATGTTAGAATATCTATTAATTTTTTTTCGTTTATTTTTGAGTTTTTGAGAAATCGATATGGACATTTTTTTAATATAATGATTCAGTTGTTTTTCAAAATTTAGGTGTGAAGTAAAAATGCATCCGAAATATTTGCTTTATATTTTATTAAGTTTAGCTCTGTTCATACCCTACACTAGCAACCATTCTATCCCTAGAAAAACCAAGAATTTTTACTTATTGTAGTAGGATACTATGATCAATGAAATCGAATACTTTCGAGAGGTATAACCAAGCATTTGCCGAGTATTCACTGGCACTTATGATTTTTCTCCATTTTTCAAGAGCTTGTTTTAAAGCGTCACTGTAAAAATACCTATACCAAAATCATTGCTGTATTGCGTTTATTGGAGCAAAGATAATGTTTGGAAAGATGCTCATTAATTTGATTAAAAAGAATGCTTTCAAATACTTAGCTGATTTGAGATGTGATTGAAATTTGGCAATTTTATCAATATCAGAACAAATAAAATCTAATTTAACCCTAAGCAAATGTAGTTGTGTTGCAGTCCTTGACTTGAGCAAAGCTTTTAACTCAATGGGTCCTTGACTTGAGCAAAGCTTTTAACTCAATGAATTTTGACATATTAAGGGAAAAATTTATACATTCTAACAAATCTGTTAATTTAATAATGACTTTTCTTAAAAACAACAATAAGTTATACTTAATGGTAAAAAATCAAAATATATTATTACGAACCGTGGATTTCCACAGGACACAATTCTCGGACCTATTCTATTTGCAATCTATGTTAATGACATAACTCAACAGGTAAATAAACAGTAAAATGTATCAATAGGCAGATGATACCTGTCTTATAAGTACTGATATAAATGCCTTTAATGCAACTAAGAATCTCCAATATGACATCGAAAATTTAACAAAATATTTCTCAAATAATCAAATGAAAGTAAATATTGAAAAAACACAATTCATAATATTTTCCCCTAAGACAAACAGAAATCTCACAAAAAACATAGAACTTAAATTTAATAATGTACCAATAAAGCAAAGCGAATCTATTTACTATTTACGTGTTGCAATTGACAATGATTTAAATTTCGAACAATTCTTCATGGCTAAAATTAAAAAAAATGGCTTCTGAAGTTAGGTATCCTTATCATCTCAGAAATATTTCAAATACGTACCACAAACAATTAATAAATGCACTCTG
>CABFPE010000182.1:1200083-1227575 GCA_900660155.1 Hofstenia miamia
GTGGACCCATTAGGTTACGTATATGGTTAGGTATGTGGAAATAATAAACCTTTCATTCATAGTTCAACACATACATGCACTTATACAACCTAACACTGTGATGATACCATGCCATTGGCTAGCACGAATATCTGGCAATTACAGACTATTTAATAGTGAGGTGAGAGATAACAATGAAAATGAGATCCTTTATTTTTCAATGTGAGATAGAAATTAAAAGTGAGACAAATAGGGTAGCACCAGTCAATAGGTTAAGCACTTTACTTCACTCTGGAGATTTCACTTCAGCTGGAAGCCATGCAAATTGGTCATCTTGGATTTTACCTAAAGTAGTTGATTACTTGGATGAATTACCAATGTTACATCTATAAGTTATAAGTTCTATGTTATTCTACTTTCAAGAATCATGGCTGTTTTGTAAATGCTATTCAAACCTTCTGCAGAGTCAATTAGTTTCCTAGTTAAGTTACCCTACCAGCCAACAATTCTACATGGTGACCATGACAGGACACTGACGTGATAACTATTTAATCTTGTTCTTTCTTTTGATCATATGAATGCTAGTTGGTTTTTGCTTGGTGCACATTAGCTGGGATAGTTGTTTCCCCTGATCAGTGTGGGACTTCAGTGTAAGTTCACCTATCAATGTATAACCTAACTTCTCCACCCTTGAAGGATGGCGACAAAACCCTTAGTGTGTCTTGTTTGGCTGATGTCATCTGTTAAATTCCTTATTTTGTTTTACTTTCTTAGTGCTTTATGTGTTGGATTTATTACCAAATACTGCCATGTTCCCCAATTTGGTCTGTTACTTGTCATCACTTCTAAGAGCCATGTTTTCTTTTGTGTCTGTGGAAGTGCTCCCTACTGCCAGTTACTGGAAATTATTGTTTGTTATTAAGTTACAATGGATTCTAGTCGTACTGTTACTTATTCTCCTACTTTTGGGACGTCTCCAATATGGAGTGTCCCCTGTACAAGCATTGGTAGCCTGAATGTTACCCCTTGTACCACTGGACCTTTACTCAATCTTTCTCAACCCAATTCTCCTACCCCAATTATGCAAAGGATGGATCAAAATGCTGCTACCATCCCCTACAGTGACGCCAGCGCCATGATCCCAGAATATTCCTGAAATTTGCATTGTATTCTGAATACTCAGAATGCTCCTCTGATTCCTAGTCGTCCTCACAGTCATGTCAGTGCCACGCCACAGTTTGACATCCACCATGCTGAAATCAAACATCTGAAAGAAGCCTTATCTCAGCAAGTGGCATTAAGGATGGAAAGCAAACGTCACGTAGAGTCTCTCCAGCTGAAATAAAATACAGCATGTGGCATAGCAGAGGATTGAAAGGCAGATGCTAGAGTTGACCATTGCCTTAGAACTACAGATTCATGAGTTGAAGAGTGCTGTTAACAATTCAAATCACCAAGAGGAGGTGTGGTCATGCAGAAACAATGAGTATGTAACTCACACCACACTTAACAAAGCTTTAGATGAGTTAGCAGAAAGGATCATTGGTCAAGTGGTGCAGATGGTTCAGTCAGTTGGTGTGAGCCACCCACACATATATCTTCTTCTTTCAAAGGCTCTCCAGTAGTCCCCAGCTCTGTTCTATGTTGCACAAACTCTCTGAGCAGTTACACCACATTCACACAGTCAAATCTTACTCAAGTGTCTACCCTCACCACTGGAGCTACTCCTCAGACTGGGTATGTTCAATTGTTGCCTGACCCAGTGAGCACTGTAGTGGTGCCTACTTTCAAAGAACATGTAAGTGACACCAGCCTGCTCCAGGGACAATCAGGCATGAAAAATCAGCTGAGGTATCAAAAATCTATTCTCCCTCTCAAGTCTAATGGACAAATGCAGGTATTCAGCAAACATTCCATTCTCCCGAAATTTACTGGTCAGATTGACGCTGTATCACAATCATTCAATGAGTGGTTCTTTTTATTTGAGCTCATGATGAAGCAATATAAGAACTCACAGGAGTCAGCAGTGTCTCAGTTCCCACTCTACCTCAGCATCTTGGCTTACAACCAATATATGATGCTTGAATGCAATATTAAGACCAATTACCAGTTATTGATTGGATTTTTTGAAGATCACTATAGAGCTCCTCACATCAAACACCAGTACAAAACCTTACTGTGCAATTTGTCTTTTAGGTTTGGTGATGACATAAAGAACTACATTACCCAGGTCGAGTGACTATTTTGACTGAGCAGCCTATTGAGCAAGTATTCATGCCACGATCTTTTTTCCTATATATGTCGAGGTTTCCCTCCATCCATTAGGAGCAGGCTGGAAGTCAAGTGTGATCTGGAGGAAAGCCTGCACGAAATTATCAGAAAGGCCATCAGCATGGTTTATATGTTGCATAACTCACAGCAAATCAACAAGGACATCACTAACATCTCTGGGATGAAAAGGTCCAAGACAAGAAGGCTCACGATTTCCAAAAAGGGATTTGATTTATCCTCAGTCTGATGCTTTACCTGGGGAGAAAAGGGGCACCTCAAGTCCCAATGCAGAGCTAAGATACAGCTAATTGCTGATGGTGAAGGCTTCATTGTAGATGAGCCCAATGAGTCTCCTTGTGTCAAAAACCTTGTTGATTTGGCAACTGACAACCCTACTGCATTGCAGGATTTAAATTAGTTGGAGCACCATCTCCTGTCAAACACGCACAGAACATCTTGGTTATTACCCAGCTTATAAGGAAAAATCTAATACCTGTAGAAATAAATGGAAACCTATTTAATGCCACTGTTGACACTGGAGTGGCTGCTTCCATCATCAGTGACGAATGCTGCTGAGGGCTGTGCTTCAGCAGAGATCCTTAGATCCATCTTGTGTCAAACTCATTGACGCTTCAGGAAATCCTCCCTCCTTAAAGGGAAGTTACGGGATGCTTCAATTAGAATTCATGTGGAACCATTCAAAGTAGATCTTCTTGTCATTGATACCTCTGATCACCAACTCCCTTACCACCTCATACTGGGCAATGATTTCCTAGAAAAGAACTCTTGTGTAATCAATTACAAGAATAATACAATAGCTATCAAAGATCAGGAGGCCACACAACTTGCTACCATCCCTGAGAAGGCAATCATTTTTAATCTAAGCAAGTCCATTTCAATAGAACCGAAACACTGGATGAGAGTTGCAGTCTCCTCTGGAAACAACATCAATGGGGATGTAATGATTGTGGGACAACAAGGCAAATATGTATGCAGAGTCTCCTTTTCACCCGACTTATGTAAGGTCACTAATGGGAAGATGCATGTCACCATCTTGAATGGAGCAAATTTCCCTGTCAAGATCAGAGCTTCTCAGTTGCAAGTTGTAGGAGTGCCTGTCAAGGTCAAGAACATACCAGTCACCTGTCTGTCAATCTGCACCACAGTTCACGATCTGAGAGAGCCAACCAGACCAGTCAAGGTGCCTCTAGTTACTAACAGCTCCCATCCTCATCTCAATCAGCAAGAAAGGAAATCTTTGGTCTCCCTTCTTCATAGCAAACATGAGGTATTCAATTATGGAATGATAAGCATTGGTCAGGCTGTGGGAGAAGAACATGCTATTGAGTTGAAAAACGACAGGCCAATCAGATTGCCAGTTTGCAAAGTTCCTGAAAATCTCAAACCAGAATACAAAAAAATCTTAAGTGACTTAATTGAAAGTGGGATCATTCAGGGGAGCAGCAGCCCCTACGCTGCCCCAACAGTGTTTATTCAACAAGGCGAGAAATACTGATTGTGTATTGATTTCTGAAAATTAAATGACATAATGATCAAGGATGCATATCCTTTACCCAAATTAGAAGATCTTCTCTATGACGCCAGCAAATACAAATTCTTTTCCTGTCTCAATTTATGCAAAGCGTATTGGCAGGTGCCAATGCGACCCTCTGACATCCTGAAGACAGCCTTCATTACTCTGTATGGCCTGTACAAGTGGAAATACATGGCATTCAGCCTATGTAATGCGCCTGCTACCTTTCAGCAATATGTGACCATAGTACTTAAAGGCAATGCCAACATCCTCGAGCCTGGTATATCAGCCTATATAGACGATATCCTAGTTGCCAGCAATACCTTTGAGGAACACCTGGATAAGCTCAGCCACACACTAGATCTACTGCAGAGAGTGGGCTTAAAAGTTAATGGAAACAAGTGTTCTTTGTCACAGAAGAAAGTGATCTTTTTAGGATGAGTCGTCAAGACAGGCAAAATAATGCAAGGGAATTCCTAGAAAAGATTGAAATGCCATGAAGCTGTCGAGATGTGCAACAACTGATGGGGTTCCTTAATTATTATGGCATGTTCCTTCCGGACTTGGCGGAAAAACCAAAACCATCTCTAACTTACTCAAAAAGTCCATTGAGTTCAGGTCGACGTGGCAAGAGCAAGAAGCATTGGAAGGTATTAAAAATGAGCTCAAGAAAATCCCATCATTAAACACCCCTGATTACATGAAAGACTTCATTGTTGACTGTGAGGCCAGTACTGTAGCTATCAGTGGAATATTGAGCCAAAACATCAATGGCATCAAAAGCCCCATCCAATATTTCAGCAGGAAACTCTGAGCTTCAGAAAGGAATTACGGAGCAATGAAATACAAAATGCTCACCTTGGTCAAATCTCTAAAGAAATTTGGATACTTTATCTTGGGACGCAAATTTGTCATGCGTACAGACAACAGTGCCCTCACATGGCTTAAGAAATTTAGCAGCAACAAATCCAACATCGTAGCTTGATGGATCGAGTATCTAAACGACTTTTCATTTTCAATCCAGCACCGCCCTGGTCGACTCCATCTAAATGCCGACTACTGGATGGCACTACCCAGCTATGAGAGAGATCTCAAGAAGCCCAATGGGGAAAAGGTTCTGTTCTCTTTCATTCCTCATACCAAATATCAGTTAATACCAGAGATTAATGCAGATTGTAATGGCAAACCCATCCTCACCATACTTGTATGAGAAGAGATTTCAGAAGAAGAGATAATGCACCATCAACACTGTGATTGGATCTTAGATCAGATCATGAAGAAAATGAAAGATCCCTATTTTCCCACTCCTCTGGAAGTGAATCAATACTTTAACTGCTACAATTGGCAAACAAATGAGAATGGACTACTGTATGTTAAGAGTCGCCATAACAACCCTATACCTGAATATTTCCAGAGAGATCTTGTCTGCAGAGTCCATGAAAGGGGCATCTAGGCATACTTCAGACAGAAAAGACCTTCAACTCCCAATACATCACTATAGGCATAAGAGCACTGTCACTGACGTTATTGATAAATGTGAGAAATGCCTTTTGCACAACACCAACCACTTCCCCCAACAGAGGGCTGAGCTCAAGTCTTGGGCAGTGGAAAGCCCTAATGAACTTGTGCACATCGACCTTGAAAAGCTATTGCAGGACAACGACGGATTCCAGTACATCCTTGTAATGGTTGACCACTTTACGAAATTCGCCCGCATGATCCCCTTAAGCAGTACAACAGCGAAGAAAGTCGCAGAAAAAGTAGTTAAAGAGTGGGTGCTGAAGTATGGACCCATGCGCAAGTTGGTCTCCGATTGGGGCCCTCAGTTCGAGAGCAACCTCCTAAGGGCCTTAATGAAAGAACTGGAAATCATTCACAAATTGACCACTGCCTATCACCATCAAGCAAATAGCCTAGTGGAATGCTTAAATCACACCCTCATAAAGTTAGTTTGAGTGGCTTTATCGCGGGCTGCCAGAAAGCAATGGAGACGTGTTATTGAATGCATGGAATATTTTTACAATACATCTGTTCACATGATTACAGGCGTAAGCCCTTTTAAAGCAATGTTTGGTCGCGAAGCCACAACCTCCTTAACAATGATGTTTCCAAATTATGCAGAGAAAAGTACAGAGCTGTATGTTAACCGATTAATTCAAGATATGCAACAAACCCACCTTACCATCTGCCACAACACAAATCAGTCCAGTATATGGCAGAAAAAGAGCTTTAACAAAAAGCTATATGGAGAGCCACATAAACATGGCGACCAAGTTTTTGCTTATCTCCCTTGTGTAACAATGGATAGTAGTCAGGTACATAAGCTTGCTAACAATTGGCAAGGTCCTTTCACTATAGAAAAGGTGCTTGACCATAACACTTACACTTTAAATAATGGTAAAATGGTACACTTTCAGTGGCTCAAACAAGCAATCAAAGATATAGAGAACATCATAATAGACAACAACAATGAGTTTACCTTAGTGGATAACAGTGTCGATAGATATGAAAAGTATGAGAATTTAACTAGTTTTTCTGAGGATGATTCTTCCAACACTGATTATATTTATGATAATAGTAAATCTGACAACTTAGAGTCATGTACGCTCCCCCAAAGAAGGGCGAGAACTAACCATGCTTATGATCCCAACATTTGGGATTTAAAGCTTATCACTCCATTTAGGAATGCATATGAACAGCCAAAAACACGAGTCACCAGCTCCACCACCCCACTGCTGAGTGAGAAGGAGGATGGAAGGTAGCCGTACTAATCAAGAAGCCTCATCTAGGCGAGGGAGACACGTGTCTCTGCTTGTTGAAGCACGCAAAAGGAAAAGAGGACGCAATGATGGTGCTGAGGAGAATCTGATCCTGTGTGGGCGAAACGTAGCTCCACGATTCAGAGAGGAGAAAGCAACTGCGATGACGCCCTCAACATCTCACCCCTACATGGAGACACACGTATCTCCACATGCGCAAGAGGAGCTGGCCACCCCTTCTATAAAAACTCTTAAAACTAGACTACCCTTTAGTGAGTTACAAATTGTAAACACTTTGATTGACTCAATAGCCCCCCTCGACCTTGTCAGCAGGAGCTTCTACTGTTAGGTCACAGAAAACCGAAGAAAGAAGTAAGAAAATATCCAAAGTTGGTGATGAAAACCTACACCCTTACTACATAGCCACTAGAAAGGCCACCACTATCACACATGACAATATATCAGAAGAAACAAAGGACCAGCTCTGCCAAACCTACAATGGTCGTGAAATGAATTGCTCAATAGATGCAATCCCATTTGTGATAGATGCTTCTCGTCAACACTATCATTTGTTACGATTTGCGAATGCTAGAGGGACTTAGTCGCCTTTACTGGCACAGCACAGTGCATATGTTTTTCGACAATGACTTCAACATCTATAATTTATGTCAGTTTCTAAATAGTGGCAAAACCATTGATAGTTTTGAATGTGTCAACATCGACTTCCATAACTTGTTAGTGATATACTTCTTAAGAGTACATTAAATCCATATGGAAGCAATCATGGAACAGATCGAGATAGCATATCATATAGCTAAGGTAGAGGGCATACGCCTCATGATGCTAGTATGAGGACACAGTGCCAGAACCAATCGAAAATCTACATTTCCGTATGGAGAACTTAATGATTCTCTCCAGAGATGATTACCTCCCTCTCTTGCCACACGTCATGAGCCAACTACCCATAACCAGGCTTCTGTACACAGATTTATTATTATGTCAATGAGTACCATCGCATCAACTGGCTGTCAACCAGAAACTGATCATCAACATTATACTCCAGGCGCAAACCCTAGAGGTAACAGATCCACACACCCCATCTCTCCTCACAATAACTGATATGCATGTAAGTTTTGCATTTGCGCAGAGTGAGCAGACATTAACTGAGATCCAGACCATCTGGTCCAACATAAAAGCCGACTTCAACCCTGAGTCCAATTGGCCCCGCCTAGACATAATGAGCCCCTCACGCCACTACCATGCATCTATTGAAAGAGCACTTAAAGAAATCAAAGTTTCTACAATACCCAAGATCGAAAGAGTTTCAAAGAACGTTTATTTGCCTAGAAAAATGTACCTGACATCTACGCCCGTGGCGCCATCTGGATCCTCGCCATCTACTTGACAAAAGAACCCCAGTTACAAATCCCTATGACGCACAAGAAGCATTCATCTCTTGCTAAACTAACAATCCATGAAATCGCAGTCTGTCCCCTTTTTTGGAAAGTTAAAAACTGGTTGCTTTACAAATGCAATCCTCCCTCTTCTCCAGGGAAAACTAAGCACCCGATGGATAAATTTGAAAAGTATTATGCCCAACTGGTAGGGGCAACTAGTGTAACCAGCAAGATGTCCATCATCTTAACCAGCAATCGACTTGGCATCTGTCTGTTGGACATAAACATTTTCTCCGACATTGTAAAGAAATGGGGTGTGACCATGGAAACCAAGCTTGCCATGTTCCACTCAGACAACGCCCTGATGAGTACCAGATGATTTGTAGAGTGACTGCCAATTCCTGGACAGGATCCAAAGGCACGATCTCCCTGCAAGAACCGAATCCTTCTTCCAACTGTACCAACTGAGATATCTGGAATGTGGTTATCAGCAGTTCACTGAATCAGCTTGGCATGTCAACAAGGAGGGAAAAATCATTCCCATCACTATTTTTGATCAAGAAATGTGGACGCCCGAACAGTTTTACAGGGAAGAGGAACTTCTAGCATCGTCATCGGTGCAACTTACACCCCATGTTCATGATCTAATCAAGAGAGTGAATTTTGAAAAATTCGGTGGCAAGGCACTATCCCCCAAGCCCACGCCTCAATGGTTGGTAACCAAAGACGAGCAGATACTTATGATCAAACATGACCCTAGCGAATTTTAGTTGATTGCCGTAACAAAGATGTCCTCTTGCTAATGAAATGCTGTCTCACCAAAATGTTCACCAAGGAGGAGCTGGTCATTCTGCAGTCCCCAGGGCAACATGTAGCTCTGGATATGGAATGTACCACTGCCTGCATGCGCATCTCCAACAAACAAATAGAACACCTACAGCAGAAAAGATTAAGAGGACAATTTTGGGACACGCTAAAGGAGGCAAGAATAAATTACCCAGTCACGATTGGAACCGCCACCTTGGCAGCTACTACCAGATTTAGTGAACTCGAGAAGAGGATAAAGACATCGAATCTCCTGTGCATACCGCTGCCCACAACCCCTTATACAACCTAAATGGAAGGTTTGGAAACCATCTCAATTATTTCAATATTATGTTGCTATTGTTAGTTTGCTGTCCCCTTGGTGGCGCTTATTATTTTATTGCTCAAATTGAATTTGTGAGGGAACGAATAATTAAGCATGATTGAACTACATAGACAACTCTTTTTGTAAACAAAGGCAGGTAATAACGCAATTTTTGTATAAAACTGAGAAACTTGTAGAGAATGGTTAATAGATTTTATCTACTCTCAACTGCCATTTTACCATTGTATTTTTCTTTTTCTAATATATTGATATGAAAACTATTGCTTAAGTTCAGCAACAATTTGGGAGTGCTTTCCCCAGAACAGGGTGACACGTAGTTCCTGGAGGTCTTTTGACTATCCAGCTCAAATTGTGGACCCATTAGGTTATGTATACGGTTAGGTATATGGAAATA
The DNA here is from genome assembly GCA_900660155.1 of Hofstenia miamia. Classification (NCBI taxonomy): domain Eukaryota; kingdom Metazoa; phylum Xenacoelomorpha; order Acoela; family Hofsteniidae; genus Hofstenia; species Hofstenia miamia. The sequence goes on from CABFPE010000182.1 coordinate 1,209,568, forward strand.
ATAAACCTCTCATTTGCAGTTCAACACATACATGCACTTATACAACCTAACACTGTGATGATACCATGCTGTTGGCTAGCATGAATGTCTGGCAATTACAGACTATTTAATAGTGAGATGAGAGATAACAATGAAAACAAGATCCTTTATTTTTCGATGTGAGATAGAAATTAAAAGTGAGAGCAATAGGGTAGCACCAGTCACTAGGTTAAGCACTTTACTTCACTCTGGAGACTTTGCTTTGGCTGGAAGCCATACAAATTGGTCATCTTGGATATTACCTAAAGTAGCTGATTACTTGGATGAATTACCAATGTTATACCTATATGTTTATATTTTTTGGAATCATGGCTGTTTATGTACACGCTATTTAAACCTTCTGCAGAGTCAATTAGTTTGCTAGTTAGGTTACCCATACCAGCCCATGATTCTACAATATTTTCTTTTTTTGTTTTATAGATGACAACAAATTTAAATTACTGTGTTAAAGAAAAAAGATTAACAGGTTCTGGACATCTAAAATGAATTTGTAGCAATTGTGGAAGTAAAAAGACACAATTTGTTGGAAAGGGAAGTAATGATTCCTATGGTGGTTTTACCCTTTCAAATCATAAATATACTGGACCATATAATTCTTTGCAAAAACAATTGGAAAACAATGTACAACCATATAATCAAATTGATGCTATTTCTAGAAAACATGATCTATGTTATAACAAAGCTCAAGGCTCTCCAAATCCTGTTGAGGGGCAAAACAAAGTTCTCCTTAAAGCTAACTGTGACAAACAAATGTTGAATAATTTAAGAAAAGTTAAACCTAAGAATATCTGTGAAATATTTGATAAGTTATTAGTTTCAAATGTTATTGGTACAAAACATATGTTAGGTTTGGGAGTGAAACAAAAAAAGCTCTAAAAGAGAAAGGGTTGTTTCCCCACAGGAAACTTTAGCTAATGAACTTCACAAACCTATTAAAAGGAATTTTAGAAGAAAACAGGTGATTGTAAATCATATAGATGAAATTTGGTGTGTTGATTTAGTTGATTTGCAAAAATTTTGTAAATGGAACAAAGGTTTTAAATATTTGTTGGTGATTGTAGATGCATTTTCAAAATATGGGTGGATTATTCCACTAAAAGATAAAAAAGGACCTATTGTTAGAGATGCATTAAAGGGTGAATTACATTCATCCTCTAGAGTTCTTATGGGTAGATAAAGGAAAGGAATTTTATAATAAGCATGTTCAAGAACTTCTTGATAAGTACAAGGTTAAAATGCACTCAACAGAAAACCTTGAAAAAAATTCACTTGTAGAAAGATTTAATAGAACAATTAAAAATAGAATTGGAAAGAATTCACAAAGCAGAATCATACACAATATTTGGATATACTTCCTAAAATATTAAATGAATACAATAATACAAAACATATCTCTATAAAAATGACTCCAATTGAAGCTTCCAAAAAGAAAAATGAAGATGAAGTTTACAACAATATTGCTAAACCCATTGTGCTTAAATATAAATTTAAAGTAGGTGATAAAGTTAGAATGAGTAAACTTAAAAGGAAAGTTTTTGATAAAGGCTATACACCAAACTGGACTGAGGAAATATTTACTTTTGATAAATTAAAATTAACAGACCCTATAACATACACATTGAAGGAATTAGCTGATGAAGAAATAAAAAGATGATTATATGAAGAAGAATTGCAAAAAACTGATCAAGAAATATTTAAAATTGAAAAAGTGTTAAGAAAAAAGAATGGAATGGCCTTTGTTAAATGGCTGGGATATCCTGATAAATCTTAATTTTGAAAAATTAGAAGGATCAAACTGGGTATCCATTGGAGTGCATAGTATAAATATTAAAATGTACAAAATTTCTTGGGGTAGAACATATGTTAAATTACCAATTAAATCTTCTTCAATTTTAAATATTATTAATAATGATGATAAGTGTTTTTTGTGTTCAATAATTGCAGCACAACACTTTAGTTCTAAGAACCAAAATAGAACATGCATTTATGACAAATATTTAGATAAATNTCATTATCTTTATTAGATTTTGTATTTTTTCTTGATGAAAATTTAGAGTATAGATGTATAATTTATCATAATATATAAGAGGTCTTAAGATCATATCCATTAATAAATTAGTTTTTCCACATCCTGATTTTCCACTTAGAAGCATTCTAAAATCTTCTGATAAGAAATCTACTGGTGATTTGTGATTTTTTCACTTTTGGAGTATCATAATTAATAATCTTCATTATATAAGAAAAAAAGGTAATATTTTTTTCTGAAATTAATTTCACTTCTTATTGGTTAAAGATGACAACAAATTTAACATACTGTGCTAAAGAAAAAAGATTAACAGGTTCTATTCCAGGCTCTGGAAATGGATAAAAACAAAAAATGGAAGAAATATGCTAAAATCAATTTGTAGCAGTTGTGGAAGTAAAAAGACACAATTTGTTAGAAGTAAACTTAGTGGACAAACAGTAAAGAATTTACCTGTGGTTAGCGGGGCCAACCTTTTCCCTTTTGATATTCATAAAGCAATTGGTTACCTTCCAAAATCAAAGGGAGGTTTCACACTTCCAAATCATAAATACACAGGACCATATAACCCTTTGCAAAAACAATTGGAAAATAATGTACAACCCTATAATCAAATTGATGCTATTTCTAGAGAACATGATATATGTTATAGCAAAGCTCAAAAGGTAAAAGCTAACTGTGAAAAATAAATGTTGAATAATTTAAGAAATGTTAAACCTAAGAATATCTGTGAAAGATTTAATAAGTTATTAGTTTCAAATGTTATTTGTACAAAACAGGTTTGGGAGTGAAGCAAAAAAAACTCTAAAAGAGAAAGGGTTGTTTCCCCACAGGAAACATTAGCTAATGAACTTCACACACCTATTAAAAGAAATTTTAGAAGAAGACAGGTGATTGTAAATAAAATAGATGAAATTTGGTGAGTTGATTTAGTTGATTTGCAAAAATTTAGTAAATGGAACAAAGGTTTTAAGTATTTTTTGATGATTGTAGATGCATTTCAAAGTATGGGTGGATTATTCCACTAAAAGATAAAAAAGGACCTATTGTTAGAGATGCATTAAAGGGTGAATTACATTCATCCTCTAGAGTTCTTATGGGTAGATAAAGGAAAGGAATTTTATAATAAGCATGTTCAAGAACTTCTTGATAAGTACAAGGTTAAAATGCACTCAACAGAAAACCTTGAAAAAAATTCACTTGTAGAAAGATTTAATAGAACAATTAAAAATAGAATTGGAAAGAATTCACAAAGCAGAATCATACACAATATTTGGATATACTTCCTAAAATATTAAATGAATACAATAATACAAAACATATCTCTATAAAAATGACTCCAATTGAAGCTTCCAAAAAGAAAAATGAAGATGAAGTTTACAACAATATTGCTAAACCCATTGTGCTTAAATATAAATTTAAAGTAGGTGATAAAGTTAGAATGAGTAAACTTAAAAGGAAAGTTTTTGATAAAGGCTATACACCAAACTGGACTGAGGAAATATTTACTTTTGATAAATTAAAATTAACAGACCCTATAACATACACATTGAAGGAATTAGCTGATGAAGAAATAAAAAGATGATTATATGAAGAAGAATTGCAAAAAACTGATCAAGAAATATTTAAAATTGAAAAAGTGTTAAGAAAAAAGAATGGAATGGCCTTTGTTAAATGGCTGGGATATCCTGATAAATCTTAATTTTGAAAAATTAGAAGGATCAAACTGGGTATCCATTGGAGTGCATAGTATAAATATTAAAATGTACAAAATTTCTTGGGGTAGAACATATGTTAAATTACCAATTAAATCTTCTTCAATTTTAAATATTATTAATAATGATGATAAGTGTTTTTTGTGTTCAATAATTGCAGCACAACACTTTAGTTCTAAGAACCAAAATAGAACATGCATTTATGACAAATATCTAGATAAATACAATTTAAATGGAATAACATTTCCAATAACAATAAATGGAATTGAAAAATTTATTAAACAAAAGGTAATAAAAGTTAATGTTTATGAATTAAAAGTTTGTATTACCTAATTATTATTCTGATGAAAATGCAATTGATTTGGGGTGTATGAAAATCACTTTGTTCTAATAAAAAATGTGTACCATACAAGGATTTAAGTAAAGATAAACTATACTTTTATAAAAAGTGTTTATTAAAATTTAGAAAAAAGTCAACTTTTGAAAATAATATTAGATTATGTAAAAATTATATTTTTTCAAAAGAAGACCAAATTAAATTTAAAAATTATCTTTATAAAATAGAGGTTCCATTTAGAATTTATGCTGATTTTGAAATTTATAGTGAAAAGGTCAATAGTAAATGTAATTTACCTGATGTTGATAAAACTACAATTTTTATTTTCAATTAACTATTTCTTTTAGAATATACCTAAAATCAGATATACCTGAATTATGAATATCAAAATACATTCATTATTTTGGAAAAGATTGTGTTGAAGTATTTGTTCAAAAAATTAAAGAATTAGAAAACAAGTTTTTCCTTATGTTTTAATGTGACATTTCAATGAAAATTGCTGAAGAAGAAAATCAAGAATTTCCAAACTCAAATGAATGTTAGTTATGTGGATGTGTAGGAGATCATTGTCATTTAACAGGTAGATACAGAGGTGCAGCTTGTAATAATTGTAATTTGTTGGCACAAAAACAATGATTGGCTTTTGTACCTTTGTATTTTCATGATATGATTCACATTTATTCTTTAATGAATTATTTAAATGTAAAGAAAAGTTGGTTATAAAACCCTTATGCAAAACTGAAGAACAATATATTTCTGTACAATATGGTTGTGTAAAGTTTTTGGATTCTTACAGATTTCTTGCATCATCATTAAATAATTTAGCAAATAATCATGAGCAAAAACCCATTCTAGATAAGTATTTTGGTGAATGAAATTTATACAATCTAAATTAGCCTATCCATATGAATTTTTTGATCCTCCTGAATCATATGAAAACTTCCACATAAAAAATTAGACTACTTTTCAACTCTAACTCAAAAGAAAGAACTAATAAAGTACTTAAAAAGTATGACATTAAATCTGGAAAGGAATTGAAAATGTTGTATTTAAAAGTTGATGTCTTATTACTAGCAGATATTTTTGAAAATTTTATTAAACTTGGTAAAGAAAAATATATTATGCATACTCATTACCTGGATATACTTAGCAATGTGGATTACAATTCATGAATGTTTAATTAGATTATTTGAAGGATTCTGACATTGTACTTTCAATTAAACAAAATATTCAGGGTAGAATTAGTTATGTAATGGGAGATAGATATATTAATTCAAGAGATGAAAATAAAATTTTGTATATTGATGCAAACAATCTATATAGCTGGGTAATGAAACAAAACCTTCCTTATAGTGATTTTAAATTCTTAGATGTAAATTGGGGCCTAATTAAGAAAATTATCAGAACTTCTGATAACAGTCCTATTGGATATTTTATTGAGTGAAACTTATCTTATCATAATAAATTGAAAAATAAAAAAATGTTTTTTGTTTTGTCCAGTTAAAAGAAAGGTAGACCCTTCTGAATATAGCAAATATCAAAATCAAATTTTTGATAAAAGTGTTTGTCCTACACCAAAGCTTATTTGTGATCAATATGATAAAACATTCTATTTTTCCCATTATAGGCTATTAAGGCTTTATTCACAAATGGATATGGAAATGAGTAAAGTGCACAGAGTAATTTTATTTAAACAGAAGAAAGTTTTTGAAAAATATATTGACCATAACACTAACATGTGTTCAAAAGCAAAAAATAATTTTGAAAAAGATTTTAATAAACTTTTAAATAATGCTTTCTTTGGAAAAACTTGTGAAAGTATTCAAGGACAGATTAATGTTAAATGTTTAATAAAACTGAGACTACTGAAAAATTAATTATGGAAAAAAGTAAATTAGAATTTAAAATGCATTCTGATTTTGATGATTTTCTGGTATATCATTACCATCAAACTAAATTGAAGTTTGATAAACCAATATATCTTGGATTTACTGTTTTAGAACTTTCAAAATTATTAATGTATGAAGCTTATTATGATGTCTTACAACATTTTTTGGTGAAAATAATATTAACCAGAACTATATGGATACAGACAGTTTCATTTTAAATATGAAAACTAAAGATATAGTTAATGATTTGAAAAGACTTAATGATGATTACAAATTATTTGATTTTAGTAATTTTGATAAGAATCATGAATTATTCAATGAAAGATTTAAAAAAATTCCTGGATATTTTAAAATTGAAACACCTGAAAGTATATATTTAGATCAATTCATTGCTTTGAAGAGTAAAACTTATTCATATATAGTTAATGATAAAAGTAAGAACACTTTGAAAGGAATAACAAAGGTTGAAAAAGAAAAGTTAACTTTTGCAGATTATAAAATTTTTTTAGAAACAAATAAAATTGGTGTTTCAAACAATTATACATTGAGAAATAAAAAATGAAATTAGTTTAATTAATACAGAACAAACATCATTATCACCATTTGATAATAAAAGATATAACTTAAGTAATAATGAAGGTTTTCCATATGGCTTCCTTTAAATTTTTTTGGATTTAAATTGAACATTATAAATATTCCAGTTGTTCATTCAAGTATTCTTTTGTACAAGTAGAAATTATCCACCACAGAGAAGAAAGCCCTGTGTTAGAACATTTAACAGGCTTTATGTTTTGTTTAAAAAATAAAATGTAATCTATTTTTAAAAATTTAATAAGTTCTTAATTGTAATCAGTTAGACAATTCTGAAAATATTCCATATGGTTAAATTAAATAATAAGGTTGTGTAAAATTTAAACATTTAAAAACATATTTTTATAGTTCACTATAAATAACAGTAATTTCAGAAAAAAATTAGAAAACTAAAGATAACCAATGTTGAAAAACTAGGTTCTAAAAACTGGTGGCGAAAAATAGATACAACATCCAACAGAAACTTTTCATGTAAAAAATGATATGGATTGTTTTGATTGTGAGGATTTACATAAAACTCTAGCAGCAAGATCACAATAACAGTCAGAATATAATCATAAATCAAATCCTTCTTTTGACTTTTTAAGTCATCCTGCTCCAAATATACCCCTTAATGTAGTATCTTATCATTTACAGAACTGCAAAAAATCTTCAAATGGTGCCAATGACATCCCATACCTTATTTATAGAAATTACTGAAATATATTGGCACCAATTTATCATTTTCTTTGGAATGAATCTCTTAAAGCTGGAGTTTTTCCTTCATGTTACAAGCTAACAAATATACAACCAATTGCAAATGTTAAAATTGCCAAGAATCTTAATTAAATTTGTGCTATTAGCATTACCTCTCTGTCAGCTAGAATATTTGAAAAAATAGTACACAAATATTTTATTTCTCCTGAAATAATTAGAAAGGGTGATAAAAAGGTATGTCTACAAATGATTATCTTGTAACATGCAAGGCTTTGGATAATAATAACATTGAAGGAATACACTCAATTTTAATAGATTTCTCAAAGGCATTTGACACATTAGACCAAGAAAGTGCTGTATTAACATATAATCATTTTATTGAATCCCAGCACATAGATTCATGGCTGTATTCTTCACAAAAGATTGTTCACAGCAATGAACTTTTAAAGGAATCACCTACAATCCAATAGAAATTACATTAGGATCTTCCCAAGGAACAGTTGAAAGTCCAAATGTGTACTGAATATCAAGTGATTCACTAAGATCCTCACAACCTAACTGCTTTATGATGAAATATTCAGACAATTCAACTGCATACCTTGCTATAAACATCCAGATCTAGATCAGAAATTAGCACTTTAGAATACAATAACATCAATAAATTTGTGGGCAGAAAAATTCAATTTAAAACTCAATGATAAGAAAACCAAGATTATAAATTTCTCTTTAAGTAAACTAAGTAATTGTCAATGTCAGCAAACACAAACTTGTTTTTCTTCACCTAAGCATGCAATTATTCTTGAAATTACATTTCAAGAAAATTTGAAATTCAACAAACATGGAAAGCATCTGTTATCATGTCTAAATGCCCAAATTTACATTCTAAGAGATCTAAAATCAAACAATTACACAATGAAGGAAATAAATAAAGTTTTTGAGTCACTAATTTTAAGCAAAATAAGATATGGAATATCAGTTTATGGATCAGACTCTGCAGTTCTTACAAACANGAAATAAATAAAGTTTTTGAGTCACTAATTTTCAGCAAAATAAGATATAGAATATCAGTTTATGGATCAGACTCTGCAGTTCTTACAAACAAATAGATTTTTTTTTACAATGCTTTAATGCAAGCTGGTTTTTGTGAAAAGATATATGATTCCTTTAAGATCAGAGATGAGGAAGACAATAGACTTGCTATTAAAGTTGTAGAAAATCCACAACATTCAATGATTAACTACTTCATAATAAACAAAAATATAAAAGAGCAATCAACTAGATTAAATCAAAAATATAAATGCCATTTGTATGAACTAAAACATTCAAGAATATATTTGCACATCATGCAATGAAGTTAATTTAATGACAGAAGTAATAAACATTTAATTTTATTTAATTTTGGTTATTGTTCTTTTATTCTTTTTATGTTCATATTTATCTTCAGTCTGTATTTAACTTGAAGTAATTATGGTGTTCTACTGTTCTACTGTTCTTCTAACTATGACTCCATGAATCTAAATAAATAGATAGTAATTTGTAGTCAACATTTTGTATGAAATTATTTAAAAAATAAAGAAATTCCACAGAGTAGTTCTTTAAACAACTAAGGCATAATGAAACAACTTTAGCTACACTATGGAATTTGTGTTTTAGAAAATAATTTGTTTAAGTGCAACAGATGTAAAATTTAGAGCACACTTTAAATTTGGAGAATTCTGTGTGCAAAACTTATTGAAAAAAATATCTGAAGCAATCTAAAATATAAAAATTTATGCTAATTAAACTTATATAATATAATTTAAGAAAATTATTATCATATCTGTTTTGTATGCAATTAAATTTGTGGAAATTGCATTTCTTAATGCTGCACATAGTGATGACATATGGAATATATAATTTTGTATAGTGGTGGAAGATGTAAAATATAAAATATAAGAAAAATACTTACAGTTTAAATTCTTAAACATTCAAATTCTCTAAAATGCTGAATGTTTTTCTTAATAATTGTAATATACTTTTAAAGCCTTTGTAAAGGAATGCTGCATTGCTGGATACCTGGTAACAGCTCTGTGACTTCATAAAGTTTTATTAAAAATGATATCCAAGAGTTGCTGTATATATGGATGTCTTTCTTAAATTCAGTAAATTTCACAAAGTAAAACAGCTTACCTGCAGAAGCTGCTAATGAAACATTTCTACTTAAATTGTATGATATAAAATTATATATTTCTAAAACCTGAGTCTTGGCACTCAGTATGTCTTTATATTCATATTCTTCACTAGCAGGGAAATTTATGTACAATGAGCCTGTTCTTGGATAAAAAATTGGTTCATTTTTAATTTTTCAAATTGTATCAATCAATGATATTTTCCTTCTTTCCATAGAACGTGTATTTTGATTGATAAATTCATCAATAATTTGATTTGCATTTGACTGTTGTTGAAATTGTATTAACACCAATATTTCATCCATAAATGATTTAAACTCATTTATTGCAACTCTTATTTGAGGAAATGACATATTTCCTTAAATAAAAATTACTAAACTTAATAGACTAGAAATACTTATTTTAGTTAAATTGTAAGACTTTGAAATGCATGCAGAGGAAGCAAAAGTAACAGATGTATGTTGAGTGTGTGTGAAATGTATACAGATTTATGTCAATGCTAACATATGTGCTTATTTGAAATTAAAAGAGTTTCCCATATGGATTCCTTATTAGATCCAAGTGTTCTATTTCAAATTGTATTTTTATAACTGTTATGTTGCCTAGACTTTTATATATACATGTAACATTTTTAGTTTATAAAATACCTAAAAATTTATAATTTTCAAACATTGTAATAATTTGCTTTTAACTACTTTTGGGTGGCAAAAGGCAGGGTTTAAAAAAGGGTAAAAAAATTGCTGAAAAACATATTAGTACATGTGTTAAAATGGGGGATAATTGAATAATTATCTATATAGGTATATTAATTACATTCTTTCAAAATGGGTTCAAAACCATGGGGATGCCCAGAAAATGCAGATTTTATAAAAAATGCAAAATATTGCTCAAAAACATATTGGTGCATAGTTTAAAAGGGGGTATAATTGAAAAATTATTTATATGGTATATATCAAACCAGTCTATTTTTAACTACTGCAATCAATAGTTGCAATATTATACAATACACAGATGATACTGCAATTTATATAAGTAATAAAAACAACAATTATGTGATAAATAATTTAAATGCCTAAATGTTTAGCTTAACAAAAACAAACTCACTCTAAATTTAGAAAAACCCAAATTTACAATGTTTCAACCTAAATCAGAAATAAATAGTATTCTGAATTTAAAAATTAACAACCACAAAATATTTAATTGTCATGAAGCTAAGTCTCTTGGAGGCCCAGTCAACACATCTCTCAACTTTAGAGAACTAATCGATACAAAAATTGCTAGAGCTGCTAGGTTTAATACTCAATTAAAACATTTAACAATTTGTATTCTAAAAATTGCTAGAGTTCCCAGATTTACTCATACTACTCTATTTTATGTTCAATTTAAGATAATGAAGCCTACTAGTAACTTTATGTATCTGGCATATACATATTTTATGAATATAATTACTAGCAAAAATTCACTTTTTTATGGGATTATTGCTTTCTATGTTAAATTGGAATGTGCGCACCAGTAAATACTAGAAAAAGAGATTAATATAAAATAGTCATGGCTCTAATTCTTTTCTTGTAAAAACAGCTGAAATATTCAATGACATGCAATTAAAATTTAGGCTGGACAAATTGCACAAACTAGAAATTCAGAATTTTTTCATCAATTATAAGACTACAAAAAGAATATTCATATAATTTTGACGTTGACTAAATCATAAAAAAAAATCAATAATGCTACTAAAATTAGTTTTGTTTGTAGTTTATAGCTTGCAAACAAATTGCTTTGAATGGTAGTAGTAGTTCTTGATTAAGTCTAATGATACTATTTCTAATTCAAATACAGCTGTCTACCTTGGTGTCAAATTCATTGATAACTTGTACTTCACAGATTTTCTCAATGATAAAATCCGCAAACTTGGTAGGTTCAACTCTCTAATCCTTGATTAAATACACTCATGCACATTTATATGACATAATTAGTTATGCATGTCAACTAACTGTTGGCAGGTATGTTGTCAAATGGCAAAAAATTGAATCCATGTCAAATTGGGTAATTGGTAAAATTGCGAATGCTCTCATGTTTTCACATGTCTCGCAATTTACATTGAATTTCAAATCATGAAACCAATCAAATATCTGTCATATATTTTCTTGCTGTACTTCCTCAACATTCTTCTAGGTAATAATATATTGTTTGCTAATGAAATCAATTATCATCTAAAATTTAATAACAGCATTAAAAGGTACACTAAAGTTAACATTATAAAAAATAGCTATGCTGCAAATTCTTTTTTTGTGAAATTTGCTGAGACTTACAATGAAATACTATAAAATTTACGATCCTTTGAAGTTTCCAAGAAAGCAAGACATGCTTATTTTATACAAAATCAAGAAGTAATGAAGCAGTGCTCCTCCAATTTTAATGTACTGTAGCTGTCAAATTACCATGATGCTTAAGTTATTTGCTCTATTTTTGTAGTATATAAATGATGATGAATAAATCATTTTAAAACTAGTAGCTTGTCCTAATGGAATCAATGATACACTTAAGTACAACTCAAGACAAAAAACATTAAATTGAAGCAAATATAAAACACCTATGCTTCTAATTCCTTTTATATACGAGCATCAGAAATCTTTAATTGTTTGCCAGATAATGCAATGTCAAAAAAACATCCAAAACTACTTTTTTTACTTAAGTGACACCAGAAAAGAACTATTTTGTTGCAAATCTTGATCATTTCGTTTGTAAACAACTATTTTAGTTTCTAGTTTATAGAATTACTTTTAAATAAAGTATTTTGAAATGTAGTAGTAGTAAATAGAGGAATCAACTACAGCCAAATACTTAGGTGGAGATATAAGTAGTTTTAAGAATTTTCCTGAATGAAAATTGAGAAATGTTGCTATCTTTAACTCCAAACTAAAAATTGTAAAAATCTAAAGAGAAGAAGAGGTGAGAAGAAGGGTACAAGTAAGATCGGGTACTGAGATGGATGCAAACCTAACAGCTGGGGATTTAACTGCAACAAATGTTTGCATTAGGATGTCTAACCACATTAAGGATCCGTAAGAAGTGAAAATGGGGGTGCTTGTGAGGGATATTTAGTAGATTTTGCTGAATACACTGGACATCAATGGGCTCAGTGTTTAGATTGCAGAAAGCGGTTGTGTGGCGTGTGTAATGAAGGGAATAAATATCCTCATTTTACATGCATCAATTGCTAATTTTTAAGTTCTATGTTTGTATTTTTGTTTCAAAAGAAATTTTTCATATTTTGTATAGTTATTTGAGCAAATACATTCACTTGTTTTGTTGATCAGTACATAACACAGCGTAATTTTGAAATAAAAAAGCATTTTGTTAATAGTTTTGTTTTTTTTAAATTTTCTAAGTTTTTACATCATAGATCTGAAAATATGAATTGTTGAGAAACATGTTCATCATGCTTGTGAATAATGACAATACTGCAGTTCATAGAGGTGAAACTGGATAATACTTCAACAGTAAAAAATACACCTATTTATAATCATAATATAAATATGATAATTGAACATATTTTATCTTTTCTTGAAGTGGCGGACGCATTAAATTTAAAGATTATTGTGATTGCAAATTTTTATAAAAGTGACTGAGCTTCAAATGTCTGAGATGCCTTAAGAAGAACATTCTCAGATATTTAAAATATATTTGAAATCATCATCTTGTGGCCGACGGACAGAGATTTTTGGAGGCCCAATTTTATCATTTTGTTAGTGTCGATATTGAGAGAGTCTCTTCGAATCCCATTTATATTCCTTGCCAAAACGTCAATTTTTTGTGCTTTATTTAAAATATCATATGATCGTTCATGGAATAGTGTCTTGTAATTGATAAAAAATTAAAAAAAAATCTCATGAATGTTTTGGTTTTTACGCAAAATTAAGGCAATTGTAGTGCTATTTTATTAACATTGGTATTAAATGTAAAACAGCAAACAATAACGTATCTATTTAAAAATTTATTTATATTCTATAGTACACATAAAGGGATCCTATACTGGCAAAAATTTGTTGAAATTTTTGTTTAAAGAAATGCGCAGTGTAACACAAATTTGCAATCAAAGTTTTGAACAAAAATCGGCTGCGCATGGCATCGGTTTATATTGTAACAAAATAATTTGCCTCCTCTAAAAATTAAAGGTAGTTGCACTCATGGTTACCACATCCAATAGTTATATTTCATTGAAAAGAATACTTTACCGTAGTCGAATTTTCTAGAACATAAAGGGTACAGTGGGTGGTTTCGCATTCGCATTTCTTAAATAATTCGATGGATTTCTGTATCCCTCTGTGTTTGGTGGATATAGTCAGCCATGATTCATTGAGCACCGTTGCAGATGAGTTGTAACTTGTGATTTTCATTATTGAGCAAGTATTCAAATGCAGGAGACGCATAATCCAGTACACTCAGTACAGCTGATTCAAAGACGTCATAAAGAAACTTTGCAGGTACAATGGGAGATATAATTCTTAAGCAGAGTATACGTTTTGATTTGAGTCTTCAAGGCATGCCTCGCCTATGTGACAATTCCATTTCAAGGGATTATTTAGGCCGCGGACATTGAACGAGTTAGAGTTCATCTGATAACAATCCGTTGTAAGAACCAATACAATTTTGCTTAGATTTTAATAAATTTATTTTCAGCATACTTACTGTAGTCCATTTTCATATTGCATTATACGGTACTCCCTGGTAATAACGTTATTCTTCTTAATATGGTAACGCATACTTAACCCTAATGTTTGACAAATTGACGGTTTGCAAACTAGCAATGTATACCATAAATAGCATGGGGCTCAGAATTGATCCCTGAGGTAACCGTTGGGTGATTTATTGGACAGCTTCTAATTTGCCCATTTTAAACACGGAAACTTCTGGTATGCAAGTAGTTCGCAATCCATTGTATGAAAGCGAATGGACAGCTTAATGTTGTCAATTTCGTTCATGAGAAATAGAGTCAAAAGCTTTATTTTGATCGTAAATCCGCAGTAGAATAGCTTATAAATAGGATTGATCAAGAAGACTTGTAATGTACTCCATCATAGCTATTAGTACCGTCGTTGAGCTGCATTTTGATGTGTAGATGAACTGATTGTCATCAAGACCATGCAAATCTTGAGGGGAATATGATGGAATGCCGACAAGTGTCAGGTTTCTGAAATTGATTTGATTACCAGCATTCTGTAATTCAGTCATAATATAAACAATAGTAGCTGATGTTAACTAGTGTAGATAATTTTGAGTGTTTGCTATTCTTAGCATCTATCCAGAGCGACTAAAAAATTGCATGCTCATCTTCAAGTATTCTTTTACCGAAAGGGATTAATATGGTCTGGTATTTACAGCAGTTATTACACCTCATCTGAGTTGTCTTTTTTTGCTAAAACTGACCAATTTCCTTAATTCAAATTTTATAAGTGCATAGAGTATAGAAATAAGGATATCATTTTGAGGTCTTGTTTCAGTGAAACCGAAAGTTGAATTGTTCAACTTCTTTCTTACCCAAGAATAAAATTTTTTATGCAACTATTAAACCATTTAAAAATTTTCATTAAAATTTCGAATACAATGAATATTCATTGTGTTATAAATCTTATTTAAATAACATATATTATCGGACGAAAAGCTTAATCGTACTTACTCATACCCAATAATAATTATGCACTAAACAAGGTGCATTTAAATCAAAAGCTTCATTTTTCTAACCAAACTAACAATATTAAACATAACATCAGGGAATCTACTTAAATAAATTGCTGATTACTCCAAGGTCCTATTAATACATGCATTATGTTTAATCATTCAGGATACTACCCGAGTAGTTGTCGAGCATCATTGTAAAATTGATCGTGTTTATCTGTAGCAACCTCTCTTCGTAAGGGAATCTATTCTAAGCATGCTGATTAACTCTTACAATTTTAGTTCCGAATTAGAAAATTTAATTTCCTCATGCAAGGCAAATTTGAACAATTTCACATGCACAAAGTTTTAATTTAAGTTTTTTAATCTCGTGACATCTATATCGTATTTCAAATTCGTGATAATATTTGACAAATATTTCATTTTGGAAAAATTTATTTTTCATTCCAAAGAAAAGGATGAATATTTATCACAATTATACTTGAACGATTCAATCACAATAGAAAAATATTAAACTTAAACAGCCTGGGTGTTTTGAAAAATTTTCATGATCCTATAAAAAAATTTAAACGCTTATAGCTCAAAAACTATTAAAGCTGCGTTCAATCTGACAGCACCCCATGATAGAGAAAAGTCTTCTTTTTCTTTTTCGTTCTCAATCCGTGTACTAGCTCTGTCCTAACGAGGTAAACTCTGACTTTGGGCACGGCACACCTCAATGGGTTTAGAAACAGTTAAAGTTCTTTCTTGTCTCCAAGGCTCAAAAGCTTCAAAATGCATGAACACTAGGNAATAGGATTGATCAAGAAGACTTGTAATGTACTCCATCATAGCTATTAGTACCGTCGTTGAGCTGCATTTTGATGTGTAGATGAACTGATTGTCATCAAGACCATGCAAATCTTGAGGGGAATATGATGGAATGCCGACAAGTGTCAGGTTTCTGAAATTGATTTGATTACCAGCATTCTGTAATTCAGTCATAATATAAACAATAGTAGCTGATGTTAACTAGTGTAGATAATTTTGAGTGTTTGCTATTCTTAGCATCTATCCAGAGCGACTAAAAAATTGCATGCTCATCTTCAAGTATTCTTTTACCGAAAGGGATTAATATGGTCTGGTATTTACAGCAGTTATTACACCTCATCTGAGTTGTCTTTTTTTGCTAAAACTGACCAATTTCCTTAATTCAAATTTTATAAGTGCATAGAGTATAGAAATAAGGATATCATTTTGAGGTCTTGTTTCAGTGAAACCGAAAGTTGAATTGTTCAACTTCTTTCTTACCCAAGAATAAAATTTTTTATGCAACTATTAAACCATTTAAAAATTTTCATTAAAATTTCGAATACAATGAATATTCATTGTGTTATAAATCTTATTTAAATAACATATATTATCGGACGAAAAGCTTAATCGTACTTACTCATACCCAATAATAATTATGCACTAAACAAGGTGCATTTAAATCAAAAGCTTCATTTTTCTAACCAAACTAACAATATTAAACATAACATCAGGGAATCTACTTAAATAAATTGCTGATTACTCCAAGGTCCTATTAATACATGCATTATGTTTAATCATTCAGGATACTACCCGAGTAGTTGTCGAGCATCATTGTAAAATTGATCGTGTTTATCTGTAGCAACCTCTCTTCGTAAGGGAATCTATTCTAAGCATGCTGATTAACTCTTACAATTTTAGTTCCGAATTAGAAAATTTAATTTCCTCATGCAAGGCAAATTTGAACAATTTCACATGCACAAAGTTTTAATTTAAGTTTTTTAATCTCGTGACATCTATATCGTATTTCAAATTCGTGATAATATTTGACAAATATTTCATTTTGGAAAAATTTATTTTTCATTCCAAAGAAAAGGATGAATATTTATCACAATTATACTTGAACGATTCAATCACAATAGAAAAATATTAAACTTAAACAGCCTGGGTGTTTTGAAAAATTTTCATGATCCTATAAAAAAATTTAAACGCTTATAGCTCAAAAACTATTAAAGCTGCGTTCAATCTGACAGCACCCCATGATAGAGAAAAGTCTTCTTTTTCTTTTTCGTTCTCAATCCGTGTACTAGCTCTGTCCTAACGAGGTAAACTCTGACTTTGGGCACGGCACACCTCAATGGGTTTAGAAACAGTTAAAGTTCTTTCTTGTCTCCAAGGCTCAAAAGCTTCAAAATGCATGAACACTAGGTATGGAGAGAATTTAAATCTTTTTCAAAAATTCGAAATTTTCAAAGAAAACTTATCTTTTCAACAACCTCTGCCACAGCAATAAGCTTTAATAGAAATTTTCATTAAAGTATGTTTCCCAATAGACCTACCCATGCCCCAACATTTTCAAATTTGGAAATAGGCTTGGAGAAAATTCTTCGTAAATGTGGGAAAACGGTTCATCCTTAAAAAGGACGCCAGCCGGTTTAAGGTTAATGACTCTAAATTAATAATGAATAAAAAAGATCGCTCAATCTAAAACAACTTTTATTCATTTTCCACAATCTCCTCGTTAGCAAAGTCGTAGTGGTCACATGTTTACTTTAAAAAATCACTCTATTATATATACTTGCATCTTAGCGAAGATGTATGTTCTGGTTTTTTAACCTCATTTTAGAAAAACTGACAGTTTCTTCCACTGGTACTATAATTTCTTTGAAGCAAAATTTGTCATTTTATATGGAACTACTGACAATTTAAATAACAGGTTCAGAAATTGAATACAAATGCAAATTATGAAGCTTCAAATATTATTACAAAAGCAGTAAAATTAAATTGTTTTGAACCTGAATTTCATACATGAAATAATAAATATTACTGGAATGGTGGTACATATAAAAAAACCACGCAAATAAC
>CABFPE010000182.1:1258150-1283312 GCA_900660155.1 Hofstenia miamia
TATATATATATATATATATATAATATGAAGAACGTCAGAATCATTTATATGATTGCATATATTATGTATATGATTCCGAACCGTCTGTATATACGAAATGATTTGACTTACATTACGTACAAAATATTAGAAAAATTAAATATTATTACATTTTAGGCCTAATTATTAACCTTAAACCACATGATGTTCTTTTTAAAAGACAGGCCACATTTACAAAGGGTTTTCTCCAAAGCTTTTAGCAAATTTGAAAATCTTGAGGCATGGGCAGGTCTATTGGGGAACATGCTTTAATGTAATGTTGAAATTTCCATTAAAGCGTAAGTTGTTAAAAAGATTAACGCATTTTCTTTGAAAATTTCGAATTATTCGAAAAAATTTAAATTCTCTCCATACCTAATGTTCATGAATTTATTAGGTTTGGAGCCCATGAAAGCAACAAAGAACGTTGACCGTTTATTGTTATGTGTAAATATATCCAAAACCCATTGAGGAGTGCTGTGCACAAAATCAGAGATCGCGTGGCCGAAGAACGAGGAAACGCCCCTCTATCACGTTATGATTTCAGATTGAGCATTGCGTTAATAGTTTTTGAGCTACAAAGCCGAGAAAAATTTTTTATAGGATCATGAATTGTTTTTCAAAAATCCCCAGACTGTTTAATGTTGCGTTATGCAATAGCATATCTTCAATTTTTAACTCATTTACTTATTGCATATTAAAACCACATTAATCTAAATGAATTAGCCATGGAAATGGAGAAACTATGTACACGTTAGGACAGGACCAAAATAAACAATAAAATATTGATTAATTACTGAACATTCTAGTTTTACTTTTATATAGTTCTCTTGACCTAAATGCTTATATTAAACTTTCAGATATAACTTGATATGAAGGTTTTATATGTACCTAGTGACCTAATGTACATTTTCAACTAAATTAAAGAATTTTGAATATTATTTTTCAACAAAACTAGCAAATCCCTATCAAATTCATTTGAGCAGGGGTCTATGTCGAAGTAACACGGGGATTCATAATTTGTGCGTTCAAAATAGACAGAGTTCGTGTTTTTGCATTCACGACATTGTTTACAAACCTTAACTTAACGGCAGTGTGCGACTCCCTCTCAATCGTCACACACCTTAACTTAATAAATACCGTCTCACACTACCGTTAAGGCTTAAGTTAAGGTTACCTTAAAGAGAGTGAGGGACTGGCCTAATTCTGATATCACCTAATGAGATAAAAAATAAATGCATTAAAATGTAGTTTTAAGTGCATCAAATCTAAGAGCACTTAAAAATATTTTAAGAAATTAACTTACAAAACAGTTAATATTTGACCGTCTAATTTTTTAAACGTATGCGGAATTATTAATATTTGTTTTATTTTTTATGCTAGTGACGTGCGATTATTTTTAATTAAACGTTATGATGAATTTTAATTGTTGGTTCTCTTTTTATTTGTATTTTTTGTTTTGTTTTGAAATATTTTATTGTAGCTTCATTTAATTCATTTGTACAAATTGAGTATACATATTCTCTTTTAATAATTATATAAATTGTGCAAATAACATAAATTGAAAATAAAGCTATTGAAAATACTTTAAAACCTATTGTTGAAAACCATGAAATAGATATTTTAATCCGAAAGAGTAACAAAAGAAATTTATCAAATGTTTTAATATTAAATTAAAGCTCATATTAAAATATTGTAAAATACACGACTTGGCAAAAGATACAACTACGATCCTGTAAATGTTTGTAAATGATGATTCAGAATTTATACAATAAATATATATCAACGCTGGCTCTGTACTAGTTTCAAAGTCTTTCATTTAAATGATAAATACGTTTCATTATCTATGCTTATCCATTTCTCCAATGTTGCTTAAATTCCCCTTGTGGTAGAGAAAAAACAATAAGATTTGGATTTCACGAACATTTGTGGCTATTATATTCTATTTAACAAAGATATACGTAGCATTGTTAGGTTTTACGTTTATGAGGTAAAGAAATAGCATTTGTAAACATTTCAGGCAAATATAGACACTGTTTCAACAGAGTAAAGTATTTAAAACAGAGTTCTAAATTGGCGAGCAAGTAAATAAGAAATAGTTCTCAAATATGATAAAATGATGATGTAAAAATTTGTGTTTATAAATCATGAAGATTCCGTAAAAAACAAAGACTCTCTGTGGAAAATGTATTATTCTCGTCACAATACCGAGTAATTTACTGCTAAGTTGAAGTGCCGCTAATCTTTCGCATACTGCCGTAAATGTGATCTTAACTTAGACTAAAACTTAGTGTACGACGGTATTTCTTAACTTGAGGCTAACCGCAATGCGAACCTTAAGGTTACCTAAGAGGTTTTCAATCATAAGCTTGGATAGAATTTGACAATGCATAATATATAATGGCATAAACAAACAGTGGAAATTAACCGGTCAATCAGAGGACAATTACACATTAACAGAAAAGTGCCAATAATGCATGCTTAATAAAAATTTGTTTACCGTAAACCAATGATTTAATTGTGCAAACACTGCTTCAAAATATGCAAAACAGTAATTTTATAAAGTAAAACATTGCTTAAGATTAAATTATATAATTTGCGACGTTGTTTGGATGTAATGACTTATTTGGGGTAGCAGAAACTATGGTACGGCGAAGTTCCTTGACAAATACAGTATATACCAAGGAGGTCGGATTACGTAAATGATGAAATCAATTCAGACATTCATATATAGCACAACTGTTTGAAATTCAACATTTTCTACTAGTTACAATAAATGAATTAATTATTAAGCCAAACAATATCATATTTTGAGCTAAAACTCCTACATTTATTACATTAGTTTATGTTAAATAATTTCAATAGTTGAGACTTAAAGAGCTTAAAAGAAGACCATAGATTGAGATCAAGATTTTTAATGATGAAATTTGTGGAGAAAAAAGAAATTTTTATTAATCGGTATAAAATATACTTACTAGTCACCACGACTTCGGATGGACTACTTCAATATAACAATTAATATAAATTTGAGAAAAACACAAATTACAACAATTTATGCTCAAGCTAAAAAAAATAATTAAAATACTAAACAATTAGTATAGATCAAAACTAAATAACGACGAAGAAACCAACTTCACTCAACTTTTAAATCTGGAAAGCAACTACATACTGAAATTCAGAATTGAATATTCCCTAAGTGAATTTGACAGTGTTTGCTGGTATTTAACAATTTACATTTGAGCTAGAGAGTGTTTATTGAATACTTCTAAACAAATTTTCTTTTTTATTCAGACCAAGCAAGAAGTTCCGCAGTTCTTAGTTTTTGTAGGCTGGCGTTACACACGTATGTGTTGCGCGAAGGATTTCGTCATTGAGCTCTTGTTATTCATCAGTGAAATCCAAAGTAGCTGTTACACTAGAAAGTTGTGTATTGCGCTGATCATTAAAATTCTTCTGATGCGAAATCATTTTGTGCATACCATGATAGTGTTATGCGGTCTTTCACTTTGATGTGAGGAAGTTACTCCGTGCAGGCAAAACTAGAAAATACCGTCGCAGAAAACGCCACTGACGGCTACACACGTACATGAAGCAAAATTAGCGAGAAAGCTAAAAACCGCCTTATTGTATAAGTATGCATCTTTTCAAATTAATGAATTATATGTATGCATATACATATATACATATATATTTTTCAATTTTCTAATATTTTGACTACTTTATTAAAAAGCAGACGTGAATACAACTATATTACATGCGTGCAAATACATCCATCAAATGTACGATACATATGCAAAATTATAATTAAAAATATATTAATTAGTCAAGTATACGAATAATTTATTTCAAATACTTTGTAGAGACTTATATTTTCATGTAAATTTCTTTTAAATTTTTAACTCATAATAGCATTTACTTTATACCAGAGTTGGAACCGACGGCCGTTAACCCGGACCAGCCGGTTTTTCGCCGACCATATGCCGACTTAGAATAATTATTAAGACCGGTGAAAATATGATGGTCTAAACCGGCCTAATTTTTAGCCAGAAAATATTAAATTTCGACAAGACAAAGACAAAAAATTACTTTTGTAGGAAATGTTTAAGCAATTTTTTTTAAATGTATATGTGTTTTCAGCAGATTTTTATTACTTTGAGGTGAGTCAGTCTAAGAGCAAAAAACTTTGTTTTAAACGGCTAAAACGTTTTAAACGTTTTTTTCTAAAAAATACCATTTTCCATGGGTACCCAATAAATAGTAGACTGAAGTAACAAATGCCTTATGAAACGCGAAATCAAGAGCTGCGGAGGAAATTTTTTTGAGGGGCTAATATCTACTTCAGTAGTTTTAGGTTAAATATTGCAAAGAAAAATTTAACTGTAACCTTTGTTCAACACATTAATAAAAATTATGTTTGCCAAAAGTCTTCTCATTTGTAGGCATGCCCGGACCATCGGGGATTCGTGGTAGGCGGCAACAAAAGAGGGAGGTCAACAGGCATTAGAGTGAGTCGCCGGAAGTCATTGACAATCCTATTCACAAGGGCGTATATTATGCTGAACAATAATTTCTGGCATGATCATAATTATCTTATCTTGAAGATATAAAATCTGTTGCATCTATAAAATCAGAGAGATGTGTTTTAAGGCCTCTTATAATTATTACATATCTTAACAATTTTGGAGAACTTTAATTCCATTGTTTAGAGTTTCCTGATAGCTTGCCATTATTAAGTAGTCCACTTCTTGTACTCAATCTAATATAAATCACTAGCGGGTTAAAAACGATGAGAAATCCAATAAAATACACAAAAAGTTTAAAAAGTCGTCGATATAGTAGTTTTGTTTTTGTACAAAATAGTTTACTCTATGCCCACGATGGTCTGCATTTTTCAAGGCAAGGCTATGCTGTGTTTGTCCGTGAATCCTTCAACTACAAAAGAACATTCCCTCAAAAGCAAAGTGGAAGTAATTCTAAACATTATCAACCTAAGAGTGATTTTCCGATTAATGTTTCAAAAGAATTTGTTAGTAAGTTTTTTAGTATGTTGCAACAAATGTGCAAAAGCTAGTATCAGAACAATTTTTTATAACATTTCTTGTAGATTAATTTCCTTAAGCAATGATGTTCATGTTAATCCTGGGCCTGATCATTCCAATGTATTTGAGCAAGCTGAAATAGCACAAATTCTACAATTTAATCTTAAAAAATTAAAAAGAATGTTTAAAGTTTTTTGTTTAATCGAAACGTGGTTCGATGATAACACGGATCTGACAATTTGGAATCCTTCTCCAAATAGACTTGATATTTTTAGTAAATTTTAGTAATCATTGTTCCTAAATATCTACATTTTACACACAGGCTTGATTGTGATGTCGAGCACGGAACATTTGTTTCTCGAATCTTGTATTACAGATAAACTGCTTTTAAATGTTTCATACTCACCTCATAAAAAATTTCAAACCGAGTTCATTGAATTTAAATCAGTGGAGTTGTCAAACTTGCCAAATTTTGATCGCATAATTATGTGTGGGGACTATAATATTAACTATTTTGATAAAAAACAAGCATACCTGATTGAAAACTTTGTGCTTGAGAACAATTTAATTAATTGTAATATAATAATTCCAACACGCATATCTAAATCTAGTGCAACATTGATTGATTATATACTTACTAATAGTCAAGACAGGTATAGGTATTATTGTTTCACATGTACTTTCAGTGATCACAATTTACTATTGCTAATAGACAATATGATGCATAGTGCTAATCCCGTAAAAATAAACATAATTAAGCGATCAACAAGACTTCAATTCCACTAAATTCAATGATTATCTAATAGTGTAAACTGGAATGTTATATATAGCATTCCAAACGTTGATGATATGATCGAGAATTACATGTCAAAAATGGAGGCAGTGGTCGACAGATTCGCAAGTCTAATGTCGTTTTGGATATATCCTAAGCAAGCAAATCGCAAGTGTTCTAGAATCTGAAAAACAGAGTACCTCTCTTTTAGAGTGTTTCAATGAATGGAGAAATTGTAACAATGCACAGAATTGCGCAGTATATCTTGCTGAGAAAAAGCGCATGAAAATGCTTGAAAAAATTAATTTTGAACACAAGTGTCTTAAAGTATTTAGTAAGCTAGATACTGAAAAAGACAAATGACAATGTGCAAACTCGATTTATAGTAAAATCTCGAATACTAAATCTCACATTCCCGAGATCAAGTGTTCAAATAACCAGCCAACGTGAAATAGCAGAATACATGAACTCGGTTTTTATCAAACTAGGGGAATTTAATGGTCCAGAGGTACCCTATAGTGATAAAATTCTTAGAAAAGCTCAAAAGTTTTTCTTTAATTTCATTACTGAAAGGTAAGTTCTGAAAAACATTGACTTAATTAATAACTTTAAATCAAAACGGCCCTCTTCGATCCCTAATTTTATTCTGAAGTTGGCATTCAAGCAAACCCTATCAGTGCTAACGTTCATTATTAATTATTGCATTCGGCATTCTTATTTTCCCCGACTATTGAAGCAAGCTATTGTGACATCTATGTATAAATCTAAGGAACGCACGAATCGCAAAATTACTGCCCAATTTTTGTTACACATATTCTATCAAAAATAATTGAAAAAAGTCTTTGCAAACAAATATTAGCTTATTTAACTGAAGGAAATCAATTTGGATTTCGTAAAAATCATTCTGCCACAGACGCACTACTCGCTGGAGTTGAGTCTTAGCGAGCATATCTTAATTCAAATAAGTATGTAGGCGTGCTATTTCTAGATCATGAAATACTTTTTAGAAAATTATATAAGCATGGTTTCAGTAATGACGCAATAACTTTAATACGGAGCTTCCTTACAAATCGGTCTCAAGCTGTAAAGCTAGGCAACCATGTTATCAAGAAACTGTTAGAGGAGTACCTCAAGGGTCTGTTCTCGGACTTTTATTGTTTAATATATTTGTTAATGACATCTCCGATTGCTTGAATAACACAAAAAATATTCAGTATGCAGATGATACATGCATTTATACCAATCATAAAAACAAGCTAGCATGTACTAAATTATTGAATGAGAATCTTATAAATATAAAGCATTGGGGCGAAGGTATAGAATAGGGTGCACGCGGATAAAATAAACACTAATAGAAAGTAAAAAACAATGAGAAATGCAATAACATACGTAAAAAGCTTAAAAAATAATGTATATAGACCAATAACTTTGCATAATTAACCAAATTCGTAGCACGCGGTACGTATTTAAGGACAATAGCACAAAAAATTTGAAATTTATAAAATAATTAACTATTATTAAACAAATTACACGATCTAAAAGTATATTTATGCAAATCTGTACATATTTATTTGAAATCAAGTCCTTACCTTAGGTGAAATTTCCAAATACATTTTGATAAAAATATAAATATATTAATTTCGATTACTCAATGTGTTTTACTCGTATTATTATAACAACTAATATCGCCGGTAGCCCTTGCACATTACTTGCAAGTATTGACATTTTCTGACACCAAAGCATCTCGTCTCCGGGTCAACTTTCTGGGAGCCACCACGGCTACTCTCCGGTTTTGACATAGTAATATCTAAAACCTAACTAAATTTTATATTATAATATATACGCTTTGTTAAAGAAGTTTTTGTGTATAAATATAAAGAATATTTGATTGAATTTTTATGAAAATTTACATCGTTCTTTTGTTTTAAGAATTTTCACAATAAGAATATACATCATGAATTATAGTTAATGTTCGAATGATTGAAGCCCACCTTAAATGTCTCGCATGTCTCTTTGATGAGTTTGCAACAATTTCATTACAATAAAACTTTTAGACGATGTGTATGTATATAAATATATTCTTATAGATGACACTTTTAGTAAATTTTAGATGGCGCTTTGTACAGAAAAACCTAGCCATGGCGACCTGTAGATATGTGGATTGCCCACATAGGCACCGCGAGCGGAGGGCAAGAGGGAGCAGCTGCCCCTTACCTTTCATGGTGAGTTGATTGAATCGACTAGAGTTTTATCAAATCGAAGTTCTTAGTAATACTTGATTTAAATAAATTTAAAATGTATTTTAGTATTGCGCTAAGTGTATTGGGAAATATTTTTACTGCATGAAATACATTTATCCATTTTTCAATTCTAATGTATATAGATGTATACATGTGAATTATACTATTAAGTATAGATAAAAGACGCAAGTTATTTCTGGTTAAAAAAATCTTTAAATTCTTAAACCAGGTTAAATCTTTGATTACTATCTGGAAAATAATAGTGTTATTTTGAAATGTACTTCCATTTGAAATGCAATATATCAGATATAAAGTGGTAAATATTGCTTTCGGAATAGTTGAGTGGCAGAAAATAACAAACCAAAGATTCTAGCACATTACTTCGGATAATCAAAATACTTGGTTCGCTTTAAATTAAATAGTTAAGTTTACTCAAAAAGAAATTGCTTTGAAATAAAATACTTTTTTCAACAAAAACAGGTTTCTAAAATAACACACGTGCAAAATTTTTTTTGCTCCTTCTTTAAAAAGTTTCTTGCTCACATTATTTAACGCAACAGCTAACTCTGAATTGAATCAATCTCTTTAGGCTATTGAACCTTTGTGATCAAAATGTTAATTATAACCGAATAACCAATAGATTTAAATTTCAAAACGAGATACTTCATTAAATCTACTAAGCTATTATGATTTGTTGAGTAAAACATAATTGAAGAACGCGTTAATTGACAACATTGTCAAATCGATTGCTTTATAATTGTGTGAAGATGAACTACATGTTGTTAGGTGCAAAACAAGTGAAATTATCCTAATTTTGATCATTGCTTTATGAAGAATCCGTTAAACGACACTACATAAGCAAAGATACAAACGGAAACTAAAAAACGCGATTTCTCGTTTTGAATCAATTTGCACAAAATGGGTTCTTGCACTGCATGCCTCAATTATAAAAGGCAGTATGTTGAGTCCCATATACATGTTCAATAAGTATGAACGTTATACTTAACGCATATAAAACACTTCGATTAAATTTAATTAAATTTTCAGTAACAATTGCTTATCGACAGACCCATGGATATTGCACCCACCAATTCTGTACATCCGCACTATTCAAAATATATTTATAACAATACTAGCGAAATGTATATTTAAACATTAAAAATTTAAGCACCGCGGTCACAGTAGCTATAAATTCGGTACTAATCAGAAAATAAAATATGAAAATAAATACTAATCAGAAGAACAAATTCTCTGAAAGTTCCAATGTACTTAAAAATCAAGTAAGAAAGACTTATTTTACAATAAAAATTGTATAGATTTATATAAATGTACACTTTTATCTTGCATTTGGGTTAATAATAGAATATACTTTTAGATCGTGTAATTTGTTTAATAATAGCTAATTATTTTATAAATTTCAGGTTTTTTGTGCTATTGTCCTTAAATATGTACCGCGTGTTACCGCGTACTACGAATTTGGTTAATTATGCAATGTTATTGGTCTTCAAATATTATTTTTTAAGTTTTTAAGTGAATTATTGCATTTCTCATCGTTTTTTTTACCGTGGATTAGTGTTTATTTTGTCCGCGGGTTCCACGTGCACCATATTCTATACCTTCGCCAAGCATTGGTTTGACACTAACAAATTAAACCTGAACTTGGGCAAATGTCAGTTTATTGTTCTGCATACCTCTGCAAACTCTACTGACATTGGCTCAAGTTTAAATGTTGATAGCAGGACACTGGTCTCTGCTCCTTCCTAAACATATTTGGGAGTTTCTTTCAATAATAATTTAAATTTTTATAAACATCTAAATTTAATATTCAAAAAATTGCAAGTCTTAGGTCCAGGATAAAAATATTAATCTCACTTTCCCCGAAAATTTTTAATAAAGTATGTTTGTTATCATATTTACGGACAATATACATATTTATTCATTTTATTAAGTGAAATTGCATGTTTTTTCCACATACAGCCTATTCTAAGCCTTCACCGTTATGGTCAATTAAATAGTCACACGTTTAGTAAGTTACTCATCGGATAAAAACCGTAAACATGGAAACGTTAACATATGTGTACAGACATTCAATTAATAGAAATTTTAACTATTTACAAAACTATAAGTTTTCATTATCTTAAATGTTAGGTTGTAATAGAAAACATTAGTTCATAAGTTGTTTATTATAAATCGAAACTCCGTAGTTAGTTAATTTGTACTATTACTATTTCTCAAATTCTATGCACCATAAGCATTTCGAATGTCATTAAATCGAAAATACTATATTCTTAACATAGTTTACTCTAATTTCTAATTTCATTTAAATGAATATTTGCTTAAAGGCAATGCAATGCCATTCTTTGTAAATAATCAACAGGACAAATTTTCAATCAAGTTGTTGAAAATGATTTACTCTTCAAATCACTTTCTTTTGTATTGAGTTGCAAGCCTAGAGCCCTTGCAAAATGACATATGCAATTCCTGCCGTAGTTATTAGGATGTAGGCAGTGCACTATTTATGACTAATAATTTTTGTAATTTTGATCTGTATGCCATGAGAAATCATTATTGCAAGAAGTTTAATTTTGTTATTTACAAGCCCTCTAGCGGGAAAGCAGTTCAGTCAAATTAAGTATTTACAAAATATTATTTGAAATTAAGTGACGCAATTTATTGTGATGTTTGAATTAATAGTTCCAGTTCAATGATGCATTATCCTTCACTCTCTCAAATAATGCAAAGAATTAAACAAATTATAAGCTAATTCATCTACATTCAATTTATTATATCCTTGTATTAGAATTTTCAAAAAGTTTGATTGCTTTGCTATCTAATTATTGTAGAATCACAGGGGAGCTCTGGCTACTCTAGAAGTACTTGGAAACTCAAGAGTTTAGATTGAAGGTTGCAAAGTTGACCATAGCAAAGAGTGAACTGCATTCCAACAGAAAATGTAAATTGGTGGTTCACTGATTTTTGCCTAACAAATAGAGAAATTCCATTCCAAAAAGAACTTCAGCAGTGACCAATTCACATGACATCATGCTGAAGCCATATCTTTGAAGCCATCCCTACTTGCCAAGGTGCTAACTGTGTGTCTCAAGTATTAATTTCTAGCTCAAAAAACAATTTATCTCAGAGTTCTCTTATCTCAGCTCATGTAAATAAATAACAAGTAAAAGGCACATAATTGCTGTGCATTCACATTTGCCAATGACATAGTATATCTGCAAAGTGTAAATTATTATGTGCATGTACAAACAGATCAAATATAAGATGTTATTCCCTACATGTAATCATAACCTAAAGTGTCCATGATTTGGGCTGTAACTGTTAAGGAGCTATTTGTGGCCCCAGACCTGGTGTAGGTTCCTCCTGAATTGTCACTTGATGTTAAGGAATATTTATCATTACCAAATCTTTAATGATAAATCTAAAGGGGGTTAATAGATAATTAATTGAACAGATCAAATGCAGTAGAAGAAAGCCAAATTTATTGTGTGCTCACTACAGTAACTCAGATATTTATTACAAAAATCTGTAACATATTACCTGGATTGTTTACAGTTTCAAAGCATAATTTCCCCCAAAAGTTAAAACAAGTAATCACACATAATTCAAATCAAGGGGACAAATACTAACACTATCAAATAACTACACTCGAAATTCAAATAATCAATTAAAAGAAATTGATACAAATAGATAGCAGCAAATCAGGAAATCAAAACAGCAAAAAGATCGAAAAAAAGTAGGCCCTAGTGACTCTACATGCCTCCCATTGCCAGTTAAGTTTGTGGTAGGAGTTTTACTGTGGTACTAAACAGGAGCTTTTGTGTCTCCTCAATCATTTCTGTGGCTAGGATGTTGTCCCAAGACTTAAATTCAACATATCTAGGTTGCTGGGTAATCTGCATAAGATTCTCCCTCTGTGTAACCTCTTCACTCCTCAGGTGGAAGAATTCAATCTCTGGTAAATGGGCACTAATAGGGCAATTTCTCCTTAAGTTGTTTACCCTCTATGTAAATGTATTGTAAAACCTCTCATAAAGATGAAGGCCTTTCAGCACTATCATGAGAGTCATGAGTGCATCCATGTCCAAAGTGTGGGCATCTTTGGGGCTGATCTGGGTGTTTGGGTAGAAGTGGATGAAGACCTCTCTTAGTGATCCCATGTGTGTTGCATGATCCATAAATAGGGAGCAATACTTTTTGACCTGCTGTAAAGTCATCTCCTCTGATTTGCTAACCTCTACTCACAGCAAGTGATAATCTTGATTTGCTTCATGATGTTGGGTCCCCTAAGTCTATCAGATAAAATATATATAACTTACAGTAGGCTATCCAGCCCTTTTGCCAATGTTAATTATTAGTT
The DNA here is from genome assembly GCA_900660155.1 of Hofstenia miamia. NCBI lineage: Eukaryota > Metazoa > Xenacoelomorpha > Acoela > Hofsteniidae > Hofstenia > Hofstenia miamia. The sequence continues at coordinate 1,270,592 of CABFPE010000182.1, forward strand.
ACATGTAAATGATCAAATCAATAGCCAGCTAAATGGAGAAAAACTCCTATTCATATACTTAACATAAATGCAGGTTCATGGTTTGTATCAAGGACCCTTGAGTTGCTCTCAATGTGTTCCCAAACCACTACTACTGCATTTAACATTTAGCTTGACCTTCTGTATAAATAATCAAACTGATCTAAAATCTAAAAATAAGATTTTTGAAGAATTTACTTCAACAATTTCCAAAATGATCCCTTGCCTATTTACAGTTAACTTTCAAAAAGCACCTGTCATTCAAAATTCAAATTTGCATTGTCTGCCAAAATGGCTAAAAATAATGGAAGCAAATTCACTCCCTTTGTTTGGTCGAAATTTGAAGACAAGTACTAACCTGCTATGTTATTACTCAGTTGCATTTACAAAGACAATCTGATAATTAAACTTAAATTGCCTTTCCAATTAATAATCATAATTCAATCCCAGTCTCAACTAATCATCTGATCTTCCCTCTTCATTAGCAGCATTATGCTTTGGATTATGCTACTTGCCCTCCTCAGCTTGCATTATTTTTAGCACTGCACATTCTCTGTGGACTAATTTGTCTGCCTTTCTAATTATCATTTCCACTTGGGGATCACTCCAGCTTGTTGTCACAAATTACAGTTGTTTGGTTATTTTTAGTACCACCTCTTTCTCCATTGTTACTGTACTGTGATATTGCAGGAATTTAGCTTCTTTAATATTTTCTGATATTGGTGTATCTCTCTAAATTCATTCATTTTCTCTGAGAAGATCTCATAGAATTTCTTATATAGATGGATTTCTTTTATTGCTATCATTAATGTCATCTGTGCATCTGCTCTACTAGTGTGCACCATTTCCTTGCATACTGTTGTGTTTGGGTAAAAGAATGTGAACACTCTCCTGAGGCTCCTTGTGTTTGCCACATCCTTGTAAAAGAAGCTTATGTTTTCTCTCACTTCCTCTTCTGTTATTGTTGTTGGGTTGTTCTTATTAAATCTTATCATTGTTACTACCTCTACTCTTTTTGTGACATCATAATAGTGGTACTCTTTGTCCCATAAGTCCAACCACACCACATTGTTTACTCCTGAAAACAGCATGATTGCCTTTGTTGTTTGTTTGTTGATCTCCTCTCACAGTTCTTTCAGCTGTTTTTATATCAGTCTTCCCTGAGTATATAGTTGATAGGGAGTTATCACTCCCTCAACATATACCCTTTCCTTGTTATCATTTTTTAATAGTATTTCCTTTGTCTTTTTGTAATCATCTCATTTGACTATTGCTTTTGTATTCATGTAAGAAAGTTTTGGTGATATTTACATTTATCAGTATCCTCCATCATGGGAGTTTGTTGGTGCTGTTGCCAGTCCAATCATGGCTGGATAATTCATTTTACTTTCTTTTAGTGTTTCCCAGAATATTTGCATTAAGCCTCTCCTGCTCATTCTAATTTGGATATTGTTGTTCATTTCTAATTTCAACATGATGCATTCTATGTCCACCACTAGCTGATTATATGGTTTCAGCATCTCTTCCAATTCAGTTTCCATGAATGCTTCAGTGAAGTTTTATTAATGCTACTGTTTGCTCTTCCTTTATGTATTGGTAATTCCTAGAGCAAATCTTTTCTTTTTCCTTCATTATTTTTATTTCAACTAAGAATCTCTCATCATCTCTATCAATCCATTCCATCACGTGTTCTGGTGTGGAGGCTCCCCATTTCTCTATGTTTATTCTGTCTATTTGTTGCTGTGTTTTTGGTGAGAGTATTAGCTGTGTCAACATTAACAATTCTTCCTCCTCCAACATCTCTTTTTGTGTTTTTGTTGTCATCTCACAGACTTCCACCAGTTCTGTTATTCCTCCCCTTCACATCATTTCCACACTCTTGATGATTTTTACAAAAGTGCAGTGAGGGCTCTCTTTTTCATATCTCTTCATGTCCAGTTCTAATGTTTGTTGGATCTCTTTATTTTTTATCATGGTTATGATTTCTTTTGTATCTACAATTTTGTGTTTGATAATTTTCTTTGTTGTTATCCAGGGTTCTGTCTCAACCTGTCTTAGTTGCATTTCAGATGTGGTGCCCCACATGTATTTTCTCATGGGCTTATCAAATAATGTTATTTCTTCAAGTGTGATCCCTGTTTTATTCACTATATCCACCATTGACATTCTTCCTAGTGGGCTTTTGTTAATGATTAATCTACTGATGAGCTTTTTGATTTCTTGCATTAGTTTCTTGTTTTTGTCTGGAGATGTCAACTTCTCAACATGCCCTTTCAGCAACCAATTTTTTGTCTGCATGTTCACTGGGGATAGAGCTATCTCGTATCTCTTTGCCTTTGCTAACTTGTGGCGTCCTGCTCTGGAAATTGGTAGCCTCAATTCCTGTTCTTGTGTTGTGAAAATTGTCTAGAATCCATGCCAAGGTTCTGAATCTTATCTCTGGGGTGTTCTTTTCCTCAAATAACATATTTTTGAAGTCTTTTGTTGAGATTAACTTGTATGCTCTGTTGATTTCCAACAGTGCCACTTCAACCATCTTATGGTATTTTTTGATGGGGCCTCAATATGTATCTCTGGCAATTTTTCTTCCATCTTCTTCTGTAGCTTCATTTCATTCCATATCTCTTGTATTCTCTTTATATGTTCCTGCCTTTGTGTGAGGCTGCACTAGATGAACAGTGTGTTAGCTTTTTCTACACCCTCTGCATGTGTTGTCATTTTTATTGTTTTCACCTGCTTAAATAAATCAATGGCTATGCATGGGTCTACCATTAATCTGCAATAGGCTACCCAGTAATTGATTTGTAAGTCTAGGTGAATTAATTCTGTGACCTTTGCTTCCATTGTTAGTTTCTCCCATAGGAACACGTTTTTTACCTGTATCTCTAGTTCTCTCAGGAATGGTGGTAGTTCTGTGATGATTGTTCTCCTGATGATTACTACTCTTATGCCCTGCACTCTAGCCATTCTTAAAGTTTGATCTAACTGTTTTTCCAAATTTTTGTTATACTCTTTTTCTTTTAGGATGTGAATGATCATTCAATTGTCTTTGTTGATGTTAATTTCCAGTATCTTTGCAATCTGTTCTATGTATGCCATGATTGCTTGGGCTGTTTCTAGTGTAAAGTTGTCATCAAAGGTGTCATGAACTGTGATGTGCACATATGGATTTAGTTGAATCAGTGGCCTTTTTGATCTGCATGAGGTCAAATTTTTCACCAATTTTGATAAATTTATTTTTAAGGAATGTGATTTGCTCAATGAGTTCTTCTTGAGTATGCACATCTTCAGATGCTGGTGGGGTCTGACTGGCCTTTCTGGGAGACAATTTTTATTTCTGAGTTCTTGTATTAGGCATTCTAATTCTTTGATGTTAAGAGGACTTTAACTGATGAACTTAATTGACTGGTCTAATCATAACTAATTAGGCTAGCTAGGGTTTACTGCAATTCTATAAAAAAAATTTCTGACTTCTTGACAGCACATTGAGAAAAGATAGTTCCACCTGCAGTCGTCCAGATTCCATCTTTTGTTAATAGGGTTCAACATCTTCTTGTCAGTAAATTCAGAGCTTCCACTGATAACAGTATAGTTAATTATGAAAAAATACATGTACTCAGAGTCCTGTGGTGGTTGCCATGTAGCATCAGTGAGAAATCAGCATGCATTCCTACCATTCTATCTTATTGAGAGTTTTGAGCTGATGTATGGATTGACTGATGCTACAAATAATTAATTTACAATTTCTTCCATTATATGCTTTCATAATAAAAGTTAAGAGTAAGCAGAAGATCATGTTAGGGAAGAGTGGCCACATTTGGCTGATCTGATACAGATAACCTTTTAGAAGAGTCACATAAGACCCTAATTAGATTAACAGTAAAGAAGCCTAACTCTTGGGTGCAAGTAGTAAACCTAAGTGCTAAGTAAAATAACCTTTACTCAGTGTGTTCCTCACCTCATGCAATTTAGGTGAAAGCATTAATAACAATTTTAATAATGAATGACAAGCAGTACAAATGCCCTCATCATATACCTAATCTAAGTTAAAGGATATACCATTCAACTCATCTGCCATCTGGGTGCCCCTTACCTATGCATTTAAAAATTAGAAAAACATAATTTAGTAAAAACAAAACAAGAAAAATTAAAAGCAAAACAAATTTGCTGAGAATAAATGAAAGGAGAAATCTAATGAACAAAGTTCAGATACATATACAAAATTAACCAGTATCTGAAAACAAATGTATACTATAAAAATTTAGGCAAATACATGGCAGGTAAAAAATTGGTTTCTGCTTCAATTCTACAGCATTTCAAAATTAGCAGAAATTCAAACTAAAATATAAATAGCACTCTTTCTGCTTTGGCAAATTTCAATTGGAAATAATTCATAATAATAAAATTGAAATTGTAATTAAATTAAATAAAGTTCCAAGCATGTAGAAATGTCATTATGCCACATTAAGAACTTACAGTGGATTATCATTGATAATGTAGAGTTGCTCAGGGATTTTGTTGAATTTATTCTTTTTAAATTGTACTTTTGTATTATTATGTCACCATGACGTTATCGATATTATTACGTCACCATGACGTTATCGATCAATTTTGATCTTAGTTTGCTATTATTAAATTGATGTCCCCTTGTTGGTGCTTTTATTTTGCTCAAATTTAATTTTGTGAGGGAATTAGAATCAATCATGTTAAACTACATTGCTATCTAAAGTTGTAAACAAAGGCAGGTAATGATGACACTTTTGTATATAAACTGAGAAATCTGTAGCGATCGTTCAATAGACTTTGTCTACTCTTAACTGCCGTCTTTACCGTTGTATTTCTTATTTATTTATCATCTTAAATGAAACTTATTGCTTAAGATCGGCAACAATTCGGCAGTGCTTTCACCAGCACTGGGCGACATGTTGCTTCTGGGGGTCCTTTGATTACCCAGTCTGAATTGTGGTTCATTAAGTTATGTATATGGTTATGTATAAGGAAATAATAAATCTCTCATTCATATTTCAACACGTACATGCACTTATAAAACCCTACACTGTGATGATACCATGCCATTGGCTAGCACGAATATCTGGCAATTACAGATTATTTAATAGTGAGCTGAGAGATAACAATGAAAATGAGAGTTTGTATTTTTGAAGTGAGATAGAAATTAAGCAAGTGAGACAAATAGGGTAGCACCAGTCAATAGGTTAAGCACTTTACTTCTGGATGTTCTGCTTCAGCTGGAAGCCATAGGAATTGGTCATCTTGGTTCTTACCTAAAAGTAGTTCTGTTACTTGGATGAATTACCAATGTTACATCTATATGTTATAAATTCTGTGTTACTCCCTTCCCGGAATCGTGGCTGTTCTGTAAATGCTATTCAAACCTTTTGTGGAGTCAATTAAGTTTCTAGTTAAGTTTTCCTACCAGCCACTGATTCTACATGGCGACCGTGACAGGATGCTGACGTGATACCTATTTAATCCTGTTGTTTTCTTTCGATGGTTTGGTGGTGAGTTGGTTTTCGTTTTGGTACGTATTATTGTTTTGAGACTTCATGGAAAGTCACCCATCAATGTATTCATTAACTTCCTCACCCTCAAAGGATGACGACGACACTTCTGCGTTTCTTATTTGGCTGATGTCAACTGTTAAATTTCTTGTTTGTTTTACTTGTTACTAGTGCTTTTTACGTTGTTGGATTTATTACCAAGTACAGCTGTGTTCATTTCTTCCCTTTTTGGTCTGTTAATCACTGTTACCCCTTGTAAGTATCTTTGTTTTGTTCCTGTGTGCATGGGAGTGCTCCCATTGTCAGTTCTGAAAATTGTTGTTTTGTTCTTTACATTCCAATGGATTCTAGTTCGAGTCATACTGTAATTTATTCTCCTACTTTTGGGACTCCTCCCATTCGGAGTGTCCCCTGTGCAAGCATTGGTAGCCCGGACATTGCCCCTTGCACTGTTGGATCGTTGTTGAACTTCTGCCCTCTGACTTCTCCTAATGTTCAAAGAATGGATGATAGCCATAATGCATCTACTATCCCTTATAGCAATGCCAACACAAGTCCGTAGTTCCATAGAAACCCGCAACGTGTATTGATCACTCAGAATGCTCCACCCATTCCCCTGCTTCCTCACAGTTACGCCAGTGGTCGAGAACAGCAATCTACACCTCACTTCAATGTCCACCTAGCCAAAATCGAGCATTTGCAGGACGAATTATCACAGCAGGTGGCACTACGAATGGAGAGTGAACGCCAGGTTGAATCCTTACAAGCCAAGCTTAACACCCAACATGTAGCCTATCAGTGTATGGAAAGACAGATGTTGGAGTCAACCTTTGCTCTCGAATTACAAATTCACAAATTGAAAAACTCTATGGATAAAATGAATTGCCAAGAGGATAGCTCACCTCCTCGATGCAGTCAAAACAATGAATACGTCACTCATGTCATGTTAAATGAAACCCTGGACGAATTAGCTGAGAGAATTATCGGCAGAGTGGTTCAGCTTGTTGGTGTGAACCAGCCTCCTCCAGTTGCTTCTCTGTGTGGAGTGTCCTCGTCTGTGCCTTCTGCTACTTCTCCTTTGCACAGTCAGCCGACCTTTGCCCAGGCGGCTCTTACCCAAGTTGCTACGTTAACAACTGGAGCTACTCCTCAAACTGGCTACGTTCAGTCGTTACCTGATCCAGTAAGTACGGTTGTTGTTCCTGCGTATAAGGAGCAGCACATGAGTGACACCAGTCCGACCAACGATTCTAAAGATCAGCCGAGGTACCGTGAGTCGATCCTCCCTCTCGAGTCCCGTGGGCAGATACCAGTATACAGTAAGCATTCTGTTCTACCCAAATTCACTGGGCAAATTGATGCCGTCGCCCAGTCCTTTGACGAATGGTTTTTTCTATTCGAATTAACTATGAAGCAACATAAGAATTCACAAGAGACCGCCGTGTCGCAGTTCCCCTTGTATCTTAATGGGTTGGCATACAACCAGTATATGATGCTTGACCAAAACATCAAAACTGATTACCAAATGTTGGCGCGTTTCTTTGAAGACCATTATTGAGCGCCACACATTAAACATCAGTACAAGACACTTCTGTGCAACATGTCTTTTAAATTTGGTGATGATATCCATAACTACATAACCCAGGTTGAATGCCTGTTCCACCTGAGCAGTCTGTCGAAAGAATATTCCAAGCATGATTTGTTCTCTTACATTTGCAGAGGCTTCCCTGCGTCAATTAGAAATCGGCTGGAAGTTCGATGCGATCCTGAGGACAGCCTCCATGAAATAATCTGCAAGGCTATCAGCGTGGTATACATGCTTCAGAACTCACAGCATATCAACAGTGACATTACGAAGTTCTCCGGCGCTTCCGGAACAAAAAGCTTTGAAATCAGGAAACCCACCCCGGTAAGAAAATGCTTGACTTGTCATTGGTGCGATGTTATACATGCGGAGAAAAGGGACACTTAAAATCCCAATGCAAGGCGAAGATCCAGCTTGTTGCCAACAGTGAAGGCTTTATCATTGATGAGCCCTCCACTGAAGCCTTATGTGTTGACGACCTAGTCGATCTCAACACTGATCATCCTACCACATTGCAAGATTTAAATTAGTTGGAGCACTGCCTCCTGAAAACCGCGCACAAGATCACAACGTCTTAGTGATCACCCAGTTAATTCGAAAAAATCTAATACCGGTTGAAATGAATGGAAACATCTTTAATGCCACAGTGGACACAGGAGCAGCAGCCTCCATCATCAGCGATGAGTGCTGCAAGGAATTGCGCTTTGGTCGAGATTCGTTGGATCCCTCTAATGCGAAGTTGATAGACGCCTCTGGAAACCCAATCTCATTGAAAGGAAAGCTAACTGACGCCTCCATTAAAATCCACTCAGAGCCTTTCGAGGTCGACTTGTTAGTGATAGATATGTCAAACCACCGTCTCCCTTACGATCTCATACTAGGGAATGACTTCTTGGAACGAAACTCTTGCATAATCAACTTTAAGAATGGTACCATCTCCATCAAAGACCAGGAGGCAACACAGTTGGTTACAATCCCTGAGAAAGAGATCGTCTTTAACTTGGATGAGCCCATATTTCTCAAACCAAAACACTGGATGAGAGTAGCAGTCTCCTCTGACGCCAGCCTCAATGGGGACGTCATGATATCCGGGCATAAAGGCAAGTACGTGTGCGGAGTTTCCTTTTAGCCCGACTTGTGTAAGGTAACCCGAGGAAAGACATACGTCATGGTCCTTAATGGGTCGGCTTCTCTGGTAAAGATTGGAGTCCCTCAACTGCAGCTAATAGGAGTGCCAGTGAAGGTCGAGAACATTCCAGTCACTTGTCTACTGATCTGTACCGCGGTGCATGACCTCGAAACCCCCTCAAGTCCGGTAAAAGTGCCCACGGTCTCCGAAAACTCTCATCCTCATCTAACTCACAAGGAAAGAAGGTCTCTGTTGTCTCTACTTTACAGCAAGCACGAAGTTTTTAATTACAGCGCCATCAGCATTGGACAAGCGTTAGGCGAAGAGCACACCATTGAACTGAAACACGATCGCCTGATCCGTCTACCCATACATCGCGTGCCGGAAAATCTGAAACATGAGTACGAGAAGATCCTAAGCGACCTAATTGAAAGTGGAATCATACAAGAGAGTAACAGCCTGTACGCTGCACCTACTGTGTTCATTTGCCAAGGCGACAAGTATCAGCTTTGCAGAGACTTCTGCAAACTAAACGATATCACCATCAAGGATGCGTACCCCTTTCCCAGAATAGAATATCTCCTTTACGACGCTAGCAAGTATAAATTTTTCTCGTGTCTAGACTTGTGTAAAGCCTACTGGCAGGTACCCATGCGCCCTGCTGACATTGCGAAGACCGCCTTCATCACTCCATATGGGCTGTACGAGTGGAAGTACATGGCCTTCGGTCTATGTAATGCACCGGCTACCTTCCAGTGGTACGTCACAAAAATTCTCAAAGATGGCGAAAATCTCCTCACGCCAGGCATTCTAGCCTATATCGACGACATTTTGGTCGCGAGTCACACTTTTGAGGAACATCTAGAGAAGCTTGGTCGAACCCTGGACTTATTGCACAGAGCGGGACTCAAGGTGAATGGAACTAAATGTGCGCTACTTCAAACCAAAGTAACTTTTCTTGGTCACGTTGTCGAGCCAGGGAAGATATCTATAAAGAACGATGCAAAGGACTTTCTAGACAAAATAGAGACGCCAAGAACTCGCCGAGACATTCAGCGCCTGATGGGCTTCCTAAACTATTATGGGATGTTTATTCCGAACCTCGCCAACAAAACAAGAACTATCTCTAATCTGCTGAAAAAATCCGTCGATTTTAAGTGGACCTGGCAAGAGCAAGAAGCCCTTGATGGAATCAAAAGAGAACTTAAGAAAATACTGTCCTTAAATACCCCTGATTACACAAAAGATTTTATAATTGATTGTGACGCTAGCGCTGTTGCCATCAGCAGAATCCTCAGTCAGGACATTGATGGAATAGAAAGTCCTGTGCAATACTTTAGCCGAAAACTTAGAACCTCTGAGAAGAATTATGGCGCAACTAAGTGCGAAATGCTCACACTCATAGAATCTCTGAAAAAATTTCGTTACTTTATACTTGGCCGTAAGTTCACCGTGCGAACTGACAATAGCGCATTGACTTGGTTAAAGAAATTCAGCAGCAACAGATCGACCATTGTAGTGAGATGGATTGAATACTTAAATGACTTCATGTTTACCATCAAACATCGCCCTGGAAAACTTCACTTAAACACAGATTATTGGATGGCTCTTCCGAGCTACAAGTGCGATCTCAAAAAGCCAGGTGGCGAAAAGGTACCCTTTTCCTTTATCCCACACACTGAGTATCAGTTGATACCTGAGATAAGTGCTGATCAGAATGGAAAACCTATTCTCGCGATATTGCTAAAAGAAGAGATCTCTGAAGAAGAGATTATTTGCTATCAGCATCGCAACTGGATCTTGGATCAGATAATGAAGAGAATGAAGGATCCCTATTTCCCCACTTCACTGGAGGTAAATCGATATTTCCATTGCTACAATTGGTGTGTAAACAATAAAGGTTTATTATCTGCAAAGAGCAAACATAGCAATCGTCTAGCTATTCCGGAATACTTCAAGCGGGACTTAGTACGTAGAGTCCATGAGCAAGGCCACCTCGGCATTCTTCAAACCGAGAAGACTTTTAACTCTAGATATGTAACCAACGTCATTGACAAATGTGAAAAGTGCCTGCTAAACAATATCCACCACTTCCCTCAGCAGCACACTGCAATGGAATCACATTCGGCGGAAGGCCCGAATGAGCTAGTGCATGTCAACTTGTCCAAAGATGATGAGGGTTTTCAGCATTTGCTTGTGATTGTGGATCACTTCACTAAGTTCACCCGCATAATTCCTCTTAGTAGCACCACCGACAAGGTGGTAGCCAACAAAATCCTAAAAGAGTGGATCCTCAAGTATGGGCCGATGCGCAAGCTAGTCTCAGATCAAGGTCCACAATTTGAGAGCAACCTTTTACGTGCACTAATGCTCGAACTGGAAATAATTCATGAGTTAACAACCGCCTACCACCACCAGGCTAACAGCTTGGTGGAGAGACTGAATTGTACTCTCATTAAACTAATTCAAGTAGCACTGTCTCGAGCCGCCGGAAAGCAATGGAAGTGAATTATGGAAGGTGTTGAATATTTCTATAATACTTCAGTTCATGTGACAACTGGGATAAGTCCCTTCAAAGCTATGTTCGGCAGGGGAGCCGCCACCTCATTAGCAATGATGTTTCCAAGATACGCTGAGACTAATGTGGATAAGTACATAAGCCGATTACTCACTGATATGCAACAATTCATTTAACAATTTGCCATAATACAAATCAATCCAGTATCCAACAAAAGAAGAATTTCAACAAAAAGTTATATGGTGAGCCTCACAAGCGTGGCGATAAAGTTTTTGCTTACTTACCCCGCATCACTACTGATAGCCACCAGGTATGGAAACTCGCTAACGATTGGCAAGGCCCATTTACAATTGAAAAAGTGCTTGACCACAATACATATACCTTAAACAACAGTAAAACGGTACACTTTCAAAGGCTTAAGAGAGCCATAAAAGACATAGAACATGTGATTATAGATGATAATAATGAATTTACGTTAGTAGATAATGGTGTTGATGTGTACGAAAAATACGATAATTTAATTAGTTTTTCTGAAGATGATTTTTCCGACACTGAGTACAATTCTGACAATATTAATACTGAGAACTTAGAACCACGTACGCTCCCCCCAAGAAGGGCGAGAACTACTTATGATCCCAACATTTGGGATTTAAACCTTATCACTACATTTAGAAATGAAACTGATAAACCGCAAGAGAGAGTCACCAGCTCCACCTGTCCACTGCCGAGTATGAAGGAGGATGGAGGGTAGCCAACCTGGACAAGATGCCTCACCTAGGCGTGGGAGACACGTTTCTCTGCTTGCTGAGGCCCGCGTACGAAAAAGATGACGTCAGGAAGGTGCCGAGGAGAGTCAGATTCCGTGTGGGCGACACATTGCTCCATGACTCGGAGAGCCAAAAGCACTTACCATGACGCCCTCAACATCTCGCCCCTACATGGAGAGACACATTTCCCCACGTGCGCAAGAGGAGCTGGCCACCCCAAATTTAAAAACTGTAAAACCGAGATTACCTTTTACACCTATACAGCCTGTAAATACCCCCCACATGAGCAACTCGATAGCCCCTTCGACCTCTTCCCCAGCTACTTCCACTGTACGATCACAGAAGACAGAAGAATGAAGAAGAAAACTATTGAAAGTTGGTGATGAGACACTACANACTTCAGAATGGAGAACTTTTTAATCTTGTCCAAAGCAGACTACGTCCCCACCTCTTCACACTTGCTGAACCACCTTCCTATAACTAGGCTGATTTACACTGATCTCCTGCTTTGTCAAAAAGTACCGTCACACCGTTTAGCAGTGGACCAGAAGTTAATCGTAGATGTGTTGCTCCAGTCACAGACACTGGAATTAACGGACCCTAACACTCCGTCACTATACACCATCACAGACATGAGAGTAAGCTTTGCCTTTTTGCCTTTGCTCAAAGTGAACAATTATTTAATGAAATACATACCATTTGGTCTGATCTCAAGGCCAACTTCAACCCCGAGTCAGATTGGCCCGTATTAGATATATCAAGTCCATCGCAAACCTACCATCCGTCAGTAGAACGTACCCTATGTGACATTAAAGTTTCCTATACAAATCAGGATAAGAAAAACTTCAAAGAACGCCTCTTTGCTGAGAAGAACCTACCTGATATATATGCCAGAGGTGCAATATGGTTACTAGCCATATATTTAACCAAAGAGCCAACTCTCCAAATACCGATGTCACATGATAAAAGAACATCCTTAACAAAACTGACAATCCACGAGATAGCAGTATGTCCCTTAACATGGAAAGTGAAAAACTGGCTCCTTTACAAGTGTAGTCCTCCTTCTTCCCCAGGAAAGACAAAACGAGCAATGGACAAGTTCGAAAAATGTTATGCCCAACTGGTGGGGGCGAGCAGTGTCACTGGCAAAATGTCGATCATACTGACTAGTAATAAACTCAGTAT
>CABFPE010000183.1:0-16977 GCA_900660155.1 Hofstenia miamia
ATTTCCTTCTCTGCTTTAGCACCAACGCCAAATGTCACGTGTAAGAGTTTATTACCTTCTTTTCATTATAACAAGTGCTATGTTAAAAATAATAAACTATAACAGAAACGGAATTGCTTTCCAAAGCAGGTTTACAAAAATTGTTGAGGTACTAACTTCTTCAAAACCTGGCTATATATTTATGCAAGAAACTAAAATTACTGTTACTTCATTAGTGAAAAAACAATTACAAGGAAAGCGGGCCTAGTAACCTTATGCAATAACAACAGCCCAAAACTATGTCTAAAATATCAATGCCAGCAGATCAAATTTTTTTATCCAAAATCTAAAAATTTAGAGCTAGTTAACCACTATGAACCCTATTTAGCCGGGTGTATGAAGGAAAGTGATATTACGTCTAATATTTCACTTAGTGACTTGTTCAGGTAAGATAATTCAGTAACAGAAAACAAATTGAGAAAATCATTAACAATTTCACTGATTTTTACAAACATCTGAAAAAGAGAGTTAAATTTATCAGAAAATCTCTTTAGATCATTACAATCTTCTGAATCAAAATATATATATCCATTGACGAAATTCATTTAGCAATGAATAAATTAAGAAATTCTCCCGGAATCGATGGCTTCAATGCGCCTTGTATAAGACTTTCTGCTCGATCATCGTCCTGTACTATTTGCCATTAATTGAATCTATCTTAAAATTCGGTCAAATTTCTACTAGTATTTCCAAAGCATTAATTAGATTATTACCTAAGAAGGGGAAAAATCTAGAACAACATCTGAAGTCCTGGCGACCTATCTCTCTATTAAATATGAATCTAAGAATACTATCACATATCCTTAATCATAGACTGGGACCCTTAGGACAGAAATACATATATGCAACACAAATGGCTTTATAAAGGAGAGAAACTCATCCCTAAGTGTCTCAAAAATTATGAATTATACATATATGTCGAATATACAACATTGATATGGAAATATTAAATATTGATTTTAGCAATGCATACAACTCAATTGATCACGAATATTTTCCTAATACATTGGAAAACTTGGACTACATGACATCAATTTATACACAGACAATAAATCTTACTTTCTAATCAATGGTTTTCTGTTTCCAGCACTACAGGTGCAAAGGGGCGTCCGACAGGGATGCCCCTTGTCATGCATACTATTTAATTTCGCAGTATAGCCCTTCCTGAACCAAATACGAAATTCAAATCAAATTCACGGTTTTATTTATGACAACACAGAAATAATATACCGTGCATTTGCTGATGATAATGCACTAATCGCATCAAACTCAGATAGCCTTATACCCTGTTTACACGTGACATAAGACAGATCTGTCTCCAATTATCTCAAGACATATGTAGCGTGTAAACACCCAAAACATAAGACATACGAACTCTCAAGTAGGGTAATTATAAAACAGATGTAGATCAAATAATTTTGATTTTATTGTATGTCTTCTGTCACGCTGTCACCGTGTAAACACTAAATCATAAGACATACATGTTTTTGACTGCAGTTATTTAATTATTATGGAAGCAAAATAGCAGTAATTTCGACGTATTAAATTAATAAAAAATTATTAATTATATAGGTTTTAGTATTTTATCCAATTTTCACAATTGAAAATAATACTTTTCAAATACATATGCATATTTAAACATTACTTATGCATTTTAGATAAATTTCCTAACAGGTAAATGGCACCTATAAATATTTTAAATTAATTTGAAATTAGCAAAACATTTGGATACATGAACAATGACAAATTAACCACAATTACAAAAACACCACTTTATGGTGTCGCATAACATTTTACAAATAGAGAGATTAAATTTCTTTGTTATTGAAGTTATTTATATAATTGAGATGATGAGTGTTGGAAACCATTTTATTGTTTTTAAATGCTTTGATTTGCTAAAATCTTAACTACAAGGTGCTCATTATTCAAAATGAATGATCGTATGGAATGCAACTTAATAGATGCTGTCTCAAAGAAATCATTTTTATGGGATATTGCATGTCCTGAATATAAAGACAGGGATTTACGAAAGAAGACTTTCTCTGATATTGCGAAAGAACTAGGGATGAAGTGTAAGTTTTAGTTAATTGTTATGATATAACAATATCATTTCAATAATCTAATCTATTTATAAATTGTTAGCTTGCGATTAGTTTGCTAATAAATTGTATATTTATTCCAAAAAGTCTAATTAATATAAATTTAGATGAAGACACAGTGAATAAATGGAATAACTTAAGGGGTTATTACACCAAGGAGCTCTGCAAAATTGAGAAGTCAAGGAAATCAGGTATTGATGCTGATTCGGTTTATGTTCCTACATGGGAATTTTTTGATCAATTGGAGTTCTTAAAGCAAAGCGTCTCTCTATTTGCAAAATGTTATGCGACACCATAAAGTGGTGTTTTTGTAATTGCGGTTAATTTGTCATTGTTGCATGTATCCAAATGTTTCTGCTAATTTCAAATTAATTTAAAATATTTATAGGTCATTTACCTGTTAGCAAATTTATCTAAAATGCATAAGTAATGTTTAAATATGCATATGTCTTTGAAAAAGTATTATTTTCAATTGTGAAAATTGGATAAAATACTAAAACCTATATAATTAATAATTTTTTATTAATTTAATACGTCGAAATTACTGCTATTTTGCTTCCAAAATAATTAAATAACTGCAGTCAAAAACATATGTCTTATGATTTAGTGTTTACACGGTGACAGCGTGACAGAAGACATACAATAAAATCAAAATTATTTGATCTACATCTGTTTTATAATTACCCTACTTGAGAGTTCGTATGTCTTATGTTTTGGGTGTTTACACGCTACATATGTCTTGAGATAATTGGAGACAGATCTGTCTTATGTCACGTGTAAACAGGGTATTACGGACTTTCGATAAATAAACAAAAATCAAATTCTATTGATAATGATGCATTTCTAAGTGATAACAAATAATTAATCAATTTCATCTCAAATCGTAAAATATCCATATATGGCAATGTCAAGGCCATAGTATAATTGCTAACTAAGATATTATTTAAAATTCAATTCTACCTGCTACTACCAATAAATAATTCAATTCAAGCGCGATAAATAATGCAGTATGGTATAATAACAATCACTCACGCTCTACGAAATTTTCGTATTGCAATCAGAGATAGACACGGGACGGACTGGGACCAAGATTTAGGAAATTACAGACAACAAATGGGCCGAATAAAATGAATTGTAATAAGCTTGTGATATATACATTTTTGAAATCTCAATAGAAACACCTATTCAACTTTGTGCAAAGTTTCATTGAAGATATATGCCACCCAATCAACTTCTGCTCAGTCAGAAAGAAATTTTAGTCAAATTGGACTGAGTGGAATAGATCAATAAATTTTGACGGCTGAAACAGGCTACAAAAATTCAAACACGGGCCGAGAACGAGCTTAAAATAATAATTAACGAGCCGGGCCGGAAAAATTCGGTCCCTGTCCATCTCTGATTGCAATTTTAAAAGAGGAGAAGTTCAACTAGTTAACATATACTCCTATCAACTAGCATGCAAAGCAAACATCATATTCACAATACTAAGAACCAAATGACATCCCAATATAATTTACAATTAAAAACAATTTAATAGACATGCTTATTTAATCATTTCAATCTACCTAAGTCTTTTAAAGCAATATGCCCTTTCTTATCTAATACACTACAAAGTTTAAAATTCCAATTAAACCCTATAATGGCTGTAGCACACGATTAGACGAGATTCATTACACGAAAAAATTTAGCAACGAATTATTTATGGCGCGCGATTTCGTATGACAATTGATTTTGCGTGCTATCTTAATACGTGGCATAAATCTATTTTTAGCAATTGCTTGGTCTGCATTTTTATGCTGTCACGAAATCTTTCTGCATCGTTAGGCAATACGTATTGTAGTGCTGCCTTTCTTCAAAGGAAATGTTTGTTTAGATTTTGGGGCAATTTGCATTTTATCACACATATATTTTCTTGAAAATGCATGTAAAAAGTGAAATGAGAAAGACAATTTGCAGAGCAAATGTGCCCAACCTATTCAATTAATTGATGATGACCAAATATGTTAAGCAACTGAAGAGATTGATTTCACACAAGAAACATTGGATTTAAATGTTATCAATGCAGAGAAATCAATTCAGAAAATAACATCTAAAAAGAATACAGAACCTTCATTGATTCTCACAGAAATGGTATCCAAGAATGTAATCAGCAGAAAAAATATTAAAGCCACAATTGATACAGGCGGAGTGCTTTCTGTTATATCTGACAAATGTATAATTATGTTGAGATATACATGTGAGAAATTGAACTGCAAAGGATAAGAATGGTAAATGAATTTGGTGACTATATGGATACCAAAGACAAGCTTATAGATATATTGAATTCAATTATGAGTGTAAATTTTTTGCATGACATAATTAAAATTGATACAAAACTATGATTACTTTCATACAAATTAATACTTAGCAATGGCTTCATCAAGAAGAATTTTTACGTAATAAATTTTGAAATGAGTAAATAATTGAAGCAAGAAATCTGAAAAGGGAGCTACATCAGGGGCAAATAAAACATGTTGGCAACAGTGGCGTCGTTAGAGGGGGCCAGGGGGGCACGGCCCTCTAAAAATTTGCTGGCCCCAAATACTGAGGATGGGATAGATATAATAATATATATGAGCCTGCGAAAATATTCTGATGTATAATAATATATGTTATTGCTATATGCTATTAATTATTAAAGCCTAATAGAATATATGCATTCACCTATTTGAATCTTGAATAATTTCCGCATATATAAATAGATTTACATGACGAATGAGTAATCTACACGTGAATATAATATTTAACAAAACTCTACAAATTATTTAACTTTCTGAGCGGGAAAAAGGCCTACTTATTAATTTTGCAACGATCATCCAGGGGCTTGAAGTTATACGTGGAAGTGCTAAATATAATAATTAATACTGCAATATGATTGGCTGTAATGTTAATTAAACACATTGCTATAACCTTTTTAATAATGATTTTCTAAAACGTTACGTGATGGATATATTTTTGAAAAGGAAAGACCCTCCCATTAGTTCCAATTCGTTGTCGCCTCAACCAAAAACTAAGCCGAGAATGACAGATATAGCAATTTCACGTGATGATGAGCCAGTGCAGCCGTTATTATCTAAATATGCTCCAAAGGAATATGGTTCGAGGACTAGAGACTTTCAACCTAGTTGGTTCAAGACTTTTCCATGGCTGGAATTTTCACAGATTAATAAAGCTGCATACTGTTTTGCTTGTCGCTTTTTTAAACCAACTTTGAATAGTGAAAATGAATACGTTTTTGTTAATGTTGGATTTTCGAACTGGAAAAACGCCATGGAACACAACAAAGGACTACATCAACACTGCCAATCACAGAGCCACAAGGAACCCATGATATCTTGGAAAACGTATGTTAGTACTAAATCTTCCGGCACGATCGCTCACAAAATTGATGACAGTTTTGCAGCAGAAATAAAAAAGAATCGTGCTTATATGACAGAAATCATTTCCGTTTTAAAGTTTTTGGGGGACAAGGTTTGGCGTTACGAGGTCATAAGGAAAACGAAGGTTCTTCAAATCGGGGAAATTTCTTGGAACTCTGTGAATTGCTATCGGGATACTCACCTATAGTAAACGAAAGATTACATGGATGTAAAAACGCGAAGTACACCCACCCGTCAATTCAAAATGAGCTCATTAATTCGATGTCAACTCTCATCACTGATAACATTGTTGAATGTGTAAAACAAGCTGGTTATTTCGCACTAATTGCTGATGAATCCAAGGACGTCTCTCATAAGGAACACATTTCCATTGTAATTCGATTTGTACATAAGTTTAAGGTTCGCGAGGAATTTCTCTCATTGACTTACGCTGAGAAACTCAATTACATTACCCAAAAGCTTTGCTCCTTACATATTGACTTGAACAGATGCATAGCACATTGCTACGATGGTGCATCCATGATGAGCGGCCATTTAAATGGTGTTCAAAAGCTTATCCGTGAAAAAGTTAGTAGTGCTGTCTATGTGCACTGTCATGCAAATAAGTTGAATCTCGCAATTGTTGATACAACTAGAGGTATTGTGATTCTGGATAGAATGTATCGTTTATTGGAAGAAATGTATGTGTTTATGAGCTCAAGCGTTCCTCATGCAATGTTCATTAAAGTAAAACACGAAATGCGTCCATCGTTGCCAACAGTAGAATTGAAGCAGCTTTCAGACACATGCTGGGCATGCAGATACGATTCTGTTAAAACAGTTCTGTCAAACATTGACGTCATTATCGCTACATTAAGGAAGATATCTGACGAAGCCGGCTATCGTGGATCTAAGGCTGAAAGCATATTGGTTCGAATTAATGTTGCTTTTATATTGAATCTGGAACTATTGAAAGAGATTATGGCCCCTGTTTCTGGACTTTCAGAACTTCTGGAAAGTGCCACCATCGATTTTTATTCGGCCAATTTAATTATTGCAGGTATCCTTGAATTGTATAACGAGTTTCGATGTCAAGAGTTTGCGGAGAAACTGTTCAACAAGGCAACAGAAATTGCAGAACGTTGTGGCATCGCAGGAAGATCCTTATCGGCAACAGAAATTGCAGAATGTTGTGGCATCACAGGAATGAACTCACTGAACGATTTTCTAATCCTACATGTATGGCTATATTTTCAGGACTAGCAAGTCTAGACCCGACATCAAACAGATTTTTGGATTTTGAGACTATGGAGAAGTTTGCTGAGCTATATTTAGAGCATGTTTGTAAAGACGACTTGGAAGTGGAGTCGAAAACATGCGCCAAATTTTTGAAAAGGGCTGAGCAAGAACCAAGAAGTTTATCTGAATTGGCAGAATTATTGTTTCCGCATAGGAAGGTTTTCAATTCTTTGTACAAATTAATCACTATTGCGCTAACTCTACCGGTAACTTCAACTACAGCAGAGCAATCTTTCAGCGTAATGAAAAGAATAAAGACTTACTTGCGCAACAGCATGGCTGATGACCGCCTATCAGATTTGGTTTGTTTACATGTCTACAATGATGAGCTAAAGAAACTGGACGGAGACGTTATCATAGACAACTTTATTAAGCAACACGGAAACACGAGAATTAGATTGTGCTGAATTATAAGTGTTCTACCTTTCTTGTACATGCGACAATATATATTTTGTTTTTTCTTTTTTTTGCCCGACCTGCGAAACATATGCCCCCCTAATTATGAAATTTTGGCGACGCTCCTGAATTTGTGAGATATTGACATTTTTATTTTGTCTCGAAATAAGACCAATTTAGAGAAATCGCTGAAAATACATGTTCTATGACTTCTCAAGAAAATTTATGGGCGAATAAAATGCAAATTGCCCCAAAATCTAGCAAACAGTTCTTTTAAGGAATGGCAGCATTACAATGCGTATTGCTTCACGATGCAGAAAGAATTCGTGACAGCATAAAAATGAAGGCCAATTTAGAGCAATTGCTAAAAATATTTTTTTATGCTATGTATATTAAGATAGAACGCTAAATCAATTTTCATACGCCATCCCGCAACAAAAATATTTCGTAGCAAGAAATATTTCGTGCAATGATTGGCTGGTAAATTTTTGCTGATCAAGCTACACAGGAAAGCATGTTGCAACATCATCCCGGATTGAATGTTTACGCCAAACATGATCGAGAGATTGCTGTTGTTGGTACAATTTGAGCCAATAGGCCTGAACTTGCACCCATGTTTGCATCACACGACGTGAACTTTTTTCAACGATGCAAACTTTAGACACACATGTAATATATAAAGCACATTTGTTTCTTATGTAACAAAAAGAAGAGGAGTAAACTTTCTATCAACTGCACACCAAAAACAGTTGCAGATGCAAGTACAAGACACAAGCCTAATATGATATCATATTACAATGTTAGAAAAGGAAGAGTTACTCTTGCAGATAAATGTGTTGAAGCATATATTGTAAGTTCAGATGCTGCCAAATGGCATGTTATTTTTTTCTGCAACATTTTGGATTGATCTGCTTGGAATGCCTTTGTTGTACCAACTTTTATTGATCTTACATAGAATTTTAGTAAATTGCAACATCAGAGGCTTTTCTTAGAGAACTTCCCCTTGATTTGATTTCTGATCTATTGCAGCAGTAAAGTATCGTTTGCAAAATTGGAAGGCATATTGGTGAAAAAAATTAATGCACTCAGCACTGCAATGCATACAGGAATTTTTATGCAAAAAACATTCGATAGCTTTGCTTAAACTGTGCAAATATTGAAGAATTGTGATTGAATACAGTCCATTTTTGAATCTCTGATTAAATTAGAGCAAATTTACTAAAATGCTGCTTTATATGTGATGTTCATGTACTTAATTCATTAAAAATAGCATCCTGGACATGAATTTTACAAATTCTTCAAAATAATAGATAATATATAATGTTCATGAAATTTGAAGGCAAAGCTTTAATCAATATCAGTGAACAAATATGTCAATTAAAGACAATTTATATTTTTTTATCACCCTTTAAGGTTCATTACACGAAATATTTTGATAAGAAATATTTTTTCGCGCGATGGGTTATGAAAATTGATTTCGCGTGCTATCTTAATAAATGGCATAAAAAATACTTTTAGCAATTGCTCTAAATTGGCCTTCATTTTTATACCGTCACGAAATCTTTCCGCATCGTGAAGCAATACGCATCGTAGTGCTGCCTTTCTTTAAAGGATTTTGGGGCAATTTGTATTTTATTCGCCCATATATTTTCTTGAGAGGTCATAGAAAAAATTGTTCTCAGCGATTTCTCTAATTTGGTCTGATTTCGTGACGGCATAAAAATTTTGATTTTAATTAAATATGAACTAAATATATTTAACCCAATTTTCAAGAAAGTATAAACGACAATGTTTCGATTAAATTTGGTAGTTCTGAAAGGAGCTGTTGTGGTTAACGAACTGCATTGTTATGACTCTATTTGAATATCTCACATAGTTGCTTATACCAGCATAAATCGAGAAGGTAGATTTTATCTTCACTTGGAATATAATCTAGAAATTTTTAGGGAATTTAGGACGGAAAATGCTTGTTGACGATGAGAATGGGGACTGCTTTGTTGGAGACATATTTTATCTAGGTTGTGGTAGTACGTAGTATAGGCACCTGAATAAAGTTGTTGGGACGTTTAAAGTCTTGTCCATTCAAAACTCTGAAAATATTTTCGGAAGTTCTAGATTTCCTGAGATTCTTCTAATAGGGTTGAATTTGTAACTCGGATTCTTTACTGTTCCTGCCTTGTCATAGAGCACTTATTTGCCTGTGTCATGCTGTTCTATTCACAGCCAATTTTGATAATCAGCCACACTCTTGGAACTTGATTTATAAATTTACAACGTGAACTGTCCAACATATCTTAGGAATTTAAGTGAATGAATTTTGAAGGAGTTCGTCCTTCATTTCCACTGACCCAGAGTGAACTACTTAGGAATCCTAAAACTGATGTAATTGAATTGAAAAATTTGATTGAATATGACAAAAGGAAAGTTTTTTAAATTTTGAATACAAATACAACAAGAAAATGTAAACATAAATAACTTAACGCACATTGAATTTCTAAAAATTGATGAAAAGGTACTCATTGGAAACATCTGGCATGGTTTCCTCTAATATGTATAATCTACCAAATCCAAATATGTAAGTTTGTTTGACTCCATCACTGAAATATAATGTGAGATATTTCAATATCTCCATTTTTGGGGTTCACGAAGCAATGAATTTTGTATTCAATTCAGTTACCAATTAAATAATGAATATTACATGAACATAATCTGTTTTTGTGTTCATTCTGATCCTACTGCAAATTTATTTTCCTGTCATTACATTATACACATGTAAATTTAAAATTTCAAGAAAGTATAAAAATGTTTCGATTTAACATGGTAGTCCTGAAAAGAGGTGATAGGTTTATAATAAATTCCATGTTCATTATTGCCTTTAATTTAGATATGTAAGCCAAACCGTCACACGAGCATATTTGGGAAGGTATATGTTATCTTATTCTAGCTGATTTCTGTGAGATTTCAAAGTAGAAATGCTAGAGACATTGATGTAGGTTGCTGAAACATACTCATCTGAAAGTTCTTGTCAAAATTTTTCAAAAATTGTTCCAGATAGTGTGGCCTTGTTTCGAACATGGACAAAAAATTTTCAACTGGATTCTCTGATTTTTTACTATCCCGGCTTTTGCATAGAAAATTATTATTGCTGGAGAAGCTATTCGATTCAGTGCCAATATTAACACTTATTTTAGAAAATGTCATAAACATGTTCATTGGACCCTTAATGTGTAAATCTGCATCTGGCATAGAAACTCTTAGCTTCATTAAAAGTACCATTTTAAGTAATTTCATTTGTTCTTGTTCTTTGAGATTGAGAAAATTCTAGTGACAAAGAAATTATTTGATGATATGTTTGTGTTGAAGTATACTTTGTATTAATTTTGAAGGTATTTGAGACGCTCCGCATTTTTCTTTAAGTGTTGATGTAGGAGAAGAGTTCCAATTTCAATAGATAGACACACACCCACATTAGAAAATAATGGGAATTTGTTATTTAGAATCAGATCAGAAATTACTAAGGCTGCCTCGCAAATTAATTGATGCTTTAAACATTTTCACATTATACATGAGTTTATACCTATTTAGAAGTGCATTTCTTAATAAAACTAGTACTTAGGAAATAGGCGAACAATTTATTTGTCTGAAATATGCATGCAACAAAATCTAAGGTTATGCAAATGGATTTGATCTGCAATGCATTTGTCTTTCTTGGCAATAATTTTGTCACAAGACATTAAACTGAGGAAATGAATATTTGAATTGGAGTGGACGATTTCTTTTAACATTATTGAGATTTTTAATAAAAATGGAATTCCTAGCTGATGGAAGTGGTGAAATTTATTTCATTTTTGTAATCTGAAATGCATGTCTTCCTTGCCAAAAATTCATTAACCTGAGAAAATTTATATTGGAATTGGTGTGAAATTTTTCTACTGGGAGTTAAGAGGCTCAGGCGTTCCTTAACAGTTTCACCAAAAGTTTTGCTTGTGATTTCAGTAGGCAGATCCTCATTACACAGTGCATGTCTGCTTAAACCTACTTTCTTAAGTAATTTATAAAAAAACGATTCAATTTGGCTTGAAAAATGTGTACACATGTGCTAAGATTGTCCATTTTATGTCATTAAAACAAAAGCGTAAGAATCCTTTAGCTTAATATCCGGCATTTGTGTAGTTTTTTGCAAATAGACGAAATGAGTTTTCAATATGGTTGGTAATTTATTAGAATTAATCCAGAGCAGATGTAAAAACTTGTCCTTCTGTGTATAGAATTAGATTTTTGCAGTATTTTGCTTCTACATCCCATAACAGGAAACATTTATCAGTCTTACTGTGTATGAATTGAAGATATTTACAATTATTTTTTAAAGAATGAAATTGTTCATCCACACTTACAGATATAGTTGATAAAACTACCCCGAACTTGCTGTAAATTCCTCATACAAGTCACATATTTATGCAAAGTGGTCGTCTATTATTCTTTAATACACTTGCTTTAAAATACAAGCTAAATTTCTTCATAATCGTGAAAGCCACAAAGGCATTACATTTGATCATAAATCCAAGTAACGCATTAAATTCCGACAAACCTATAGAATCTGTTTTGCTTCTAAAGTCAAGTTTTAATGTTGTATACATTTGCATTGTTGAATTTGTAAATTGTATTTCCCTAATAAAAATTAGCAACTTTTCTTTAAACAAAATGCTCCAATTTGAAGCGGGAATCTATTTTGTGTTTGAAAAATGTACTTATTTGAAGCTTACTTTATTGAAATACTTAAAAATCTGTATTTCACTAATTTCTTAACATTTATTGTTTTAGTTGAGTCAGCTATCTTTTCTTAAAGAGAATATGCTTGATAAAGACTGTTCTGTTTCATAGTTGATTCAAGCAACAACAGAAAATACAAGGCATTTGTAGTGCTAATTATCTTCTATATATACATATATCTACATATATATATATATATATATATATATATATATATCGTACAAATTATACAAAAACATAATCAAAATGTCGGCATTCCAATTATATTTGTAAATCTAATTCCGCCTGCCGTAAGGACTACATTTGGCTATTTTTGAAGATATATATATATATATATTCATTTAATGCAGCTAAGTCTTATTAACAAAGACAATTATATGCATTTATGAATTTAGATTAGTAAATGATTAATGTTATAATATCTTCACAAATCGAGTAAATAAAATAGAGCCAAAGAAACCAAAACGAAACTTGATAACTTTAACATGTCGGTCTTTTGAAAAATTCATGTCACGTGGAAATATATTAATAACACATGAACATGTATGTCAGACTGATTTATTAGGTTGCAGCTGTTCAGTATGTTAAGTGTTGCTCATGCTATTATTTAAAAAACTTGAACATCAATATAAAAGGGCTATTTATATTTGTAAAAGAAATTCTGTTGATTTGAAAAAAAATATTTATGAAAAATTCTAAGGCCTAAGCAGTTTATTCAAATAAACACCGTCACTAAATTTTATAAAATTGTGAAATTATGTCCATCTTAATTCTTATTATACATAAAGATCCCAGAATTTTCGAACAAGTTTAAGGAAAGAACAAAAGGATTTACTATCACCAAGTAAAAGTTTGAAATTAAACGAAATTCATTTATAACTACTGCAATAAGACAATCGAATGAATTCCCTCGAGAGATCAAATGTATTAAGAACTTGGATATGTTGCATATTTTATAATGTTGGTTATACTATCA
Organism: Hofstenia miamia; assembly: GCA_900660155.1. Taxonomy (NCBI): domain Eukaryota; kingdom Metazoa; phylum Xenacoelomorpha; order Acoela; family Hofsteniidae; genus Hofstenia; species Hofstenia miamia. The sequence continues at coordinate 12,978 of CABFPE010000183.1, forward strand.
CAATACAATAAAATCCGTAGCTTGAAAACAACATTTTCTTGTGCCTATTGCATATATTTTTTGAATTTTGTACTTTTATCTACGCTGTTTAGAGATTTATCAGTTTCTTCACATTGGAAGAAAAAATCTCTAAATACAGAATATCTTTTTTTTTAATTATATGCCTAAGCCTTCGGATACCGTGACCTGGTGTTATGCATTACAAAGAATATTTTGGTACCATCCCTTAACATATTTGTTCCTCTTTTCATTTATTTCAGTAACATGAATAAGTTTGATCAAAAATTTTCACCATAACAGGAAACAATAATTACTAGAGGTGTTCGGAACCAGTTGTATTTAGTCCTGGTACTTGCCAAGAAAGTTTTTCACCTAAACATTTGAACATCTTTAAAATAAGATATGATAATATATTCTATATTTAGATAAATAACTACAAATTGATAATTTATCTGAATGGCGTTAAAAATATGCAAACACACATATAAATACAGAAAAAAGCAAAAAAAAATACTATTAGTCTAACAGGCTAGGGAGAAATTACTATAAGACTTCAAATACGGGTTGTTGAATAATCATTGCTGTAGAATTTGTGTCTTAGCCATGATTGACCTGAGATATACTTAAGGTAAATTTTAATTTGCTTCTTGAAAGCTCTTAGTTTTTCAATGTTCTTTATCTCTTTAGGTAATGAATTCCATGCTCGCATAGCGGTATTAATGAATTAATCTTTCAGTACTTTTTGTACTTAATGCAGATAAAATGTTTTGATCTGGAGTTCTGTTTATGAATAAAAACAGGAAATTTAATCGTATTATAAGGTGATAAGTTTTTGATGAGCTTAAAATATGACAAGCTGTCTTGGAAAAAGGATTGATTTGGCTATGTAGCCCTTAGTTCTGGAAGAATTTTCATTGAAACTTTTGGTGCCCATCTTAACTGCACATCAAGTTTCTTAAAAAGCTTCTTTTATATCAGTAAATAATATATTTGCATAATTTAGATGATTCTTTATAAATGCATGAAAAATTGAATTATTGCACAAGCTGGTAATTGCATTACTTTTTTATACCGATGGTTAATTTTCGAACTATTGCATTAATGTGAGATTAAAAAATTAGTCTAGAATCAAAAATTACTCCTAAGTACTAGAAATTATTTACAGTTGGAATGCTAGTGTTATTGAAATTAAGGGCTATGGCTGCAAAATACAAAACTGCGTTTTATTTCCATTTATAAGCAACCTGTGCATCCTGAAATACGTTCATAATTTGTTGCAATGTAGTGCTATACATTCAATTGCAATATGCATGAATTTATTATGAATATGCATGTATCATCAGCATATTGAATTAAATTGCAATCAGTTGTCCTGTGCATATATGTTACATATATACTGAAAAGAAGGGGACCAAGAATTGATCCTTGAGGAACACCATTATTAACAGGTAGCCAATCTTTAAAAAACATCGTTTATCTTTATTCTCTGATATCTATGTTTCAAATATCTAATTATCAAATTTCTGATATTATAAGAAAATCTCATGTGTGATAAATTTTCTATGAGTATGCTATTATTGATAGAGTCAAAAGCTTTAGAAAGGTCTAAGCAAGCAACAGCTACAAATTTATTTGCGTTAAGTGAAGATCTCCAATTCTCTGTAGCTTTTAAAATGCTTCGAGTTGAAAATTTTTTTTCGAAATCGAAATTGGAGTATCATTCGGTTGCACTCCATTTTATTCATTGCTTTAAACATTGTTCAAGTTTATTAAAAATTTAGAAAAACTGATAGATGTTGAAGCATTCTATTGGCATTAACAACAACAACAACAAAAACATATTTAAGTTCTCATGTACATATACATGTATTAAGTTTACAAACTTATTAAGAACATAAATAATGCAACTTTCTTCATATGAGCTTAGTTGTCAGTAAATGTTTGTTTCTTGGTTACGTTTACAAATTACATATAATTTAAAAAATATTTTTACTTATTGTTCTTGAGATGCACATCTTATTCTATAATTAGTCAGATAATTGATATTTTGTTGTGTAATCATGTTTTTCAACTTCTTCTTAAATATTGTCGGGGTTACTCTACCAGTCAACGGACTGAAGAGTGGGTGGCAACAGATCATGCTTGTCCTCTGGCGACCCCTGGCACGCAGAGTGCTGATCTGTGTTGAGTCTGATCAGCAGAGAGTGAAGCCGAAGGCCGAGCTTCATGAGAGGGTTGCGCCTCTCTACAGCTTTCGCCAACCAAGGCTACTAACTGAGGTAACTCGTGAGCACCTGCCGTCTGCCTGTTATGGAGGATCCAGAATTCTATTTGGAGGTAAATAAACTTGAAGTGCAAAGCACCAAGTGACTCGATTCTCCAGTTTAATTAAAGATGTCGGATCATAACTAAAACCCATGACGAAGCAAAACTCCCTCATAGGTAAGGCTCAGCAAATGCTTACCTGGGCCTATCTAGAGGGCAGAGACAGAGGAAAATCCTCTGTATAAACTGCCCTCGTAGACGCACTCTACGGCTCTGGGCATAGACGTCACCGTCTGCTGCTCCACAGAACAGACAGTCTCACATCATCACCGCCCCCATATGTGCAAAGCACACATGGTTGCACCTTCTTATACCCTATTGTTTAACGTCCACTCTAGGTTCGGGACTCCGCAAAGCGACGCGCCCATCAAGTATTGGCTCAGCGTCTCCGCCTATCCAGGAACCACCACGAGGAGGTTACTCTCCAGGACGATTCAGGCATAATAATAATAATAATAATCAATGACTTTATTTAGCCGCTGAAGGCATACACAACAAGAAAATAAAAACAAGTCAAGCCCTTGGGTTCCCTGTATGATATACTCCTTTTTCCACTATTGAAGAAAGAAGAGTCAAATATTATGGCAGACATGGTAGCAAAATGCACATGAAAAATACACAAAATATGATTGTAAATTGAAGAAAATTTTCACTTATAATCGATAGTATTGAGAAGGTGCTTCTTGACGTCCCACTTCGTAACGTCATTATTACTGGCGATCTGAACAGCAAATTCATACAGTACTATTTATCAGAGTTGTGTTCTTCCTTTGACTTGGTCAACCTAGTCGTTGAAAATACCACGCGGATTTCTAAACTTGATGTGGTGCTTGTTCCCAGCGACCAGGTGAGCTTCTACAGAAAGACAGAAATGCCGGCTCCCCTTGGGTCTTCCGACCATTTTGGCTGTCTTGCCCTCCCTCTAAATTCTATCCCCAACTGCGAAGTTCTAGTTCCTTGTGCGGATCTCCGTCGCAGTAACGTCCGCGCTTTCATTGCTGCTCTTGAAACGCAAAAAGTCTCTGAACGGGTGAGTTCTTTCGATGATATCGAAGATAAATTAGATGCTTTCAATAACAGCGTTCAGAAAGCATTCTCCGTTATTCCAATAAGGAACGTAACTCACAAAGACCATGACCCTCCCTGGATGACGAATGTAGTCCGAGAACTGCAATTGAAGAAGCAGGAAGCCTTCGAAAAATGCAATTTCGCTCTAGTCGATCATTACAACAAGAAACTCAAAAGTACCGTAAACAATGGTAAGAAGCTCTGTCTTAGAAGGGCAAAAGATGCCCACGATAGTTGGAAACTGTATGACACGTTCACCAGAGGCTCTGTCCAGTATCATGAATGGCTTCACGACCCCGGTTGAAGCACTAGATGCTATCGGCAAGATATTCAAGAAAAATATGTCCCCTTCGGGACGATCTCCTTCAGTTTGTTCTATGATGAATCTCTTCACTACAATGATGAAACCCGACCACCACTTGCACAACCTCATTCCAGGTAGAACACGATCTGGGAGATTTCAGCTACCTTTCTGTCGCTTGGATATTCGTCAACGACAATTTATTCCCCAGATGACAAAAATAGCTCTCTCTATGCATTTGTAATTTTGTTTCTTTCTCGTTCATAATTAAACGTGTTATTATTATTATTATTATTATTATTATTA
>CABFPE010000183.1:37208-51556 GCA_900660155.1 Hofstenia miamia
CTCTCTCTCTCTCTCTCTCTCTCTCTCTCTCTAGACTTTATTAATCAAAGTCACTGAATAGTGCAGTGGCAATTTCTCCCATAAAGTTTAACGAGTTACGAAAATATTTTATTTATAGCCATTTATATTTTAGTTTTCATATAAATTTGTTTTAATACTTTAATTTTATCAAATGCATGTAACAGAGACTTAATTAATGCCGCAAGGGCACCTTGTATAAAAAAACAATTTCTCTATTTTGCTACTTCTCATTCTCAGGAATATTTGTAGATACATATACTATCATTGAATGTGAGGAAAGCGCATATGTAACGCAGTCTAGTCACAATGACAAACTAGAATTTGATTTTGACCAATTTCAAAAACGTATATATCCTCGTTTTGCTTGATTTGTAAAGTGGTAGAATCATATATTTGTTTTGTATGGAATTAGCATGTATTCAATTGCACTAACCTATTGTAGTGAATACTAAATTAAGATATTTTGGACAAGCTGCTTACAATGCTACAGCTAATGTTGTATTATGTTGCTTTAATTTATATGAACCTTCAGCCATATCATTTCCCATTTCTGGTAACACGAGATAAGAAATGTTTCATATCTTCCTCTTGAATCTGCTATGAGTTAGCATGTCTTACCAACGTGTGTTTGAAAATTGCAATCATAGTATAAAAATGAGTAAAATTTTATATTTTTCCTTTCCTCGACATCATAGTTAGTGGATTAAGTTTTATATCTTTATTAAAATAATATTATTTATGCTCTTATGTCTCTATATTTTGATGTTTTATTGATAAAATGCTTATTCTGTGGTTTAGAACAATTGTTTGATTTAAAATCTTATAGTTAAAAATTATATAAATATTTGTTGCGGTTCACTATTCCTACCGCAAATAATTGCTTAAAATTTAGGCAGGTATTCTACTATTTTCTCTTAATTAATTTTTTTCTCCTAAAAACTGTTCTTGAAAGTGTTAAAGCGTGCCTTGCGCCATGTCTCTAAAAGCTTTACTATAAATATAGTTTACATGAGTTATATCCTTGTTTATAACTCTTATCCATTAAATCTTGACATATTCTTTCAAATTCCGCAAATCGTTTTATTTATGTTAAGTTTATACAGTATTTCCTTGTTATCCACATCTCGATGATTAACCAGCATTGGATTATCCGGCCAAGCAGTGGCGCGTTTAGGGGATCGACCGCCTCCCCTTTTTTTGGGGCCAACTGCGAACACTTAAAAAAATGTTCTCTTTTCCTCAAACTTGAAAATAGTTAATTCAAAATGTTATCACTCGATTTGCTGCTAAAAACAGACGATTGCATTTTGTATAAGCTTATTTTTATTCAAAAAAAACATTTTTTTGCAATTTTTTTCTTTAAAATTGGGTGTGAGCCCCCCCCCGTTTTAAAAATCCTAAACGCGCCACTGCGGCCAAGTGATCTCAGTGACTTTGCGAGGCGAAAAGGAAATCTTAATGCTGTTATTGCCAGCACCCGAGCTTTCCGCTTATACTCCGAACTATGTTCACTTTTAGAAGATATGTTGTTATAAATAATAATTTCACATACAATTTTTTGTAACTGCTAGATTTCGATCAGATTTTCCAAAAATGTTGTTGTCTTATTTTTTGTGCAGATTAGTGTATTTTTTCTCACATCTATTTTAATGATTTAGAAAACAAATTTAATCATCCGGTTTTTGTGCTTATCCGATTAGATTTTGGAAATATTGAGCCAACTTGACTGGATTCTCCAGGAAGTATTCTACTTTAATTATGTACTGACATACAATGTTCCAAAAATTGGACTTTTAAAAGTTATGAAATTTTTATGATTTCAGATGGATGCTAGTGGGGATAAACGTTTGCAAGTCTGCTGCATTGGTGCTGGATATGTTGGTGGCCCCACCTGCAGTGTAATTGCAAGCAAGTGTCCTCATATCGATGTGACAGTTGTTGACATGAATGAGCAGAAGATTTGCGAATGGAATTCCGACGTGCTGCCCATATACGAGGTAAATCAATCAACAATTTTCTATGTTTCATATTTCTTTAGCCTTATCTGCATGAAATTGTTATGCGATGTCGTGGTTTCAACTTGTTTTTCTCGGCGGCTGTCGACGCTGCGATAAAAAAAGCTGATCTCATTTTTATATCGGTTAGTGTCATTTCTATTCAATAAAAATTTAGTATTTATTGTGGTTACTAACAATTTATACGAAGTTTTGTTTTGCATAATTCAACTTTTCTTCAATGATCTCATATGATTAACTTTCAAGTTTGATCAATTTCGATGTAACTATATAATGAATTTTAGATCTCACTCAGCAAGTTCAGGCGATCGCAATGTACTTCTGAGCAAAGTTTTTAATAATTCTGAAGCCAATTTTATAATTCAATGTAGAGATAGAAACATTTTAATGAGTTTCTTAGTTTTAATGAGCATCGTTTTTGAATAATTTTTTACAACGATGCCTTTTTTAATTCATTCTCCTCAACTAGTTTCGTTATATTTAGGTTAACACGCCTACAAAAACATTTGGAATTGGCAAGGTACACAATTATTTTTCATATACATTCTAAATAGTATGCTTGTAGCCCAATAGAGCTGAAATATAAAATGCAATGCTTGTTTGATAGAGTATAGCTCTAGTATTCGTTCAAATCTTGAATTTTACAGTCGCGGTTTAAAATGTTTTATACTGTACGTTTTCCAAACGTTGAATGTTTTTTATTTTTCTTATTCTAAGAATATACGTTGGAAGAACATTTAAAATTTGCAAATATAACATCGACGATCATTTCCAGTGTTTTGCTACCATGAAGCGTGGTTGCTTGACCTGAAACAATGAAATGCTTCATTGTGTTTTGTTTACATATAAAACGACATTTTTGTTTCATTTTTATGAAAATTAGAATTTAAGCATATGTTGCACTGCATTTGCTGCATTCTATGCCCCTTTTGTTGGCAAAAGTGACATTAGTAAACTTCTTTGTCAAAAGTAATTTTTTCCTATTTTATATCAACTTTTAGTTCTAAAACTTTTGTCAGATGGTATACAGATGCCATTTAAATTTGAACTCAGAATAGTTATTTGATAAAGGTCAGTAAGTTATTTTTAATTACAGAATTTATCTCTTTCCTTTTGCAGTCAAGCCTGTCTTATTTAATAGTTTTAGCACATAATCCCTACAAAAAAATTCAGTGCCACATGCAGAAACATTTTTCTAAATTGTATATTTTCTGCTTCCATCAGTGGGGCATCAGGCAGTGCCTCACCAGCTGATACTTCAAAATTTGCATTAAAATCAGTCAATATTTTCAAAACGTCTATTTGTATTAACTCATTTTTTCGCACAAACACCAACCTTTCCACTTCCTCGTAAACAAATAAAATTTGAACGGATGTATTAATATTTTTCCCAGTTTATGAGAAATATCAATTTTTATCAAAATACATATATTTCAAGCGTGAAAGAAATGCGTAACGAATTAAATAGTTCCTATATTATAGTTGTCATAGAGACGGCAATCAGTTTTAGGTTTTTATGTTTTGGTCATCCACTTCTATCTCTAACATTTACTAAGCTTCCTTTCTCAATCAATTTATCTCTTCAATTTCGAACTGTTCAAAAATATGGCCACTCAATCACATATATTTGAGCAACAACAGATAATATAATTTTATGCAATATGTTTCTCATTGGATTTATCATAATAGTAGATTTTCACCGGCGTAGACCCAGATTTCCTAGTATTAAACAAAAACTGTTTGCATCACATTAAGCTCTAAATGTAAGTCAAAGACAAATGCCCAGTATATCCATCAACAATTTGAAAAAAATTTGTTTTGATTTTTATAAAAGAAGGTTTACTAAAGCAGCACCCCTCAACTTTCAAAAACGTTTTTATTGCAAAAATATCTAAAAGTGTTTTTCGACAATGTGGTAGGGAATAATTTCCAAAGATTATATTTTCTATACTTCTCTTTAATTTTTCAGATATTGTTGCTGTTTTACAATTTTCAATATCATGTCTTTTAACTGAACTTTGTTGGAAAAGTACCACCTGATGTTCTAAATTTTTTATTTTCTTTGCTTCTATTATATTGGTTAGTTTTTAGGGAAAAGCAGCAGATTTGAAATACGTGGAGAAGTGCGCGCGCAACATTGCGACTGTTTCTGAATCTCCAAAGATAGTCATTGAGAAAAGCACACTCCCAGTGCGTAGTGCAGCGGCCATTAAACGCATTCTTTCTGCAAACTCCACTAATGGAATCACATTCGACGTTAGAATTTTGAATTATTTCAGTAGTTTTCCTTGAAAATGACAAAGTTTTAAGAGAAAGTATCATACCAAAAATTTCACTGTTTTGCAATAGCATATTCAACGTCATGAACATGATCTCGTTTTGATCGTTTTACCTGCTTTAATGTTGAATATATTTTGTGGTTGTTTAAGATTTTTATTTGTAAAAACAATTTTTTCTTTGTAATAACTTTGAATTTCGCAATTATTAGTGATAGTTATTTCAATTTTAGATTCTGTCAAATCCAGAGTTCCTTTCCGAGGGAACTGCCATCCATAACCTCCATAATCCAGATCGTGTGTTAATTGGATGTGATGAAACCGTTAGGGGGCACAAGGCAGCCGATGTTCTCACACAGATTTACGAGAACTGGGTACCTAGCGATCGAATCATTCGCACGAACACATGGTCTTCTGAACTTTCCAAATTAGTTTGTGTTTCCTAGGATTGGAATGTAGTAATCTCTCGTTTAGACAGCCAATGCCTTCTTAGCCCAACGAATTTCTAGTATCAATGCAATTAGTGCCGTATGCGAAGCCACCGGGGCTGACATTTCTCAAGTAGCAGATGCTGTTGGAATGGATTCCAGAATAGGCGACAAATTCCTGCAAGCAAGTTTAGGTATTGTTTTTATTATCAGATATGTTTTTTTTTAAATTTCCATGGAGCATAATTCATTGTAGTCAATATTTTAATTGATATATTTCTTTCTTCCTGCTTGAAGTTCACTTATTCAAACATAGTATTTTGATATTCCCATAAATTTTGAGTAAAATTTAAATACGATCTTATTTTCAAAATTTATCTTATTTATTTTTTTATCCAAGTTCAAAAGCTGCCTCAAACTAGTTTTCTGATTTTGAATGCAATAACTTGCTTTTCCACCCATCCAATGTTACTTGCTAAAACTTTAAACAAGTCATTTTATGATATTGTTCGCGTATATGTTTGCATTTTCGCTTTATATATACCGTATTTTCCTGCGTATAAGCCGCGCCTTATCTGACTTTCAAAACTTAAATTATGTTGGTGCGGCTTATCTACCTGTGCGGCTTATCTAATAAGAAAGCACGCTGGTGACTGAGTTTCCATCATAAAAATGTAGCTAACTGAGATAAATGCAATAAGAAACAACAACTTCTGGCAATAACAAAATAAATATAGTAAAAGAGCCTTATTCACTTCTCAGTTACAAAAATTTAAACGCCAATGAAACTATCAAAGTTTATCAGTGATATCACTATCACTGTGAAATAATGCCTGAAGTTCGTCAAGTTCCGTCGTCGAATGTTCTATCGTTTCCTCAGCCTGTATCTCGCCATCAGCAATTATTCCTCCCTTCTTGAAGCCGTTTATTATTGTTGAAGACTTGACAGCTTGCCAAGAGCGTATTACCCATCCTCACACATCAGAGAATTTTGCACGACGCATTCTCCCAGACTCCGCATACGAGTGAAGGCCGTCGCACATCCACTTCTCCCATTCTTCTTTAACATGTCCCTTAAATACCTGATTGACAGTTATATCCAGTGGTTGCAACTTCTTTGTCATTCCTCCCGGAATAACAGCCAGGTTAGTTCCTTGCTGTTGCTTCAGACAGTCGCGGATGCTCTCATCTTTGTGTGCTGTCATTGAATCCAAGATCAGAAGAGATGTCTGTTGAAAAAGGCGCCTGGCCGCTGCTTGTAACAATTCTCAATCCAATCACGCATAACGTCAGTGTTCATCAGTGTAATGAAAAATATCAAAAGTTAGAAAAGTTAAAATAAGTGCTTAACTTGCCTTTCTGATTACAGAGAATGACGACTCCAGATGGAAGCGATTCTCTAGGCATCGTCTTACGTTTGAAAATAACGAGAGGTTTGAGTTTTCGCCCACTAGTGGTGCAAGCCAAAGCTACCGTAAAATGCGTTCTTTCGTGTCCAGTGGTTGTGATATGAACGATTTTATCACCTTTGGTGGTAGCAACAGTTCGCGTCATCTGTGCATCAAACGTCATTGGGACTTCATCCATATTGATTATCTTGTCATGGTCGATGTTTAGAGTGCTGATGTGCCGAGATGTAAAGTCAACGAAACTAGCCATCAATTTCTCCCAATTATCAGGTGTGCGTTGACCAACTGTAGTTCTAGTTCAAATACACAAGCTGGCACGTTTCACGACGTCTGTTCTAAGACTGAATCATTTTTTCTCCAGTTACGCACCATTTTCTCACCAATATTGAATTCTCGTCCTGCAGCTCTACTTCCATTTTCAGTGCATACCGGACTGCTTGCAACTTAAACTCTGCTGTATAGCTAGCTCGACGGGACATCACAATACTTCTGTCGCTTTCAGAAATAAAACCCGAATACAAGGCGTTTCATTGGTGATCAGCGCTCTGAATGGATGAATGAGCGTCACAAGGTGCACCTGATTGGTTTAGCGTTAGACAAATGATATTGATAGATGCGGCTTATCTACCGGTGCGGCTTATACTATAACACGCCATCTTATTTTGTCGGAATTTACTGACCTGCGGCTTATACGCAGGAAATTACAGTAAATTCAACTAACTCTACTTCCATGTCTGTGATCTCCTCTTGTTCAATCGCTTGCTCACGCGCAATTTGGATGTTGATCCTTTTGATTTCGTTAAGTTCTCTAATTCCCGCTCCACTCGCTTTGATGATGTTGTCACTTTCTCCATTTGTCGCACCAAGAAACATCGCACCCTTCACTCGTTTTTCAATCGTGCTTGTACTGCTGCTAATTACATCTTGACTCTCGTTTATCGGAAGCTGTGCTTATAGTCTAAAAAAGAGCTATCAATTGCACAAATTGAAATCATGTAGACTGATTCGTTTCTCGGATTATCTGATTCTGCCTAAACGGAGTTGGCAATTGTAGAACAGTAGGGGGAAAACCCAGAAAATTTTTTGCAGTTCTTAAGCTTGTTGGCAGTGTGGCAAAGCCTCCTCTTGTATACGCATAAATGCCACCATATTCTAGTGAGTATTCTTTTATGATGACGCACTAACAGTTTGACAACTATGTCGGAGGGAGTTGATAGTGAGTGCAACCGTTACTGTCTGTCTGCTTCTGTCGCCTTAAGACGTTAATACCCTAACCCTAAAATGTATCTGTAATCCGATTGGTTAATAGCCATTGGATAGGGATTATTCGACCGTTATTAGAAAAGAATATGCCTCGAGGTAGACAGCCAAAATGGGAAATTTTGTTAGTAATGTTCTACTCAATGAATTTTGGAAGTTTATAGCTCATTCGAAAGAGCAACACTAGGGGAAGATTTCATCTGAAATTCTAAAAGCCAAGAACCCAAGATCAAATTTGCTAGATACAAAGAACGTAAAAAATTTGAAATATTTTGTCGAGTTGGCCTACTTTGGCCAGGTATAGCTCGATAAATTTTTGTCCAATCTTAAAAATTTTTATGAGTATTTGGACCATCGATCGAACTCTATTGTGCATATAAATTTAACATAATCGGCCAGAGTGCTGGTCGATCAAGTACTTAGCAGTGAATAAACAAACTTGATCGACCAGTATTCTGGTCGATTACTGCTTACTATGTTAAATTTATATACGAGGATGATCTAACTGTTTTTTAGGTTTTGGTGGAAGTTGTTTTATGAAAGATGTTCTAAATTTAGTGTATCTATCTGAGTCCTTAAACTTACCAGAAGTCGCCGCATATTGGGAGCAAGTATGTCTTTATAATATTTTTAACAACCGATTAATTTTTACACACTTTGCTGTGTTATCAGTATTTTTAAGTTCAGTTTTCTTTTAGGTAATTAAAATGAACGACTTTCAACGTCGACGTTTTGCTTCGAAGATTCTTTCATCACTGTTCAATACTGTTACAGACAAAGTTATTGCAATTCTAGGGTTCGCATTCAAAAAAGATACAGGTGATACTAGGTAAACATTTTTATATTAATGAAAAATAAAGGATATTGTATCCATAGAAATATCAATAATTTATTATTTAGGTTGTTTGAAAACTGACCATACTTTAGACAAGTGGTTCTCAACCTTTTTTACCCATGGACCTCTTTTTCTCTTAATGGTTTAGCGTGACCCCCAAATCACAATTAATATAGTAGAGGAATTGTTTGTATTAAAGATGTAGTCAATTATTACGCTTTATTTTGAAGTAAAAATAAACTAATACAAATATATTATTTAACAATTATTTTTTTAGAAAAATAGGACTGCTGCGCGAATATTTCACTTTTAGTATTTTAAAATAGTTCTGTAAAAAATCCATTTTCAGCAATGAAGACTGTTCTGAATTACAATTGCCCTATAGAACAGCGAAATATCACAGTGGCCTCCAATTTCATATTTTTTGTGTGAACCCCAGTAAAGTTTCATGATCGCCTAGGGTCCAAGTGCACTCTAGTTGATGACCACCGCTTTAGATATATATTGCTAAAACATAGGGATCTAAAACTACTGTTTTTTTCCACAGAACTCAATGAAATGGGACTACTGATATCTAATAATATATTAAAATTGCAAAAATATTTTTTGTCTGTAGTTTTCGTTGGAGACTTAAGGTCTATTTGGCTACCATTAAATGCAATTTTACTGTTTTTAATTATTGCTATTTTTACATCAATATGTACGTTATTATATACAATTAATGTTTTTGCTCGTTTATAATAAGAACATGAAACAAGCGCTCAATGCGAATACAAATTAACAGCGTTTAGTAACACAATTTAACCCTATTCTAGAATGCTCATTTCTTAACGAAATTCAATAAAACTTTGTAGGGTTGTAGTATGACATGTTACCATCAAGAAAAAAGGTACCATCGTTTTTGGTCACATGGTCATGTGATGACGTCATCATTTTATGTTGACAGCTGATTTTCTCTGATTTTAGCATTTTTGCAACAAAAATTGCATAAAAAGCATCTTATACATATTTTTTGATGTATATTGGATACTTATAAGATAATTAGTTTCCAAACATCATTTGGTTAAAATTTGAACAGATTTTGAGCATTATTTATTGCGAAAATTGAAAATATTACGTCCTCGCGGGTCGTAAAATAGACTTTTTCATTGATTTGTGTTACCTTAGACATAATACATTGGAAAACCTACGTTTCAAAACTTATAGAGACAAAAATATTGTGCTATAGCCTCAAAAAACTAGGTATTTTACCGTTTTTTACCGAAATTTTGCCAATAGACCTCCAGAAAATGTTTACAGAGTAAAAAGTACAGGTCCTTTTAACTCAAAATTTTCAGGGATTGGTTATAGATAAATTTTCTTCACTGAGTCGGAAAATTTAGTTGTGTAATGGGGTCTAAAACAAGTTATAAATATCTCCGACAGGGGGGGGCAATTTTGCCCCCCCCCCAACTGGAATAGGGTTAATAGATATTCCTTGTCTAAATACAAAAGTTATTATGCATTTTATATGTGAGGTTAATTCAATCCGCATTATTTGTAGTAGCGTGGATAAAGGGAGGGGGCGCAAAAAATCTTTAATTTAATTTCTTTCTTTTATGGCAAATATGTCAGGAAGGTTGGGTGTGCGAAAGTAGACTGTAAAGAAAATTTGATTTATGTGAGGTCTATAATTTCAATGCTCATTTCGAATAACTGCCTTAATGTAGTATAAAAATGTGTAGAATGTTTTTGATTACATGTTAGTTTATTTTTTATTATTGATTCAACATCACTTCAAGGCATCGTACATGAGTCTTCACATCGATGTAAAAAGTTATTGTTCAATGGCGGTCTTTGCTTTTTTTATTAGGTTTCAGTGCCCATCAATTTTATCAGTACTTCTCTGAGAAAACCATAATTTATTTTCGTTTTCTCTTGTTATGAATACCGCAGCACTATTGCTATTATAATAATGTATTATGTTGTCCTTGCAGGCAATAAACTGGAATGTAACCTTCATGTAAATGAGGAACAAGTTCTCTTGGCAAAGTTATCTATGAAAATTTGCTAAAACACTGCTCTTGAAATCATGCAATTATAAATGATAAATATGTAGAAGGGATCATTATTAATATCTTCAACGTGCATATAACCGATTATTTTGACGCATTTCAATGTAACAGCGACGTTTAGGTATGTAAATTTAAACTTGTGTTTGTTTTATTAGGTCAAGACTTTGCGCGTTCTATCTACCCCTCTCATTTGTGTCAATTTTATTTTGCTGACCTTTCCAGGGTGGTTCAGAAGTAAGGCCAATTTGTTTAACAACGTGTAAAATTAAGGAATAATGAGGCTGTTTAAAATGTAGACTCCTCCCATCATGTTGTAACTGGGTTGCAATTTGATGCAAAAACCAATCATTGAGCATGTCGAGATATGAACTATTATGAAAATAGTTACTTTTGAATCATCTTGTGTTCGTGTTTGCACAATGTATGGATCAATTATTACTAAATTAATTTTAGAATGAAAAGTAATAATGTGGTTTTTTGTATCCAATTCACTGAAAAAGTAGTACCATCAAGCAGAAAAAATTAGTTTTAGTTAAGGCTGTTACAGGCAAGTTTTGTTGGTCATTTAACCTTAAACTGCCCAAGGAGTTTAAAAAATTTTCATGATCCTATAAAAATTTTTAAATGCTTATAGCTCAGTAACTTTTAAAGCAGTGATCAAGCTGAAAGCGCCACATGATAAAGGACAGTCTCCTCTTTCTTTTTCGTTCTAAATCCGCGACTTCTGACTTTGCACACGGCACCCCTCAATGGGTTTGGAATATCTTTGCACATATCAAGAAACAGTCAAAGTTCTTTGTTGCCCCCAGGGGTTCAAAACCTTCTTAATACAGGAACACTAAGTATGGAGAGAATTTAAATCTTTTTCAAAAATTCAAAATTTTAAAAAAAAATTGTTAATCTTTTCAACAACCTTTGCCACAGCAATAAAATTTTATAAAGTTTTCAACATTGCAATAAAGTATGTTCCCCAATAGATCTACCCATGCTCCAAGATTTTTCCAATACAGCTTAATTATTATTTCCAATAAAAAATTATGGCGTTTTATTGCAAATATTTTAATACAGGTCTACAATGAATTTTAATCTTTCAGTTAGTCTCCCGGAGACATGTAATGCGACTAATTGTGTACTTAAGGTCCGCTTGAAGCATCTAAATTAATAATTTGCATTCTTTTTTCGGCATTAGATTAGAATTGTCAACATCTGGGATCCAACATCGTTTTGCTCAGTTGGAATAACATCTGGACATGATTGTAATATGTCCAACAATTCTAAATGAAACTCAATTACTAATTTATTGAATTCCAATTTAAACCCACGTTTATCTACTCAAAAAAATAATTCTTCAACATTTATTTTACTACACACTCTGAAATTTATTATTCAAGAGGAATAACAAATCTCTATAGCTCAGTGTGAGGAGTTTTTATAATTTGAAATTCCGATTTCAAACACCCAATTTCTTTTTCGCTGTCCTTTAGTTTAGCAACTATTTCATATTTGCCTTCAACCATTGAATGATCGATCTTGGGAATGCTTAGCTCTAAGTCGTTCACGCAGTATTCTCCTTCTGGGACTGGGCATTTACAGGGCTTGTCTCCAAATTGCCGCGGACAACTTTCTTTAAAAGGAATTAATGAACAGACGTCTTTGTATGTACAGCTTCCGATGGAATTATCACACGGTATCCTAAATCAACATTATTAAGCAGTTTATCAGTGGATGTACATTTTATGCTCCATTTTTATGAAATATTGAATTGAGTAAAATTAGTTCTTTACATGGTTACTTCGCAATTATACCATTTCCATTTTATTATGAAGAATTATTCTTTGAGTCTGTAGTTTATACTCATTTCTCAGAAATTATAAAAATTCAAAATGTCTTTCAAGGAGAATTATGCAATGAACATTTTTAATTGAAACTGTTTAACAAACTTTATCTTGTATCGGTAAACGATTTCTTGAGCACACTATGATTCATTTATATATTGCTTTTGACACCGTTTTTTGAAACTTTTACATAATGAAATTTCAAAAGCAACATTTGCGTTTTCCAAATTTTTCAAAAATCTTAATTATGAAAGTGTACTTACTCCACCCAAAATCCAAAAACTTTTTTTTGCAATTGTAAAATCAAGTCTATTTTTCCATCGAGTAGCTTGCTAGATTTAATACAGAAACTAATGGTGGCTTTTCCCGGTGTGTGGATGGCTTTTTCTTGCATTCGAAAGTTCACCAATTCCAACTCACGTCTTGCCGATGATTGGCATTGCTTCACACTTACTTGGCACCAAAGAGTTTTGAAAAGTAAAATAATTATCAGCTGAAATGTTTTCATCGTAGAAATGTGACCAACAGTTGTTTGAGTGCCACGTCTTTAAGTACTATGAGCTGTTGTGTTGAAAATTGCACGTGTAAATAAACAGTGAGTGAGTAAATATAATTTCATTGAATGTTTCTAAATTTATTCAACTTTCCAGACGATTTTGAAGGTAAACTGTCACAAAATTGAAACAAGTATTTTATTTTGATAGTGTTATCATTATATAAATACATTCTACTTACAGCATAATAAACTTTCATTTTTGGTAATCAAGCGCAAGTGATTTTGGGGTTACATATAAAAGGTTGCATCTTTGATGTTTATGGGTCTTGTTTTTGTTGACATTTATCATTTGTTAAAAAATACAGTATAGTGTTTCACATCAAAACAATAACTAGACATAGAATATGCTTACTTTGAAGTTCGATATTACGTAAAAGTGAATAACCTTTGCATGTGCATGGGTTACAAGCAGTAGCGTACACAATAAAAAATCAGGAGGGGCAGAATCATTTCCTGGAAGGGCAATAAACTGAATCAATTAAAATTCTGAAACAAAGGGCAGCACATTATTCAGTTTTGTAAATATTTAGTATAAATTATGTATGTGAGGCTTGATTTTTTATTTTAAGCAAAAATTTGCTCTTAATTTAATAGTTGCGTAATATTTTAGATAATTATGCGTGTCAGCTTTAAAAGAATCAATGAAAATTTTTAATATATTTTTAAACAAGCTATATAACAAGTCGTCATTGATCAATTTCTTAACACTGTATGGTAGTAATAGGAATACTAGTTAATACTATCAAACTTTCAACTGAAATATGATCTTATATCTATTTTATATACTTAGTTATCGCAGCTGAAGTTGCACTGACAAATATGTTTTAAGATACATGACATTAATATAATAACTGCATGTCTCACCTAACCGTATGCTGCCATTATTAAGGCTGACTAAGAAACTATGTTTCTTGTTGGCCATAAGCATTAGTAAACTAATGCCCATGTTCCACAGCTTTTGTCTAGCATTGATGAGCCCCCTCAGCAGTAGCAGGCTCATGAACGCGTTCAACCAGGGCTGCGTGTTGTGCACATGACATAGTATGACCTTGTTTGGTTTACTGCTACTAACTGTTTTAGTCGCTAAAATAGTCCCGCGTTTCGTCTATAAATGTAACAGCATGAACTGCTTGATGCAAAATAACGCCTAATAATGACGTTAGTAATGTTAGTAATGTTAAAAATCTAGGTAATCAGTTGTTAATTGTAATTCGTAATCATTCACTTATTATAATTCCTTCATGTTAAAATACTGGAGTGTGGAAATAAATTCAAACCCAATTCAGTTTAAATTTAACATGTAGCGGAATTCTTGTTAATTTGCATATTAAATTTGATGTGAAAGCTATTTTAATAGGGCCATTGACCATTTATTTATCTTTTAACTAAACAATGTTAATAGTAATAGGTTCATTCTGCTCCAAAAAAGGGGGCTAGGCATCGCTTGTTGGAGAGGGGCCTTGCCCTCCTGCCCCTTAGCTACGCCAGTGGTTACAAGTGGAAAGTTTAGTTTTGGCATTTCTATAAATTTATTTTGACTCTTCGCAAATTTGTTTTCGATTCTACAATTTTTCCCAACAGTTTGCAAGCAGAAATTCAAAAATTTTCATTCATTTATTTTATTTTTATTAAATATATATATATATATATATATATATA
>CABFPE010000183.1:79836-99835 GCA_900660155.1 Hofstenia miamia
TGTAGCACAGGAACAGTTTTCCGTCTTCAAAACATCTATGTGGGAAAACCTAAATGTATTTCATACCAATATATTACATACTATAACTAATCTCATCAAAACAAAGACTAACCTGAGTCAACCAGCAGAAGCAGCACCGTCTACTGCTTATTCTGAATCATCACAAGGATTAATCCCGCCGTCACCTTCCGGCCAGTTTCGCCGCCTGCAGCTTCACCTCTGGCAGTAAGACCTCACGATATTTTTGACACCAAATCTAAAAAGAGAGTGTCTATGTTACCAGACCAACCTCTAAAGACTGATATTAAATTGCAAAAAATGCCTCAATATTTTACAGGAAAATTTGATATTAGAGGACAAACCTTTAACAAATGGATAGCTTTTTTTGAAATTTATCTTGTCCAACAGCATGGAACTAAACAAAATGGAGCTACACAACTCTTTCTAAAAGACAGGGCGTACCTTAACTTAGATGCCAACATCAAAAGAGATTAGGATAAGCTGGTAACAGCTACGAATGAAGAGTGACAATGAATGCAAGCAAAAGCAGTATTGAATGCAACTCTATGCATGCAAACTCGAAAAGTACGAAGATATAATTAACTATATCTATAAAGTAGATTGCATATTACCACTATCTGAAGAAGCACGGTACTACACACAAGATTTGTACACTTATGTAATTGCTGGCCTCCCTTCCTCTATGAAAACAAATGCGATATTTATGATGATATAAATACACTTATCAAAAAAGCTGTTAACATCCAGCTGACAATCAAAAACAATGAAAGAAAATACATACAACGGGGCACTCCCAATCTCAACCCCGCCGCCCAGTCTTCAAAAAGGAAGCACTACGCCAAGCAATAGACGAGAAACCCACAGACTTCTCATTTGTCAAGTGCCAAAAATGCGGCAAAAAGGGACATCTGAAACAAGACTGCAAAGCTATTGTTTACTTAATTAATGATGACTGATACTATACTGCCAAAGACTTGGAAACTCTTGAGAAAAACCATCAAACAGAAGAGGATTTAAATGAATAAGGGCGCCGTCCCCAAACTGAGTGAATGAGCTACTGATCGTCACAGATTTACTTGAAAGAAACCTATTTTGCTTATGTATTGGTTCACCTTTTTTGTAGATAGTTTCAGTTGGGTGGTTGTTATCAATTAGTAGTCAATTTTCCTGGTTGTGATCTTTAAGTAGATTAACTGCATTTTTTAATTCAGGTTTGTTTTTAAGCTGGAAGATTGCTTTGTGATTGTTATAGTATAGCCTGTAGCTCAGGATTCCATGGTTAACAGGTTTTATGTGTTTTCCTTTGTATAAGGCATGATAACTGGGAAGTCATTGCCTGGCGGAGATATGCAGAATAAGTTTTAGTTTTTTTTCAAATTCTAGGCAGTTGCAGTGGGTAGCTGATATTTCTGTGATTCCAATAGATATCAGGTAATTGACTAGTTTCCTGTTAATATTTTTAATGATATTGAGGTTAGAGGTTCATTTTAAAGAGATTTTGATTTGGTGTTGATGTAGAAACAAGCAAGTGCACATTCAATCTTCAAGGCTATTTGCTGTAATGGTGTCATGAGACATTTGATTTCAATCTTTGTATAACTTTCAGTGAAGAATTTCATTTTTATTAGTTCTGCATCAGGAACTTTTGCTTGCTGGTAATGGATACAGGTAATTCCTATCTGATGTTTGTTGTTGAGTATATTTTTTTTAATAAGCATAACTTGCTCCTCGCCTCTTGTCCACATGTGAGTGGTAATCACTTCTGTTTTCAATATTTTTTCATTTACAATTTTGTCTATGAGTTGTTGTAGATGTGATGGTAATTTAAGTGTAGCTTTGTTTAGGAGTTCTTTTCTTCCTGAAATTGCATTGGGGTTTTACAAATTAAGTCGATGCTCTTGTAAGGGAGATATCTTCTGGTTAAGTCAGTAGTTTCTGTAGTAATACTAATAAGACTGAACAAATATTCTGAATTTTGACTGGCAAGCTATGAGTAGAGAGCCATATTCTTCTCTGTGATACTGTGGTTTTTGCAATTCTCCAGGTAATTCTGTAGAACTGGGGAGATGCTCCTGGTAGCATTTCAGTAGTGAGTGGCAAATTTGCACTCTGTGTACACTTTGTAATGTGTTTCAGAAGTAGTGCTGCACATATGCTTTACTTTTTGGTGTAGTGATGAAGGATATTGATTTCTTTTTCATGTAGGCCTACTTGTTTTAATGATAATAGGTGAAAGACACCCAAAAGGGTTTTCATAGTTGATCACTTTAGTTAGGTATTTTTTGAATCTGCTGTTATTGTGCTTTCAATCATTTAGTGGTGACATAGTAATTATTGTTTCGTAGAGTAGCCAGTTTTTCAGTTTTCTGGGAAGTGATGCAATGGTAATTTTGAAATAAAATTCTTTGGTAATTTTGTTGCAAGGTTTTTTCTGAAGATGGGAACTTGTAGAGAATGATTGTAAGTTAGTAGAATACTGAGTAGCCACAAAGCTGGTGTAGGGAGTATTTCTGGTATCTGAGATTCTTTGACATGTCTTTTCCAAAGGAAGTTTTGTGCTTGAATCATGATGCAGTTATAATTCTGCTGAGTAGATGGTTTGTTGCAGTATTGTAGGAAAGAAGAAAGATGATTAAAAAATTAATTAAGCAACTTATGTGATGATATTTTGCTAACTAAGATTTATAAATCAAATATAAGATTGTACAAGCAAGTACTTGCCAATCAATTAATTTGGAAGAAAACTGAGGGTGAAATTGCATCTCATTATTTTTAGTCAACTAGGGAGAAGTGTCTTAGTTATTTAAAATTCAAATCAACAGGTACTTGTTTTGATTAAAAGTATAAATAGAGAGGAAACCATGTAACAATTGATGAAGTATATTCTTCAGAATTCATATTTTGCTCTTAATTATGGTTTGATTAATTAATAGAAATGTCAAGCTAAATGGTTCCTGCCAAGTAGTGGTCAGGATCCCATGACAGGAACAATTCAAGGTTCTCCACCCCTGATTCATGAAATGCATTTAGGTTAGGTATATGGCTAGGTGCTTTTCATCTCCCATTTAGTTGACTATCAATAATTTTCCATCATGTACTTTATAAGAACTTGGAAATGGCTAGTTAGCCAAATGTAGGATATATTAACATTTTTAGATCTAAATTGTTGACTATAAAGTGACCAATAATGAGACCATTTATTATATTAATCATTTTATATAAATGTAGGTTAGGAAGCTGCTATTTGTTTAATTAAGTAATTATAATGCCAATAGTTTTTTGGTAATGGCAATGTTTTAACTACATTCATTTGTTAACAAAGCAGCTAGTGACAAGTCAGGTTGCACAAGATTTATGTCAGTTTATTTATTAGAACTGAAGCACAACATCACACAATACAAAGAGATTTTAAGTCAAATTGTGTCTGATCATTAGTAAGCACCATCATAGGTTAGGGTACACATAATAAGCCTTCTTTGAGATGAATATTTGAGATTCATCAAAGAAATTGGATTGCTTGTAAAGAGAACAGCTTCAGGCAGATGCCCACTAAACAGGACAACTGTGGAGGAATGAAACTTCGCCAAAACAGTGATTGTTAATATGTCTGCTATTAAAAGTTAACAGAGTAACATTATTAATTCATAAAGTAGTTGAGAATAAATACATCCCTTCCCACTGAATTGATGGAGAACCAAAGTGCTAGATTTTGACAGCTTGATATTGGGCCAGGTAGGAGATGCTATATTCAGAGATAGACATTTTACCCAAGTGTTTTTGGTAACTAGCAGATTGTCTGCTGCTGTCTGTAATCTGAGGTGGTAGTACTAATTTGGGAGAGATTTCCAAGTATTTGATGTTTAACGAAAATTTGAGAGATTTGTAATGGACGTTGAGGTCTCTTTACACATGCCAGTTTTGATGTGGTAGGAGTGGATCAGGTGGATGGAAGATCATCACTAGTCCCTGGATCAGTAGGCCTATCTACTTACTATAGTAAAGATGTCAGGGACTGAAAGAATCTCAAATACCAATTCTGATGTTCTTATGCTAACTAAGACTTGAGATGTTTCATGTGAGTTTCTTCATCTTCACTAGAGGAGCTCTGCTGTCAGAATTTTGATGTTTGAAAATGAGGCTTCCTGTGAATGTGTTTCATCTTCTAAAAGCAAAGATACTATGTTCATATGCCAATCATTATCAATAATATTTTGTTTAGCTGCCCAACTAGATTGTGTATGCATTGGCAATTTAATTTTTTTTGGTTGCTCAGAATTTGATAAAGGTGTGGTTTCATCAATTTTATTTAAGACCATTAGTATCATATGTTTCCACATTATCATTGTTCATTAGTGGGAAATTTTTCATCTTGTTGATTCTAGCATCTTCAATGTTTTTGGCAGTCCATTTTAGATTTTAGGGGTTCATAATTTTTCCATTACTTAATAAATAGCTAATGTGCAGTAGCACTTTTTTAATTTCAAAAGGACCAAACCCATTAGTTGCCAATTTTCTGACTTGCTTTTCAGTGGTAATAATGACAGGAATTGGTACACATGATTGCCAATTTTGTGAGGTTCATCATACATAAACTTGTTATAGTAGCATTGTTGTCTAGTTGTGCTATTTTAGTATTGGCACAAATTATTTCATGAGTGAGGTTCAATTTTTTGATTGGTGAATTGTAATTTTTGAACAGCACTCCAAAGGGTGTCAGATCATCATGACAGTACACAGCTTTATAGGGTGTCATTGTTGTAGTAGTGTGAGTGGAGGTATTATAGAAATATTCTATCATGGGGAGTACATCTCTCCAGTCCTTTCCTCCAATTTTGGTTTTTGTAGCCCACATTAGTTTAATAAGTGTGTGGTTTAGCTGTTTGATGCCTCCATTAGCTTATGGGTGATGAATTTTTGTGTCATTATGCACAATTTCCAGGTTTTTGATAAGACATTGGAATACCTTATTCTTAATTTGAACTCCTTGATCTGCAATTAGATTTACCATGGGTCTAAATATTCATATCAAATCTTTTATTACTGCATCAGTGACTGTTTGAGCCTTAATATTTTTCATAGGGATCATTTTACTATATTTAGTAAAATTATTGACCAGTAAGAGAGCATATAAATAACATTCTTTATCTTTAGATAACTGTTTGATGTCCAAGTTAATGATTTGGTTCATATTCTCTGATTTTATTTTTTCAAGTTCTGCTCACTGTTCTGGGAATCTTTGTTTGTTTTGGAGGATGCAGGTTTGGCATTTATGTAAAATCTCCAACCAGGCCCATTATGAGTAAATTAAATCTGTTAATTTAATTCTTAATCTGTTCAGCATGAAGGGATCTACCTAATCTAATCACTGCAGGGATTTGTTGCTTTGTGATAACTTAAATTACTCAGTAAAATAACATCCACTATTTAGGTGAAGTTTTCATGAAGTGATTCCTTTTGGTGGGCATCTGCCTGGTGCAGTTCTCCCCATCAACAAGTAATCCAGTTCAACATCCACCATGAAGTTTCATCAGCACTCAGCTCAGAGAATCTTTATTATTTGTACCTTAGCCTCCAGCAGTACAGGTAATGGACATGACATGATTCAACTTATCTCTGTGGTTTTGCATTGTTTTACAATTCAACTGATCAAATAAACTATTGATTGTGCTATGCAACCTGACATTTCACTAGCTTCTTACCTATTACATAAAATAATTAAAGACAATAGTAATACTAGGTTGCCATTACCAAAAAACTATTGACAAAATCATGTATATAACAAACTACTAAATGACTAGCAGCTTCCTAGCCTACATTTAATACTAATTAGATAAACTATGGTCACATTATCATTAAAAATTTGGATCTAAAACATTAAGATATATCCTACATTTATCAAACTAGCCATTTCCAAATTTATTATTCTGTATATGTTTGCAAACATAAAATAGCTAGCTAAGCAGAATGTAGAAAAACCTTAATCATATATCTAACTTAAATGCATTTCATGGTCAAGGGCATGAATCTTGAATCATTCCCATCATGGAATCCTGACCACTACTCAACACAAACCACTAGCTAGACATTTAAATTTGATAATCAAACTGCAAAATAAGTAGAAAATTGAAAGAACTCTGAAGAATTTATTTCATCATAATAACACTGTGTTTCTCATTTCTATACTATAATAAAAAACAAGCACCTGTTGATTTAAAATTCAAATTGACATGGACTCATCTGCATGTTTTTCATAAAATTATTGAGGAGTAATTATCCTCAGATTTTGGTCAAATTAATTTATCAACAAATACTTGCTTGTACATTAAATATATTTGATTATTAAATCTTGGTTAGCTAATTTAATCACATTGGTTGCTAAATTTAATTTTTATTACCTTTTAAGATCTTAGTTTCCTTTTGGAAGCTTTTGTGATGAATTACGCTACACACCCTCCTCAGCATACAATAATTTAGTACAGTTCTTTCCCTGTGCACTAGTGCATCTGCTTTCTTTATGATCATTTCAGCTTTTTGTTCATCCCAGCTGATGTCCTCAAATTTGGGTTGTTTTGTGATCTCTAGTGCTGCTTATTTTTCAGTTGTTACTATGTCTGCACAACTTATGATTTCCATTTCTCTTATGTTCTTTGATATCATTGTTATTTGTCACAGATTGTTCATTTTCTATGAGAATTTGCAGTAGAACTTTTTATAGAGATGTAGTTGTTTCAATCCTATCACTAGGGTCATTTGCACATCTGCTCTGCTCATGTGTGCCATATGTTCTGGTATCTTCACATTTGGGTAAAACAATTGAAATATTTTAGCAGACTCCTTGTGTTGGCCACATCCTTGTAAAAGAAACTTATGTTTTGTCTCACTGCCTCCTCTGTGATTTCATTCAGGTCATTCTTGTTCAATCTTAGCATCATTACTATCTCCACCCTTTTTGATACATTGTAGTATCTTTAATTTCTGTTCCATACATCAAGCCATATGATGTTGTTTACTTCTGATAATGAGATAATAGCTTTTATCATTCATTATTCTATTTCTTCCTTTAACTTTTGAATCTGTAGATTTATCAGTTGCCCCTCTACATATAAGACATATGGGGTTATCATTCCTTCAAAGTATATTCATTCTCTGTTGTCATTTTTTAGATTTATTTCTTTTGTCCTATTGTAATCCTCTTTCATCACAATGTTTCTCACTTTTTCTTCAGTGTTTGTGTATGAGTTATACTTGTGCAAGTACAATTTTACTACTTTCCTATCCTTTGGTATCCTCCATCTTTGCATGACCATTGGAATTGAAATCATTTTGGGTGATGCACTTTAGAATTCTTGTTATGATTTCTTGCTCAATTTTGTTGTATGATTTGCTCATTGTCAGCATTGTTGCCATTCCTATTGTGGCTGGGTAGTTCATTTTGCTTTCTCAAATTTTTCCAAGAACATTTCTGTTAACCCTTTCTTTCTTAATTGCATTGTTATGTTGTCTGTTACTTCAATCTTTTATGTGATGCACTCAGCATCCACTGCTAGTTGGTAGTATGGTTTCAATAGCTCTTCTAGTTCTGTCTGTGTAAATGCTTCTATGAAAATTAACTTCATCATTGCTACTGTTTGATTATCTCTTACTGATTGGTAATTTCTCTTTTTTCTCTTCTTACTTTTCTTTTGTTATTTTTATTTCAACCAGGAATCTTTCATCGTCCATATCTACCCATTCTATCATGCTTGCTGGGCTTGCACTTCCCCATTTTTCAATATTGATTTTGTTGATTGTTTCTTGTGTTCTTGCTGATATGATGAATTGGGTTGAAGTTATCAGTTCTTACTCCAGTTGCATATCTTTCTGTGTTTTTGACACCATTTCCCATACCTCCATGGGTTCAGTGATTCCTCACTTTTTCATCTTTTCAGCAGTTTTTATTATCTTTGTGAATGTGCATTGTGGGCTCTACTTCTCAAATCTTTTCATTTCATGTACTATTATCAGTTGTACCATTTTCTCCATTATCTTGTCTGTTGTTTCTTTGGTGCTTACGATTTTTCTTTTTATGATTTTCTTGGTTGTGATCCATGGTTGTTCATCCAATTGTCTCAACCTCATCTCTGATGTTGCACTCCACATGTACTTCTTCATGGGTTCATCAAACAGCGCTATTTCATTTGGGCAAATACCTGTTCTGTTAGCCATCTTGACAATCAACATTTTTCCCATTGGGCTGTGGTTGATGATGATTCTTCTGATTAGTTTTTCCACTAATTGCATTGGCTTCTTTGGTTTGTCTGGTGAATTCATCTTCTTGATGTGTCCTTTTAACAGCCAGTTCTTGGTGTTGGTGTTTATTGGTGAAAATGTGATTCAAAATTTCTTTGCTTTCATTAGCTTGTTCTGTGATATTTGTACCTAGAGTTTGTTTTCTTCTGTTAGAAAGATTGCTAATATCCATGCTGTTGTTCTATATCTTATTTCCAGCATGTTGGTCTCTTCAAATATCAGACTTTTGGAATATTTTGTCATGTTACATTTGTAGGCTCGATTTATTCCATGTAGCACTACCTCTACTGTTTTATGATATTTTCTTGATGGCGTGTCTATCTTGATGGTTGGCCATTGTTTGCTTATTATCTTCTCTAGTTTCATCGTTGTCCATATGTTCTCTATTTGTTTTATGTGAGGCTAATTTTTTTAAAAACAATGTATTTGCCTTCTCAAGGCCTGCATTTGTTGTCATTTCTATTGTTTTAACTTGGCTGTATAGATTTATTGCTATGCATGGGTCTACCATTATGTGGTATACTTGAGCCCAGTAATCAATTTGTAAGTCGAATTTTATCAATTCCAAGATATCATTGTTTAGTGTTGGTTTTCTTTCTCTCTGCCACAAAGATGTTTTGCACTTGCATGCAAATTTCATATAGAAAGTCAGGTAATTCTTGCATTGTTATTATTGACATTATTACCATTTGAACCTTCTCTACATTTGCCATTATCAGCATTTGGTCAATTTGATTCGTTACATTTTTGTTATACTCTTTCTTTTTAGTATATGGATTGTCATTAAGTTCTCTTTGTCCATATTTATTTGAGGTATCCTAGTTATTTGGTCTTTGCATACCATTATCCTTTGTGCTGTTGTTAATGTAAAATCTTCATCAAGTGTGATTTGTATCGTGCTCTGCATGTATGGTCTCTCAAGACTTTTACTCATTTTGTGAGGGTAGCTGATTATCACGTTCACCATTGGGCCTGTTTTCTTCATCCAGTACCATTGGTAGGTTTACGCCCTCTGTTCTTGCTATTTGCCTTATCAATGTTTTTGTTTCTGGTGACAGTTTCTTGAAAGACCTGTGTCGAATTTTTGTTGTACCCATGAAGTATGGATGTAGCATTTCTCCATCAATTTTCAACATTCGTTTTCTCTTTCTTTTGATCTTATAGTTCTTTCAGAGGTGGTTTCTGAGGAGGCATGTAGCATTTCCACTTGAGTGAGTCTTAGTGGTACCTTGTGCTGGTGCTTAGTTCATAGTCCATGTCCTCTGAACTTACGCTAATGTCTTCTATTTGGTCACCCTTGAATCGGCTCCCATTCATTTGATCAATTAGCACTTGACCAGTTGCGGGTTCTGTAGTACTGTCAGCCTTGAGTCGTTTTTGTATCACTATGGTTCTTCCCCCACTTACACCTTCCCCTGGAACCCGGTTTGCCCAATTGCCCTTGAATTGGCAGTGTGGACTTCTGGAAGGACAGTTGTGCTGCTGTTGTATGCTAGTTGTCTGCTCGCCATTGAATCAGCTGTGCAGACTAGTAGCAGGAGGGGTATGAATTGCTCGCCCAAAGATTTGTCACTCAATGTAGTAAATCGCCCACTGGACCTTTCACCCAAATGACTATACACCGAATGAATTTTTGGCCCAAAACCATTTTTTGCCCAAATGGATTTCTCGCCCATTGGCTCTTTCGCCTAATATTTGCTCACCCAATAACATAAACACGCTTTTTAAAATATTTGCATTTTCGTTTTTGTGGGTCACATATCACTTGCTCGGTATCAGCGCATGTATTTTCAGTGGTTAACTAGCTTCATACAAATGCTAAATATCTATTATCATCTTTGAAGCATTAACGATTTGGGTGGATGTGTAGATTAGGGATTTGGCATTGTTTGGTTTGGGAATTATGGATTTGAAAGCTTAAATTTTTGGGAATTTGGAAATGTTAAAGTGTTTAACAATATTTCGATTAAAAATGTGGGAAGTTGAGAATTTGAAAAGTAAAATTTTTTTCACATATTGAGTAACAATTTATGAAAGTTTGGGAAATTGAAAGTGCTACATTTTTGTTCATATTGTCATAATGATTTGCTATGTCGATCTCAAGGTTCCCTATGTCGGTTTCAAGATTTTGTATGTTGATAAAAAGTACCAACCGTGAACATTCCATTGGGCGAATATTCTATTGGGCGAATAATCCATTGGGCGAAATGTCCTATTGGGCGAAAAGTCTTTTGGGCGAGCTACGTATAGACCATAGCAGGAGAGGTTTCTTGTCCATTTGTCCCTGTGCCCTTGAATAGGCATTTGGGACTACTGGACGCCTTCTCACTCTATGCCGCTTGTTTGTCAGTTCTTTGTTCTCATCCCTTCCGCCCTTGAATGGACGTCTGGTTTGAGATTCTCTCCTCACTCTTCTTCTTGTGTTGGTTTGCTGCCCCTCTGCTCTCTGCGTATTCTCTTCTTCAACAGTTGGTGCATCACTTTGTTCTAATTTCCTAAATTCAGTTAATAAATTTAAGTCCCATATTTCAGGGTCATATATATTTCAATTTTTGCTGCCCTTTGATGCATCACTCTTCTTTCTAAATTTTTGTCTCCAATATCATATTTTAACTCCTCATCATAGTTCTCTTCGGGGAGGCTATCTAAATCGTCCATTTCATATATACATTCATTATTATTACTGTGTGTTAGTTTGAATTCTGCTTCATCGTCCAGCTCTGCTTCCTTGATGTTGGCTGTCGCCCTTTTTAGGTTTTGGAAGTGTAACACTGCCATTACTTAGTACATATTCGTTATTAGGTAGTGTCTGAGCAATTGTGTATGTACCAGACAAAATTGTTTTAATTTCCTGACCTGGTTTACATCAGTTAATTTTAACAGTGTAAATGCATATATATTATCTCCTACCTTGTGCGCGTGTCCATATATTTTTTTATTATAGTCTTCTGCTGTCTCACTGCTGACTTTTTTATAATATTGATATTGAATGATTCTGACTTATTGCACTGAATTTTTTTTGAAGAGAGTTGAAAATTTAAAAATTCAATTGAAAATATTACCAAATGATTTCTATAGATGTCAGAGTAATATTTTAGAAACTATTGTTCATTCCAAAGTGAGCAAAGCCCATTTGATTAAGACATGCAAATGCTGTTATGCTATGGAAAGGACAGTTAATTCTGATCCTGTTTATATTCTTCATTAATATTGAAGACAGTGTGTGAAGGAAGAATCACTATATAAGAGGAATTCTGTTGGGTTGATTATGAAAACTGTACACATACCCACCTATCAATATGATGTATGTAAAAAATAATATAATAATGATTACTATATATAAATACCTTGGTCACTTTACCAAAAAACCAAATCATTTCAGGGGGGGTATGTGTTATGAGAATTTTTTGGATGAATCAACACTAAAATAGTAAATCAAGAAATTTTGCTTAGGATTTCGGAATGAATATCCTATAATAATGCTATAAAATCAATTTTCTTAAGGATGTTCTATGAAAAATCCCTGATTGATGCTGCAAAGTTTACCTACTTTTTAAATGTCAAATTTTGGGGCAACTAAAATGATACATGGTTTGCGATAAATCACCAAAATATAAAAGTTATAACGCAGTTATAAATGTTGCAATCACATATTTAGGTGAACACCAATTACGAAAGATAACATCAAAAATGTAAAATTCAATTTGTATTATTGCTTGAATCCCAACATTATGTTTGTTATAGTCTTTTACAAGCTGCTCTCATTTGTTGTCGAATTCCTGGATCTAAGTTTCGAATGATATTTTTTGTGTTATTGTAGTAGTTTTCAGCTAGAGTTACATTACTTGCCCATCTAGGTTGGAGTCTATGATACAAAAGTATGTCCAACTTGTGTTCTTGTGATTTATAGTTGCAATTCAATCCATGTATTAAGCAGCAACCACTTTTGTAATCAACTCTACGATTATAGGTAATTTGAGCGGCCACACTAATCTTATGCGATTTAGTGCTGTTGTATGGAATGAACTCATAGTGTTCTGGTTCCAACTTTATTGAGGCTTTGTAAAGGATATTAAATTGAGAAAATGGAAAAAATGGAGCAAACTCAACAAACGCTTCATCAAATGTATTTACATGCCAAATATTTCTAATGTAGTTTCTTACAGCACTAAATGAATGCCTATAGTAGAACATTGGAAATACGTCAACACGCATAATTTCAATTTTTGAATTTTCTTTTAAAGCAACATGGTCTCCATGGTCAAAGAACCCTTCAAAGTTATGAGGAACTTGAATCTTTCCTTCTGAATTGATGAAGGTTTCGAGAGTTAAGTAGGCAAAAAAGACTGAATCAGAATCAAGAACTCCTATGATATCAACATCCTCACTGAAATACCTGTCCATGTAAAATGTTGACCATTGCTGCTGATTGTATCCTGCATGTTTCTGTCTTCTTGGAGAACTTAAATCATTTGGAATAGTAAAATTTTCTGGTAAATATTCATATAAAACATTAATTCCCAAGGTTTTTTTGTACAAGCTAAGTAAACGATCGCCCATCTCTTTGTCTTTCGGAGAATCACCATCTAGTACTATTGTTAAGGGAAACATCTTAGGATTCACAAACATTTCATAAGTCTTTAAGAGAGTTTCCACCAAACGATTTTCATGCTTATAAAATGTTCTACATACAAGGGCAAATCTAAGTTCATTTTTGCCTTTGTTTTTCAAAATGAAGGTTTTCATGACAGTTCGAAAGGAAGAATAACAGAGTAATATTGCACAAAAGAAGAGTAAACATCTTCTAAATGCAGAGGAGCTCATAATTTAAAGTCTTTGATGTTATAGGTGTAAAATGCTACAATAGCAAATATGGAATCCCAAATTTGAGTTGGATTTGTTTTATTGCTATAAATTTTATGTTTTTCCTAGAGCACATGTTTGCTCATTTAATAAACGGACATTTATTAAAAACGTGTGCTAACTTCAGAGTATGGAGAACTAAATGCATCATAATGGTGATTCACTCGAGAAAGTTGCTCATGAAACACATTAACGACAGAAGACTAAAAAAACATGTATGGCGTTGAGAATTAAAAGGACGTAACTGGCAATGGCGATCTTGTGTTTTTGAGGTCATTTGTACAACAGACTTGTGCCTCTATTCTGAGAAATTCTCATAACAAAATTAGACCATACTTTTCCCTAAAATTTATTTGGATTTTATGAATTTACACCCATCTAGGCCTGATTTGAAATGGCATGTTAGGGAACTCTGAGAAAGTTATGGCATTATGGCAGGTATGTGACAAAATATAAAAGGTTTTGCAATTAATTCTTTATGATAAAATTATCGCTTTTTGGTAATAGAATGAAGGAGAAATTTATGGCTTCGCCATTCGTATCCTTTTGATTATAAAGTTATTTGTAACAGGTTGTTGCACAATATTTTATTACAAACTGAAAGGAACGATTCAACAACATCTTTGTTTTCATTGGTTAAAGCCTCAACAACACACTAATTNATATATATATATATATATATATATATATATAGATGTATATATATATATGTATATATATATATACATATATATATATACATGTATAATTATTATTTTTATTATTATTATAAAGGATTTTAGCAAAGTTAAGGGATTACTCCCAGCTACAAATTTAAAAATAAATGTTATTCCGACAGAAACCACAAGCACAGAACATCTTCCAGGTGCAGAATGTAGTCTCAGAAAAGTTTTGATGGAACATTGCCCCGAAAAAGTTAAGAGTTCTAGACTTGGGATCGGGATTGTTGCAGAAATATATTCGTTCACAAATAATATTAACGAGACTTTTCCAGACGAATATGGGGATGAACAAATTGCGTTGTTCTACGGATAGATGACGTTTGAAACATTTTAAGCAAATCATCACCATGGTATCTCTGCATAATCTTCGCAAGCGTCAAAATGTCGTTTAATTGAAGATAAATGTTGAGGAGCAGGAGGTTGAGCTTAACAAGATGATTCATGTAGGACATTTCTTCATAGTGAATAATCCACTTGGGTATGATTTGCTGGAGGAATTCCAGTTTTCTCATATCACTTCTGCTAGCATACCAACATACAGATGCATAGCAAACAATCGGAAAGATCATCGATTTATGAAGAGCCAAGTGGTCTTCTGTCGAACAAATTTTGCAGACATTCAAGTTCTATTATCTTGATTAAATTGAATTGGATCCCCATACGTTTTTGGTTTGCTTATGATGGAGTCTAATGGGTACTACAGTAATTAGGGTTAAATCGAAATTTTAAGATTCGTACTGTTCTTAGTGTGGATAAGAGTGAGGAGCATATGGCATTGAAAGACTTAGATAGATTGATGTTAAAAACAAAGGCGTCAAACCTAGGGGGTTAGGGGTTTAAGACCCCACTGTTTTTTGAAAATAAAAATTATTATTTTTTTAATTTGTCATTCTTTTACTTCATTGAAAAATTAATTGTTACACAATTATTATTACTATGATTACTGTACTTTAAAAAACATCCAGATTATTATTTAGAAATTCACAAATAAGTTTTCACAATAATAATTTTCTGGAATTTCCTATATCAATGCTTACAATAAATAAGCATGCCTCAATTATTTCTTTTTTTACCCAAGTAAAAACTATTTGCTTCAAGTTGAAATTCCTTGTTATTTCAGACTTTAAATTGACAGTTCCTAGATAACTGATGCAAAACCTGGAAGAATTCACTTACCGATTGGCTGTCCCGTTGCTTATACGTTGCAAGACGATACCAAGCGTGAACAGTCTGTGGAGGCTTGATAAATTTGTTCCTTAAGGCTTTTAGGGCCTCGCAGTATGTTGCAGCATCACGAACAATGTTAAAGTGTAAATACCACCGATGTTCCTTAATAAAGACAACTTTTGAGTTTCTGTAGCATTGCTAATTTCATCCAAAAAATTATTGAAGGAAGCTTCCCAAAATTGATATCCATGATAGTCTAACAACTCAAGAGGACTAAAGAGGAAGGTCGTAAGTGCTTCTCCATCTCCAAGAATTTATGTCTAATTTAAGAGTAAAGACAAAAAATGATGTAGTTTAAATTATATATACATCTTATGTATACATATTTAAGCAAATAATTAACAATATAGTAATATTGAACCAAGGATAGTACAGTATATATGATGAAGCGCATGAGGGACTTTTGGCGGGGAGAAGGTTCCTTACTATAATAATAAAATAGGTATAGTACATGTTTCAATTGAAAGATGTTCATCCTTAACCCACACCAAGGTAACATTGCATTAAAAGCCACTAAAATTCCACTAGATATTATGCAACCGTGTCAACTGGCAAAACTTATTTAACTGGTTATATATAATTGTAGATTATAGTATAGTACAAAAGAGGTGAATTTGTCAAATCTTTAACTTGAATAATTGGATATCGATTTAGTGCATCATTGGCGGATTTAGCGGGAGGTGACAGGGTTGACTAGTCACCCCCTTATTCTCAGACAAAAACACTGTCAAGAAATTATTGCAAGCCAACTGACCAGGGATGGTCAAAAAATGAATTTCTAGCTCTGCAATCAATTATTTTCTGCTGTAATAAATTAAGCGTAATTGGAGTTCTCAACAATCAATTATTTCAATTAATTTCAATTATTTGTCTGTTACAACACTAAAATGTAGTATAGAGTATAAGGGAAACCAAAATATAAATGACATAAACATAAATGAAAAAGATCAATAAACAAAAATGGTTCAACTGAGATGAAACCACGAATATGTGGTAGACAGGCACAACGCCTCTCGGAATCAAAAATCTATTGCAACTTATTCATCAATTTCATTGAAAAGGCGCATCTATTATTTAATTAATTGAATTCACCAAAGCACACCGGAGGATGACGGTTAAGGCTGTATCAACCAATCCATTGTGACCTTTTCAAAATTGCGCATACAAACAAGAGCGACGAATGTTTCATTTTTTGTAGACAAAGACTGCTCATTGACGTGGTGTGAACTTCCCTACTCTTAAAGTGTCTCGAAGCAAGAGCGGTGAATCTTCTTGTCTCCTTACTTTTCATCTTGCTAGAAATTAGTGTAAACTCTTGGCCATGATTTTGTAAAAATTTCATTTCGATTTCTGCATAGTTTTACACATAAAGATCTAGAGGAGATTATTTGTTAGAAATATAATTTATGGAATTTCTTACATTATGTTGCCTGGAGAACACCTCATTGTTTTCCTCCCTAAATCCCGTAGCAAAATTTCCAAAATTTGGGAATAAGAAGTTTTCTTTTCTGGTTGGTTTGATACTATTCATCATCAAGTAAATATAAAGTGCAGCATAATAGTAAAGAATCATTTAGATCGTGTAGCATAATCCATTGAAAAATACAAGAAAGAAAAAGTAACCAAGATCGAATATGAATTTAACATAAAACTCATTTTATATCATTTTGTATTTTTAAAATAATTAGCATCTCAGCCTGGTTGATGATTCTACAATCGGCACAAAAACAAAGATGGCCAGTTCACCTCAATGATACTTTTTCCATAATTGGGAAACTTCGTTTTTCATGATTCGCAATTAAAAATAAATGTGAGAATCAAATACTTGATTAAAACAAAAAACATGCCAATGTAGAAAAAACATAAAGAAGATTTCACTTGATATAAAAAATTTATTTTAAAATTTTAACAGTTCTCGCTGGGTCAACTCGTGAAATCCCATTCAGATCAAATAGGTTGCAATCCTGTTCAGTATATCTCCAACTACAAGTGTAGGTAAGGTACGAAAATTTCAAATATTCATAACTTCTTGCTGAATTAGCTTCATATATTCAACTTTCCACGCAATATGTTGCTAAATTATGATTTAATTAGAATGTAAAATACGATTACTTCTTTCTGAACAAAAGAAATTCTAATGAAATAGATAAACATGAGTAGTAAGGTAACGGGGAGAGGACGTGCCAATGGGACACCCATGACTATTTGCCATATGGAAATGAAGTGATTCTATTGGACGCCATCTAGCGACAAAATATTTTTGGCAAATAGTCATGGGTGTCCCATTGGCACGTCCTCTCCCCGTTACCTTACTACTAACATGCGAATGGGCACTTCTAAGCCTATCGCCAGAATTTCTATTTGGAAGTCTTATGATTAATCCGCCAATATCTATGATGTTTTACGAAGTCAGTAATTAAAACATTCTTTATAATGAAATGCATGCTTGCTGAGATAATACTATTAAATTTTAAACAGACAAGTTTTAAAAATGAACACTCTTTCATTTAATTGAGAATTTTATATGAGGTACATTTATGGGAGAAAGCAATCTTTTTTGCTTTGTGTGACCACCACTAGCCTCTCTTCTAGTTGCCTCAGCAGCTAATCAAGTTTCAACCTTAAATTTTATTAATTCAACTGAAAATCTTAGTTCATCATCTCCTAAATCAGCATTACATTGAATGATTCTGACTTATTGCACTAAATTGTTTTATGATAACATTTGAAATTTTTAAAATTAGATTGACCACACTGCCAAATGATAGATGTCCTACTAATATTTTGGAAACTATTTTTCTTCAGATTATGGAGAAATAAATGAACAATATTGCTGATTCATTCGAGAAGTTTGCTCATAAAACAGTTTATTGCCCCGCAAGTGTGGCGGCATCGTGTACAACTGTCTTATGCCTTTGTTCTGCCAAATGTTTATCAGAATATTCGACCAAATTTCCCTTAAATAAGGGTAAATTGACTCACATAGCCTAAAAGTGAGTCTAAAACTATCCTTAAATAAGAGCAACCTTCTCGAAATTGATTTTATGAAGTTATGCCACTCAAGTTCTCAGTTCCTGATTTGAAATCCCTATGCGTGGCATGTTAGAGAACTCTCAAAAAGTGATGGCAAGTATGTGACAAAATATAAAAGATTTTACAATTAATTCTTTACGATAAAATTATGGCTTTCTTTTTGGTAATAGAATTAGGGAAAAAATTATGGCTTGGCCATTTGTATCCTTTTGATTATAAGTTATTTGTAACAGGCTGTTGTGCAATATTCAACTACAAACTGAACCTAACTAATCAAAAATATCTTTAACCTCATTAGTTGAACCCTCATCAGCACTTAATATCCATTTTTAGTAGAAGTCAACACTAATGACTAATGATCCCATGGGGAAGTTCTTGGAAATTCATCGTAGAAATCATTAAGTCTGCTTAAGACTCCTTACAGGAATCTTTAAGATTCCGTAAGAATCCTAGTAGGAAATTCGCAGTCTTTGCAGGAACCTGGAAGAAAACCTAAAAATTCCTAGAAACTCTAAGGAATCCCAACAGCAATGATTCAATAGCCTGGTAAGAAAACCGATTTGCAATAATTTACTGTGAGACATAATATTGTTTGCAAGAATATTTAAGAAACCTAGTGAACATTTTAAGATTGCAAAATCGCCAATTTAATAATGTTGAAAATAATTAGAAAATGTACATAAAAACTTGAAATTTGTAGCTGCAATGAAATCCAATGCCTTGAGCGTAACATAATCATGATTCTATTTAAATGTATTCAAATGGTTAAATATGAAAGTATAAAGAATAGAAGAAGAGAAAAATAAATCTTTATTAGTGTACATTCAACTATTGCTGATGCTACTACATGTACAATAATTGCTATGTCAGGTACATGGTCTTTACCAAGGTTAATAAAAGTTTTATTTAAGGTGTTAGAAATCCGACATCATTGTTGTACATGTATCCATTCGAAGCTTTGCGCTTACCAATAGTATACTTAGTTCTATTATTATTGGCGGCATCACGAATAAATTTTCACGTAGATTTTTTATCAAGAGCATTTTTGTACTCCCGTTTAATATATGCATTCAATGGTTTTCCGTTTTCAATATATCTTCATTTTTGAATAGTGAGAAATTTTGAGTTCCAGAATTAGAAATTGTATTATATGCATTCCTTTTTTAGCTTTGAAACTTTTGCATGCATCAGTTAACCACTTTTTGAAAGACTGCTTATGAGCTTGCAAAGAGTTATGTGAAGAAATTTAAAGGCTTTTTGGACAATGTTTATTGAAATGCAATTCAAATATTTTTGTAAAGTTTTCTAACATTGAAATTGGATTACCAGCAAAATATAGCCAATTTTCAGGTCGATAATGAGAAACTAAGATTATCTAGACAGTTATGAGTCTAAGCCCTAGTTGTTATTGACTTCCTTTGCTTTTGCGAATGTGGCTGTCATTTTTCAAAATAATGGTGGTGATGCAATGATTTGAGATAGGCCACTCAGATGTGTAGTATTTATGTGGAATTTAGATATTTTCTGGTAAAATAATGAAATCTATCAGTGTATTGTTAGAAAGAAGAAATCTTTATTAGTGTAGCAGTTGTAACTATTACATTAAAATACTGATGCTACTACGATAATTGCGTCATTAATAAATTAATAAACAAAACAAATTCAACAAAAAAGACAAGTAATAAAGCATAGAACAAAGAAATTCAAAATTAGATACAATAAAAAATAGATAGTATAGATCAGACCATTCCTAGCACTTGTGCCATTTATTATGAAATTTGTATCTTTTCCATGCTGATTTAACAATTTCTGTATGCACCAATTTCAGATTAAAATTTATATCT
>CABFPE010000183.1:128142-146643 GCA_900660155.1 Hofstenia miamia
ACGTTATATAGTGCATAGCTGCCACCATCTTTTTCTATTTAGGATTTTATTTTGCAGGTTTTCTATTTAGATTTAGTGTTACTAAAAACTATGTAAAGAGTTAGGCAGAACGATTCCAGCTGTGGAGGTGTTTACATATGTTCTGATAGCATGAACACCCGCAATAAAGTTACATTTTGGCCATTTGAGAAATCAGTATTGGATAAATTTTCCTATTTGAAAAACAAGCCTCCTACCAATGGAGATGTGCTTTTGAGCTATTATTCCATTCACTAGCACATGCAGCTCTCTAGCAAGAGACAATCTACCCAAAGAGATGCAGCAAAACAAGCTGTGACCGAAGTTATTTCATGGTGGGTTAAATGTGGCTATCTATGTCAATCAAAGAATGCTTTAATTGCAAGATTGCTTAATCTTGACAAAAACAGAAAACATTTAAGCCAATACAACAACAAAATTTTAAAAGATACAAAAGCAAGATGAGTTCATCAACCAATCCAAACAAACATTTTGGGTTGTGACAAAGCAATATTAAGATTACCTCAAAGAGACTGCTGAAAGCACAACTAATTCTAGCTTAAAACAAAAGAGTTTGGAAAATCTAATATTTTTGCTTAACATGAAAGAACCAAGCCGGAATGAGACAATTGGTGGACGTGACACAGAACTTCAAAGGCAAAAAAGCAAGACAACTGAAAGAAAAAACAGAAAAATAAAATCAACTCAAAGAACAGAAACCCAAGTCATTAGCATCATTTCTTTCACTTTTTTAAGTAAAGAACTAGTGTACAGCAAGCAATGTTGCAGATGCTGCAATAAACTACCTTCACATGTGGTAAGAGCTTGACAAGATAAAGAGTTCTGATTCAAGAACCTTTGCGTCGTACCCATCGCTTTATACACACTTTGCCACGTCTGCCCATGAAAGGTTGGAAAACCACTTGTGGTATCTTAATGAATGTCATGTCAGTTTTGCATTTTTCAGCAACATATTATCGCCAACTGAAAAAATTGCAATGTGGAGGAAATTGAAAGCCTACAAAGAGAACAGAACAATGGCACCAGCACCATAGGTCAAGGCTTAGTAAAAATGCCTGAGCTCAAAAAGACAACACATTTGCATGATTTAATTGGCCAAGATTCACACATGCTAATAAACTTGTTTCCAAAATCACCCGTTTTTTGAGCAAAATCCTAAGGTTTGGCCTCAAAGTCCCGAATACACCTCAACACAAAATTTAGTCAAGAAGTTGCCTTGCATAAACGATCCTGCTGAACGTGTGTTGTCACTGGTTACGACTATACATTTTTCAGAATCGGCTCCAAAGTTGAGTGACCACCAAGAGTTGTTAGCTACTGTTAACCATGCTTATAAGCAGCAGCTACGAAAGTATGCTGAAGCTACTGGACACTCTGATAGCACNTTGTTTCCAAAATCGTCCGTTTTTTTGAGCAAAATCCTAAGGTTTGGCCTCAAAGTCCCGAATACACCTCAACACAAAATTTAGTCAAGAAGTTGCCTTGCATAAACGATCCTGCTGAACGTGTGTTGTCACTGGTTACGACTATACATTTTTCAGAATCGGCTCCAAAGTTGAGTGACCACCAAGAGTTGTTAGCTACTGTTAACCATGCTTATAAGCAACAGCTACGAAAGGATACTGAAGTTACTGGACACTCTGATAGCACAAACAAACTTGTTCTTCAAATTTTTAAGTTTGACTAAGGTACTGGAGCTAGAAACTGAATTGAGATTAAGGTTTACAGTACCTCAGCTATCACTCAGCTATTGCATATGTTGTTGTGTTTGTTGACACTCTGTACAGTACAGTGCATTATTGTGAAACCAAATTAGAATTTCTAATTTCTAAGCGAAGACAACTAGACACAATAATCTTGGTGCTGGCAATATCATTTCAAAATAACTTTATATTTATTGTTCTGAGAAAATTAAAACTAGTAGTATTTTTGTAGTAGATTTACATTTTTTGTACAAAACACTTTGTTGAAACTACCCAAAATATCTGTTCNGTACCTCAGCTATCACTCAGCTATTGCATATGTTGTTGTGTTTGTTGACACTCTGTACAGTACAGTGCATTATTGTGAAACCAAATTAGAATTTCTAAGCGAAGACAACTAGACACAATAATCTTGGTGCTGGCAATATCATTTCAAAATAACTTTATATTTATTGTTCTGAGAAAATTAAAACTAGTAGTATTTTTGTAGTAGATTTACATTTTTTGTACAAAACACTTTGTTGAAACTACCCAAAATATCTGTTTGGAATTTTAGATCTTGTTAGGCATTGGCATAAAATATTTTGCCTACCCATTTTTTACGTACGTATTTTGCAATTTATTTGTTACGCATTATTTTGTATCTTAGTAACAATGCCAAAAAGCCGTTTTAAGACTGGCATCATTGCTTATTAACTGTGATAATCTCGATATTTGTGAAAAAAAGTGTTTTATGGCAATATCTCGAAAATTTGAGCATTTAGACTGCATAAATGTATTAAAGTGAGATAGGAAATCATATCTTCTGCTTTGAATAAGCCATCAACTAGGTTTCTATGCAAAGTAGTTTTTGAGATATGCGATTTTTGGCTTATTTTTAGCCACAGCTGAATATCGAAAACTTAAATCTCAAGTCCAGGGCATCAAATGACATTGGATTTCAAAAATATTTCAGCACAAATGTTTTTTCACCAAAATGCAAATTTGTGCCAAGTTATAGCAAAATCAGAGAAGGTTGGGTTTTTTTAGGACACCCTAATCAATAATGCAGTTTGGAAAATAATGGTCATTCAAGAATTATTGTACTGTAATTATAAGAATGGCGGAATTCAGGTAGGGAATATCTATTATTATTAAATTGGTATATAAAATAAATAATATATTTGCAATATTAAAAGCAAACTGGGATCCATTAAATAAGTTGTACTCTAAAAATATATAATTTTACAACTAGAAACAATTTGCAGGTTATGCTTTGTAACATCAGTCTACCTAAGTCTTTTAAACACATGCCCCTTAGTATCAATAACACAGTAGAAACATTATGAAGTCTAAAATGTCAATTGAATCCCAACTGCTGTAGGACCTGATAAAAGCTTGATCATTAGTAAACCAAAAACATATTGGGATCAAATTCAATTTAACCAAGACATAGAAACTGAAAGTTTGCAAAACTTTATAATACACAAGCAGGGTTTAGACTTTAAACCATCCATTAAAGACAAATCACAATGATTTCTGTCATCTTCAAGAACCTTATATTCACAAGATATTTGATAAATCTTCAATCTATTGTCTTATTTCCAGTTACTGTATTCAAAATCTACTTCAAAAATTCAGAACTTTCACTATATGCCCTTATTGTAAGAAAGTTATGTATAAAGTAACTTTGAACTGAACTATAAAACGGGATAATAAATTTTTCTTTTCTAGACTATTTAAGACGTCTTTATGTAGATTATGTCACCTAGCTAATGAAAACCCAAACACTTGATATTTCACTGCACAGCCAGACAAATACAAAAGCCAGCAGAATTACTAAGCACATACAATTTTCATAAAACTATAGAGTACATTATAAAAGCATTGCCCTTAACCAAAGACCAGCCATCATTAATGATGTGACTGCTACATTTTTCAATTATGTATATATGATTTTAAACATACCCATAAAAGTGTTTTAGATACTTCACCTGGTCCCTTTTTAATGCTTCAGTAAGTCTGTGCATATGAGTGTCTATATCTTTATTACTTTGTTTTAGTTTTTGTTTAGTTGTTGCTTGGCTTCCTTGTTTTGTTTTCCCTTTATTACATGTTTTGCTTTTGTTAGCATCCCATAGCTCAGTTATTTCTTTATTTGTGTATTTACTTGTTCTGTC
Source organism: Hofstenia miamia (assembly GCA_900660155.1). Taxonomy (NCBI): domain Eukaryota; kingdom Metazoa; phylum Xenacoelomorpha; order Acoela; family Hofsteniidae; genus Hofstenia; species Hofstenia miamia. The sequence goes on from CABFPE010000183.1 coordinate 132,044, forward strand.
CCCTTTACATGTTTAACCTTTTGTTTAGGAGCCCACAGGTGTTTTGCCAACATTTTCATTTGTTTTTTGGTTGTTTAATACTCTTTGTTATCCTTATGTTAATATTTATTAATCGAATTGTGGGAGAACATTGAGTGGTATGAGGCAGTGCAGTGTTTTTTGTGGTATCTGGTACAGTGATGATAAAAGAACATTCACAAGATTCTTATTCTGAGTTCCATTTTTGTGTAGAAAAAAGGAAACAAAAATGGCAGAGTTTTCTAAGGTGAATTTAATTGCCAGCATTTGCATTGATTGCCATTGTTATTTTAATGAGCAACTTATTTTGTAAAATGGAATTTTTATGTAGTTGAGGGCAAGTCAAAGCTAAACTTGTAGTAAAAATTAGGTTGCAGGAATTAATCACTTGCATACTTGTATGCAATCTATTATAAAAAATAGACTTTAAACAATGCTATTAGTAGAAGAATGCATTGGGGAAATACATTCTACACATGATATTATAGGCTAATTCCTAATTATGTACATGTATATTGCTATATACAGTAAGTTCTCTTACATTTTCAAAATAATATAACCTAAAACATTTGGGGAGGGAGCAGGGCTATCCAAATGGTTATGTACTTGACTTGAGAATAATAATTAAAATAAATGTAAAAATGAACACCTTCCAAAGAAAATGGACCTTATTGACCTAAAATGATAGAAGGTTTACTGTATTAACTTTTGAACCAGATGGTAATGAGAAAAAATGAATTTCACAAGGTAAGTATCCAATGTATATGCAGTTAAAGAGAAAAGTGCATATATCAAACTAAATGAAATCAAAAACCTATAGAAATGCCTTAACATTTTGATATATTTTTCCAAAAGTACTATGTATATTTGAATTGCTTTTTGAAAACTAAAAGAGATAATATAATGTCTTCTGAAGAATCAATCTACATTTAATTTGGCTTTGTGGTAATTGTTAACCATTAATATATGGAAGGTGTATTTTCTAAATTTTTAAATTATACATTACCATTTGTGTTGATCAGAGACATGGTTAGAAGTTGACCAGGTTTGGGCTACAGGCCATATCATAAATTGACAAATCAATTAAAATATCAACTCAATAGATATTGATTTGACATTGATATGAATAGTATATCAATTGATATTGATTGACTTTAATTGATATTCACTCTACTAAATGCATAACCCATACTACATATAGTGAGAGCACTACACTTTCCAAATCTTGTTGCTATTTTGTTGCTAAATGTGAACCAATAATATTCTAGTGAAAAAACAATGAAATTGATATGTTCTGTTTCCAAATAGTTCATAATATTTTTATCTGTACAATGGAAGATTAGTTAAAGCTCAATGAAATTGAAAAAAGTTGTTTCATTCATCTCTTCAAGACAAACTAACAGAGCTTGTATGCATCAGAGAACAGTATGCTATTTCAAAATGGTACAGGGGTTTGTTTTACCATAACTAAAGTAGTTTAGTGATGATAATGTTGAAGCTCCAAATTTGCTATGAAAGAAGATTATATTGATGCAATTGATATTGAGTTTGAACCAGACCCTTCAAGATAGTTCTAATTTATAATGATGTGTGTCTATTACATGATATGCTATTCAATGCAAAATACAGTGATTGTTATAGAATTTATAAATGAAAAGCAAAATTACAATTTGCTACTCTTTGAAAAATTCAATTTCAGTGTGTAGAATATTTTATAAATTTTTAACAGTTATGACATTGTTCTAGCAAACCTAAAAATGTGTTTTGGCCAAAAATGAGTTTAAATAATTTAAGTGGGCCAGGTTTGTGTCTAAGGTTTTCTTACCATGGCCATCACTAGCTAAAAACTAAAAACAACAAATTCTCAAAATACCAATGAGCAACATGAATGTAAACATTTTCATGCCCTGACTGGAATTTTTTAAAAAGAAATGGACATAGTACAAAAAATGAATCTATCATTGTGTTTGTAAATTTGAGATGGAGAACACAGAAATGTGAGAAAGTTAAGTAGCATAGAAATTATTGCTGATTAATCCTCTAACTTCAAATTGAGGTAGATTGGTTGGGTGTTTATGTTGAAATAAAAATCAGTTATTTTAAAGATTTTGACAAATATCTTACAGGAAAATCAAGTCAAAATGATAATGTAAGTCATGAATATTTGTTGTTGTTGTTCTGTATAATGTTGTTTTTTAATTGTATAATTAATTTTTATCTAATGGCACAAAATAGTGAGACACATTTTTTATTCAAATCATTCCTACAAATAAACATTTTCAATCATTTTATAGCAATTAATTTTGAATGAATCTATTTTCAGATCCCAGATGCCAAATATTTGAAATCCTATTACATAAAGTTAAGATTATTTTTACAGAAATGTAAATTGTCTAATTGGAGTGATATCATTTGCATTTCCAGTCTTCAACTTTATATAACTGTATTTATTTATTGTGATAAAACTTCAAGCTATAGAAAAATGTGGAAACTTTACATTCACATGTATGACATATTTTAGGAAGGAGTTACTTTGAAAATCCATTGATTGCTTTTAAAATTCTGTTGATTATATTTTTTAAAATATACTGTGGTCTGATTAAATTGATACTCAAATAAGGAATTAATAGAAGCCCTGTTGGGCTGAAGTATTGAAACAAAATTTGCAAAAAATGGCCAAACTTAAAAAATTAAAATTGACTATGAGGCAACTGTGCACACAAGTCAAAACAAACAATAGGCAATGCTCTGAAAATATTATTGAGATTTTTAAGTTTTTAGATTTCAAATATTAGTTTCTTATGTTCTCCTAAAATTCAATTTAGATTTTTCAATTTGTATTTTTTTGTTATGTATTTTGAACATTCAATCAAAATAATTTTTGGAGTTGCCAGATGAGCCTTCTTGGCATACCTTCCAAAGCACTGTACATGAGCCCTTGTCTATTGAATAATTTGTTTTTACACATACCTTTATGAGTAATTTATCAAATATAATTGAGCAAAGTGCAATTGATTTTTGCCACATCTAAAAGGAAACTATTGAAATAGGGTTTTGTTTCTTACTTTGATGTGTCAGACAAAATGAGTGATGATAATGAAGAAAATTGTGTAGCAGCAACAAGATCTGCTTGTTGATGTCATGATAGCAAATTATTGGAAATCTTTTGATACCACTCCTCTGATTGCTTCAAGAACACTATAACCTCAATTACTGAATTTGGAATACTAAAGTTAGTGTCTGGGTTATGGTTCATTTATAAGAGATTTTATTTATAAGGCTATGAGGCAATTGACCAGGTTATTGAGAGATTCAATATAAGAGTCTTTCTTTTCCAAATAATTTGATGCTTCATTATGCTCATTGTAGAGTCACTCAGGGCCTCTTTTTTTTATCTTATTATTTTGGCAGTCTGAAATGGTGTTGCATCTTTTTGACATTTTGATTTCTTGATTCACTGCTATTTATTTGTATCAATTTCTTTTAATTAATTTTTGAATTTTGAGTGCAGTTATTTGATAGTGTTAGTATTTGTCCCCTTGATTTGAATTACATGTGGTTGCTTCTCTTAACTTTGCAAGGGAAATTGTGCTTTAAATTGTAAACAATGCAGGTAATAAGTTACAGATTTTTGTAATAAATATCTCAGTCACTGTAGCATGCACACAATAAATTTGGCTTCCATCTACTGCTTTTGATCTTTTCAATTTATAATCTATTAACCCCCTTTATATTCATTGTTAAAGGGTTTTTGTAATGATAATTATTGCTTAAGATCCAGTGACAATCCAGGAGGAAACTGCACCAGGTATGGGGCGACAAATAGCTCCTTAACAGTGACAGCCCAAATTGTGGCTGTTTAGGTTACAATTATGTGTAGGGAATAACATTTTTTATTCAATCTGTTCATACATGCACATAATAATTTACACTTTGCAGATATACTATGCCATTGGCAAATGTGAATGCACAGCAATTATGTGCTTTTTACTTATTATTTATTTACATGAGCTGAGATAAGAGAACTCTGAGATAAATTGCTTATTGAGCTAGGAATTAATACTTGAGACACACAATTAGCACCTTGCAAAGATATGGCTTCAGAGTGATGCTTTGTGAATTGTTTGCTGCTGAAGTTCTTGCTGGAATGGAATTTCTCTATTTGTTAGGCAAAATCAGTGAACCACCAATGTATGTTTTTTGTTGGAACATGGGTCACTCTCTGCTATGGTAGACTTTGCAACCTTCAATCTAAACTCTTCAGTTACCCAGTACCACTAGAGTAGCCAGAGCTCCCCTGTGATTCTACATGGTGACCCTGACGTGATTCTGGACAAATTAGGGTGTCAGTTAAACTTTCTACTCTACTCTGTTGAAGTGTGCATGCAAATCAATGCCTGGAGATGAACTCTGATTGTGAAGCTTGTGTACATACCAAAGCAGTCATCTGATTTTTGCCTGGTGATTGTGACATAGTGCCAAACTGCACTGTTTCTATATCATACCTGGTTTTGTTCTTTCTCTTTGGTGTGAGCCAGCCAAGATAGTTGTTTCCCCTGGACATGAATCAACTTCACTACCAATTGATACATAACTTTGCCTCTTATGTTATTTTTACTGCAGTTCTGTGCTTTTGAAGCTGTCACCAATTTCTGACATTATTCTTACTTGTTTTGGTTGTTACCTTGTTGTAGTCTCATTCTCCTAGAATTTGGATTTAATACTGTACCCTACTCTGTGCTGTTACTTTTATTAGTTTTTGCTTTTCCTAACCTGGATGGAATCCCTCTCAAATCTGTTGGAATTGTTTTCTGAATTTTTCTTACTGTTTTCTTGTTTCTTTTTGCTAAATGGAATTTAGTGGTTTATCTTGTAATGGGACTCCAACTCAAAGTCTCCCCAGTGTGAGTGTTAGCAGCCTGAACATTGCTCCTCACACAATTGGAATTAGTTCTATTGCTTCTCCCTTGTCATTTGATCCTTACTTTATTTTCCTGTGGACACTGCCATCACTGAGACCTCAGAACTCCAAAATTGATCAACCTTGTGCTGCCTTGGCCAAAGAAACTAGCTGATGCCTTGCTTGTGAGCAACACCTAGATTTGCCTCAACCTGAAATGCAGGAACATGCCTGAGATACCCAATTGAGGAAGCACTGTTTCATTGATTCAATTAACATTCTGGAGATCCAGCTCCAGACCCTGGCAATGCCTCTGCCTACTTCTCTGCAGCAGCAGAGCAGCCCGCCTCATTCACCACTTCCCCAGTCTAGCCCTTCCAAGTACATCACTCACAGTGTTCTCCAAGATGTGCAGGACAATTTCTCCAAATGTCTTTCAGAGCAAGTCTCTGAAATGATTTCTGCTCACCTTCCAAGCAGCCCCATTGTCTCCACTTCTACACCACTTGCACTGCAATTCATTACCCCTGTTACCACTTTCAAAGCTGGAGAGCCAACCTGTACACAGTCAGTCCTGACTCAGGTTCCCACACTAACCATGATTGCTGCTCCAATTTTGTCTGTGCTGCATGTGACCATTTTGCCTCCTGCACCTGTACACAACTGTGTTACCCCTACTAGTGTGACTCCAACTACTCCACCTCAGTCATGTGACTTTTCCACATCTGCTCTCAAAAGAGGCCCTTGCTTTACTCAGTTGATCCTACCCACAACTGCTGCTGGAGCTGATACTGTGAACCTGCTTAATCATCATTCAATATTACCTAAATTCACCAGAAAGATTGATGAGATCTCTCAATCTTTTGAAGAGAGTTCTTTCTCTTCAAGTTAACCATGTGGCAGTACAATGCTACTTAAGATGCCACCATTGCTCAATTCCCCACCTACCTCCAAGGTATCATGTACAATCAGTACATGATGTTAGATTAGGATGTGAAGACTAGTTATGCACTTCTTATTGATTATTTCAAGGACTACTATAAGCCCCCCCCCAATATCAAACCTCAGTACAAAACACTACTTTGTGATCTCTTGTTCAAAAAAGGTGATGATGTTCTCACATACATCACACAAGTAGAAAGGCTGTTTCACTTAAGCAAGCTTGCCCCCAAGTAATTAAAGCATGATCTTTTCTTGTACATCTGCTGAGGCTTCCTGCCTAATATTTGAAGTCACCCTGAGCTCAAGTGTGACCTGGAGGACAATCTCAGTTTAATTATCTGCAAGGCCATAAGCATCATCTATATGCTGCACAACACTACTGGTATTGATAAGGATGCCAGAGATCTAAAAGCTGGCTCTTCTTTACCAAAGTCTCCTACCTCTTCAAGCACCATCACTTCCACTGTGAAAATAGAGCTTCAGCATACCCATTGCTTCTGTTGTGGTCAGAAAGGGCACACTAAATCTCAGTGCCAAGCAGTTATTTGTCTTGTCACCAATGGTGAAGGTTTATCATCAATGAACCTGGAGACTAAGAATGCTCTCTTGAGTCACCTGTTGGCTTAGCTACCCAGTCAAACTAGTCAGAGCACTGCCTCCTAGAAAATGTGTGCATGACATTCTGGTAATCACTTTGCTGTTGCATGTATTCCCAGTCAATATAAATGGATCCCTGGTAAATGTCACCATCAATACCAGGGCCTCAGCCTTGATCATAAGCAACTCCTGTTGCTCTAAGTTGTGTTTGTCATGAGACAACTTACTTCCATCTACTGTGCATCTGCTGGATGCTTCTGGAAATTCCCTCTCACTCAAAGGTCACATACCAAACCTGGAGTTAAACATTCAGCAGGAGCTATTTGTTGTTGATCTAATTGTTATTGACACTTGCAGTCAACAGCTCCCATATGACAATTTTGGGCAACAATTTTCTCAAGCAGAATTTGTGCATTATCAATTATGGTAATAACACCATCTCTATCAGAGAAAGTGAACATTGGCAAGAGCTTACCACTGTCCCCAGCCAAGACATCTCTTTGAGCTTTCCTGAGCATGTGGTCATGGAGCCTCATCATTGGCAACATGTCCCTGTCACCACTGACTCTGCTTACACTGGAAACATTATGATTTCTGCATTTAAGGGAAAACATTTTAGTGGAATTAACTTCTCCCCTGATCTCTGTCTTATCTCTAAAGGAAAAACATGTGTTAGTGTTCTAAATAGTTCTGATTCTTTCATCACAATAGATCTGTCTCAACTAAGGCTCATTGCAACTCCAGTCCATCTGGAATTCCAGGCTGCTGCCTGCTCACCAATATTAGCAGCCATCCATGATCTGGTGGAGCTGAGTGAAAACATTCAGATCCCCCTTGTTAATGAGCAGATGCATCCACATCTTAGCTCTCAGGAATGCAAGTTGCTTTCCCATCTGCTCAAACAGCATTATGAGGTCTTTAATTATGGCTTGATCAGCATTGGCCAGGCCATTGGAGAACAGCATCCCATTGTAACCAAGAATGATCATCCAATTTGCTTGCCCATTAGAAGAGTACTGGAAAACCTCTGGGAAGAGTACAAAAAGATCTTAAGTGACCTCATAGAAAGTGGCATTATCCAAGCTAGCAATAGCCTCTAAGTGGCTCCCATTGTCTTCATTAGTACTGCCTTTGCATTGACTTCAGAAAGCTTAAATATGTTACAGTAAAGATGTGTACCCACTTCTGCACATTGAGGACCTTCTTTATGATGCTAGTTGATACAAGTTATTCAGCTGCCTCAATCTGTGCAAGGCTTACTTTCAGGTGCCAATGGAGCCTTCTGACATTTTGAAGACCACCTCTGTAACTCCCTATGGCCTCTTTGAGTGGAAGTATATGGCTTTTGGGCTCAGCAACGCCCCTGTGATATTCCAGCACTCTGTTACCCATGTACATAGAAATGGTGCCAACATAATTGAGCCTGGCATAACAGCCTATATGGACGATATTCTCATCTATGGTAACACTTTCTCTGAGCATCTGGAAAGGCTTGGATGCACCCTCAGCTTGTTATATGAGTCTGGCCTCTGAGTCAATGGGAATAAGTGTTCTCTATTGCAACCTCATGTCACCTTTCTTAGAAGGATTCTTGAACCTGGTCATATCTCCATCAAAAACAATGCAAAAGACCATCTCAATAAAATCAAAGCTCCCCATTCTCATAAGGATGTGCAATGCCTTATGGGATTCATGAATTATTATGGTGCCTTCATCTCAGAGTTAGCTAACAAAACTAAGCACATCTCCAACTTACTGTGGCACAATGCTGAATTTAAATGGAGCAGGGTCAAGCAGGAAGAACCTGATAATGTTAGGAAGGAACTCAGAAGAATTCCCAGCATGAACACACCAGATTACTCAAAGGAATTCCTTATTGACTGTGACGCCAGTTCCATTGCTATCAGTGGCATGCTTAGTCAGATCATTGATGGGAAAGACAGCCCCATCCAATATTTCAGCAGCAAGCTCTGAAACACTGAGCTAAATTATGGTGTGACTAAATCAGAAATGCTAGCTTTAGTCAAAAGTCTGAAAAAGTTTTGTTTTTCCATTCTGGGCCATGAGCTCACTGTGTGCACCAACAGCTCAGTGCTAGCATGGCTGAAGAAATTCTCAGGGGATAAATCCAACATCTTTGCCCAGTGGATCAAGTACTTGAATGATTTTACCTTCTCCATCAAACACTTTCCAGGGAGACTGCACAACAACACAGACTATTGCCCTCCAGAAACCACCCAGAGAGAAAACACCTTTCAGGTTTATCCCTTACATCAACTATGTGTGTCTGCCTGAGATCAATGTAGACCAGCATGAAAATGAGATCCTCCCTATCTTAGTGAAGAGGAGATTACTGAAGTGGAAATCATACACCACCAATGCTATGACAAAGTGTTAAGCAAGATAATTGCCAAGCTGAAAAATGACAACTACATCCTCAGCCCTGTTGCCAACAGGTATTTTCAGTGCTATAATTGGAAACTGACTGATGCAGGCCTGCTTTACACATGGAGCCAAAATAGTCAACTGGCAGTTCCTGAATACTTTTGAGAGATCTGGTACAGAAAATTCATGAGAAAGGCCACTTAGGCATCATTCAAACAGAGTGAACATTCGATGCAAGATATGTAACCATCAGTAGTAGAGCCACAGTGCAGAATGTGATCAATAAATGCATCACTTGCCTGTTGCAGGGAACTGGACATTTTCCAGAACAGCAGGCTGAGCTGCATAGAAGAGCTGTGGAACATACAAACAAAGTAGTACAATGAGAAGCTCTCTTGCAATGAGGAGGGGTACCAGTACTCCTCATACTTATTGATCATTTTACCAAATATGCTTGACTTATCCCCCTCAACAGCACCACCACCAAGGTTATTGGAGAGAAAGTGGTCAAATAATGGGTTCTCAAATTTGGGCCCATTGAGCACCTAATTTCAGATTGTGGCCCTCAATTCAAAAATCACCTTATGGAGACCTTGATGAAGGAGCTCAAGGTACTCCATGAGTTTACCACTGTGTACCACCCACAGTCCAATGGACTTGTCAAAAGACTTAACTGTACTGTTATCAAACTAATCTGAGTTGCCCATGCCTGAGCAGCAGGCAGTAATTGGAAATGCGTCATTGAGGCAGTAGAGTATTTCTATAAAACCACTGTGCATACCACTACTAAGGTCAGCCCCTTTAAGGCCATGTTTGGCCAAGAGGTGAGGACGCCCCTTTCCATCATGTTCCCAGATTATAATGAACCCACATTGGAGAATTTTGTGAATTGTATATTACATGAACTTCAAGAAGTACACTTAACTATCTGTTGGAACACTAATCAATCCATTATCCATCAACAGTGAAATTTCAATCACAAATTGTATAGTGAGCCTCACAAGGTTGGCAACAAAGTTTCTGCATATTTTCCTTGCCAGATAACTGACACAAATCAAGTATGGAAACTTGCTACTAACTGGCAGGGTCCATTTACCATTACAAAGGTGTTAGACAACCATAGATATTTATTAAGCAACAGGAGAGTCACCTATTTCCAATGACTCAAATGAACTATAAAGGATATTAGCAATGTCCTCATTGATCCTAATAGTGAATTTTCACTTGTTTATAATAGAGTAAATGAACTTGAGAGTTATACTAACCTCACTGAGTGTGAGGAAGATGACCTCTCTGAGGTTGATTATGACAATAACCTTGGTAATAGTAGCAACATTACTGCTACTCATATTTTGACTAGATGTAGAGTTAGGGACCAAGAGTATTTAGACCACTTAAATACCCAAGATTGGGAACTTAATTAATCTTTATGTTTAGGATCAAGCCATATCAGATGAAATGAACTGAGAACCAGCCGCCTGCAAGGAGATGAGTGAAATGAAGACATAACCTCTGTGATGAATGGAGCTGAGATGACACCCCTCATTGAGCAGATGAGAGCATAACCCACAAGAGAGGAAGGACGCAAGTGGGCTCAGGTAGCAGACTGCATGATTACTTGGGGTGCCAAATAGCCCCTTGAGAGTGTGATTCCCACAACTACTTGGGGTGCCAAATATCCTCTTAGGAGCAGACCTTGGACAACTAATTGGGGTGCCAAATAGCCCCTTGGGAATCTGAGGAGTTGAGTAAGTACAGAATGCTTTTTGCTAACTTAAGTACCAACACTAAAACATCTCATAGTGACTCAATAACCCCCTCTAGTCCTGGCTCTTTGTCACATGCCTCTACCAGTGTTAGGTCCCAGAGAAATTAATAGAGGCAATGAAAGATCTCTAAGGTAGGAGACAAAACTTTACATTTGTACTTTATCACAACCCACCCATTGCCTTGCTGTTGACACAAGGCTTATCATAGATGCCACTACCCAGTCAGAAGTTCTTGAATCCATCTTCCCTAACTGGCTGGTCTGGCCTTGGTTACAAACATGCACCTCAGTTTTGTGTTTTCTCAAAGCAACACAACTCTAGCCAAAATCAATGAGGTCTGGACTAATCTCAAAGCAGATAGGAACCTCAAGTCCATTTGGCCCAATATTAATATCTGCAGCCCTACATCACAATACTCCCAATCTGTTGAGAGGCTCCTCATGGAGCTGTGCATAGCCTACACCTTGCAAGACCATCAAAATTTTGCTGAACGTCTGTTCTCCAAGAAGTTTGTCCCACCTATTCAGTCTTGTGGAGCTGTCTGGGTTTTGTCCATCTTTCTGACACAGGATCTGCACATCCACCTGCCTCTTGACCAACATGCCCAAGAGTGCCTCACCAAGAAATGTATGCACAAGCTGGCCATTTGCCCAACAGCATGGAAAATCAAGAACTGGCTTCTGCACTTGTGCTCACCTCCATTATCACCTGGCAAAACCAAAAAGGCCATGGAAAGGTTTGAGAAGTTTTATGCCTGCCTTGTCAGCACAAGTATTCCATTGGGCGCCTTTCATCTCAGATGATAGCTAGCTGCTTGGGTGTTGCCTTCACTGACCTCAACATTTTCTCAGAGACACTCCACAAGTATATGTGGGGAGCCATGTCAGAGACAAAGTTCCTGTCTCTCAAGTTCAACAACACACCACTCTGCATAAGCTACCTGATCTGCCTCAACCCTCTGTCAACACAGTGATTTTTGGAATTAGTCAATTACCAAAGACAAATGAATTCTAACCATAGAGCATCATCTGGATGAGTTTGCCAAAAAGCTCTCTATCACCAATCACATCATCAAGCAAAATATAGACAATGATGTATTGGGCTTAATGAAATGGTGCCTACCCAAAATGTTTACCAAGGAGGAATTAGTACATCTACAATTGCCTGGGTGACAAATAGCCTTGGACGTGGAATGTACCACATCCCACCTTCAAATCTCCAACTCTCAGATATCCAAACTCTGTGAGTGTGGACTCCACACCACATTCTGGGATTCTATTAAAGATGTGAAGATAAACTATCCTGTTACTATTGGGACAGCCATTTTAAGAGAGAAAGTCACACTAGACAACATCAAAGACCATGTAGACAAACACAACTTGCTGTGTATCCATCCACCTTGCATAATGACCCCCCTCATCTTACCATCATGGCGCATCAAGAAAGGGTGCAGGAAAGTCTCTGTGCACCTCTCTGATTCCATTAATTATGTCTCCACTGCAGCTGAAATCAACAAATCAATGCAAACACAGGAATACAAGGACACCAGAGACACCCTACTTGAGGGTGGGAACTCAGAATGAGTTTACATTGATGGTAAACTCATGATTAAGGACATTTTCCAGAAGGGGAAACCAATCTCTACTCAGTTAATGAAAATCCATAACAAGATTGCAGCACTGGACCCCTGTGTTCTTATTTTATTTCAGGCATCCAGTGATTTGATGTGGATAACCAACATTGAAACCCTCACTTGATACTACAACATCACAAAGCAAATTGAGATTATCACTATGCTGTGAGCAGAGGTTACTGATCCAGAAGAGATGACTTTACAGTAGGTCAATGAGTATTGCTCCCTGTTCATGGATCACACAATGCACATGGGATCACTAAGAGAGGTGTTCATCCACTTCTACCAAACACCCAGATCAGTCCCAAAGATGCCCATACTTCAGACACAGATGTGCTCATGACTCTCATGATAGTGCTGAAAGGCCTTTATTATCTTTATGAGAGGTTTTACAATATGTTTACACAGAGGCTAAACAACTTAAGAAAGATTTGCCCAATTAGTGCCCATTTACCAGAGATTGAGTTCTTCCACCTGAAAAGTGAAGAGGTAACACAGAGGGAGACTCTTATGCAGATTACCTAGTGACCTAGATATGCCAAAGTTAAGTCTTGGGACAACATCCTAGCTGTAGAAATGATTGAGGAGACACAAATGCTCCTGTACAGTCCCACAGAAAAACTCCTACTACAAACTTAACCAGCAATGGGGGTGTGTAGAGTCCCTCAGGGGCCTCTTTTTTTTCGATCTTATTATTTTGGGACTCTGAAATGGTGTTGTGTCTTTTTTGATGTTTTGATTTCTTGATTCACTGCTATTTATTTGTATCAATTTCTTTTAATTAATTTTTGAATTTTGAGTGCAGTTATTTGATAGTGTTAGTATTTGTCCCCTTGATTTGAATTACATGTGGTTGCTTCTCTTAACTTTGCAAGGGAAATTGTGCTTTAAATTGTAAACAATGCAGGTAATAAGTTACAGATTTTTGTAATAAATATCTGATTCACTGTAGCAAAGCACACAATAAATTTGGCTTCCATCTACTGCTTTTGATCTTCTCAATTTATTATCTATTAACCCCCTTTATATTCATTGTTAAAGGCTTTTTGTAATGATAATTATTGCTTAAGATTCAGTGACAATTCCAATTTCCAAAAGCTAAAATTTCCAAAAGTCTACAAGAAGCAGACTCACCTTCTCTGTGGCAAGTGGGGGGGGTAAATATATTAATCTAAATTTACTGTGAATTATCTTATTTCTGGACTTGCCCAAGGACAAAACATAAATAATAATTTAACATATTTACTATTAAAAAGAAGTTGAAGAGTAAATTTGATGGCATACATTAAAGTAATATAGACAAACTTATGCCTGCTAAGAAAAATTATGAAGGCATTAAGGATTTGTTGGATGAAAAGAATATGCAGTGGGAATTCTCACAATAAAGGTTTTCTTAATGTCACTATGCTGTGAAAATATACATGATATAATAATATGTATTAAATATGTATTAAATATAAACTAAATTAGTGTATAGGTTACTTTCAATTAGGGAAGTACTGGAATCCATTAAAATCAGAAACTACACAACCAGATCCAGATATCCAGTATCAGGCAAAATTTAACTTGTTTACCAGATTTTACCAGATATTATTTTCTGAGATAAAACTTGATTCAAAAGTGGATCTTTTAAGGAAAAAGCTATATTTTTTCATAATGTAGAAGTTTTTGTGCAACAAAACAAGTTTGTCTGACATATCAAGACATAGTGTATTTAATACATTATTTATTGTTAATGGCAAGAGGTCAATATTAATTGGGAAATGAGCTTGTTTTTTTCTGTTAGTCTATTTTGCAGTCTGCTTAAAATTTGATGGTTTTCAGATATGGGGCACAGTTTAATAGAAAGTTTGAAAATCATAAAAAGTCATATATTTTGTTAGCATCATCCAAAAGCAACTAAGCTGCAAGTGAAGAACAACGTTGAATGATTAATAATAATTAGAATTGATTGTAAAATTTAGTTAATGATCTTAGTTATTTTTGTAAGATGCAACTAAGTTCAATATTGTTCAAATTAAGAAAAACTTGTTAGCTGATCAAGTAACATTTGACAAATTGAATTGAGCGAAATTACGCTTACATAGGAACAGCCATATTGGCAGACGAATCATTTGAAATTTAAAATCAGCAGGAACTTTTGGAAAATTTTTATAAATAGCTTTGAACTAACCAGAAATTTGATGAACAATAAATTCTTCGGAGTTTATTTTATTTTCATTCTACTCTTATCTGGTTTGATTAATTAATAAAATGTGCAGCTAGGCAAGTTGTGTTGAGTAGTGGCTGGATTCCATCACGGGATTGATTCGAAGGGTCCTTGTGCCAGTCACGAAACCACACTTATGTTATGGTT
>CABFPE010000183.1:152339-183893 GCA_900660155.1 Hofstenia miamia
ATTCTGACAGCCATAAGATTATGAATTGACATATTTAAGAACCAACCAAAATAGGGCATTTTCACTAAATAAATATTTTGACCAAAATGCTCAATTTAGTTTAAATTTTTTAAGAATACTGTAGAGTCACTCAGGAACTTTTCGAGATATTTTTTCATTATTTAGTTATTGTATTTTGTATTTTACGTCAACATGACGTCACTTCAATCATTTCAATATTAAGTTGCTATCATTAGTTTGCTGTCCCCTTGGTGGTGCTTATTATTTTATTGCTCAAATTGAATTTGTGAGGGAATAAATGATTAAGCATGATTGAACTACGTAGACAACTCTTTTTGTAAACAAAGGCAGGTAATAAACACAATTTTTGTATAAAACTGAGAAACTTGTAGAGAATGGTTAATAGATTTTATCTACNTTACCAAGTGCTAATTATCAGTAATAATACAAGGCACAAATAGGCCAGGTGGAGGATATTACAATTTAATTTGAAAATGCAGTAATATTTGTGGCTGAAATGTCATAAAGTTAATATTTTTTACATAGTTTCATTAAATTAAGAAATAAACTTAAAAATTTATGCTGAATCATGACTGCTTTAAATCATTTTAACTAAAATATATATTTTCATTCAATTTTAAATTAATGTTTTTCCTGGCCTAGCCCCTGAGAAGTTTAATTGCAAGCTAATTGTTGATCTTACCTAATCTGTGTTCAGAGTATTTCTATGACTACCATGTATGCTGGCTGCAAAAAATATTAAAAGAACTATATACATTATTATTTCATGTATTTTGCAGGGCACATGTGTTTTGAGAACTGTGCTATGAATATTCAGCCAAAATATATGAGGTTTGACAATCAAATTGTATCAATTAAGGCTGCTATCATAGAATATCAAAGTTGATCAATATTTTACAAAGTTGAAATTCCACCAGATGTTGTTATTACTCCAACCCGTGATCCTGGAAATGATATGTCTGAAATAATTTGATAAATCAACTCATTATATGCTGGTTTCACTGCTATAATGGAAAGAAAGGACATGGACACTAATTTAAATTGTATGCCAAGTTTCAAAAGTGTCAAGCAGTTGAGACATATTTCTCTATATTGGGAAAACTATTGGCCTATTAAATAAATCTTAACCCCAATATGTGGAAATTTGTGTGCTGTTATTATAATTTAGTGAAGCAGTTGCTTTAAAAAATTGACATATTATTGTGTAAGAGTTTTTGTATTTGGTTTATATCTTATTCTCAGTAGTAGAAAAATGTTTATATTGCTCAAATGGATCATTTTGAAAAATGGATAGTAATATTTTAGGGCATATTTAATTAAATTCTTTAATATTTTTTTCATAAAAATATGGTCATGTTTTGTATTTTTAAAGTCATACTTCTGGTTCTAGAAATAATTGAATAGTGTGGCATCAGTGAGAAATCAGCATAAATTCCTACTATTCTATCTTATTGAGGGTTTTGAGTTGATGCATGGATTGACTGATGCTACAGAATTAACTAACTCTTCTGCTATTATACCCTATCCTTATTAAAGTTAAAAGTAAATAGGTTATCATGCTAGGGGAAGAGTGGCCACACTTGGCCAACCCAATACAGATAACCTTTTACAAGAGCTGTATAAAATTAGATCCCTAATTAGATTAAGAAACAAGAAGCCCTAACTTTTGAGTGCAAGTTGTGAACCTAAGTGCTAAGTAAAATAACCTATGCTCTGTGCATCTCATAGAATTTAGGTGAAAGCAATAATAATAAATTTCATTATGGATGAATAGCTGCTTAAGTGCCCTAACCATATGCCTAATCTAGTAAAGGGTGGCAATTAACCAAATTCTCCACCAAATGGGTGTCCTTTAACAATGCATTTGAAAAATTAGAAAGACCTTATTAAAGTAAAGTCAAGAAATTAAAGCAAAAACAGGTTTTACTGAGAATAACTGCTGATCCAACAATGAATAAATTGCACATATTTATACAAACAAAACTGGTGAAGGAATCAAACAATAGTACACTGTTGTTAACATGAAAAAATAAAACAGGTTCTGTACAATAACCTTTTGGGCTAACAAAAATACTGCATAATAATTTACTGGAAATATTTAAGCTAAAATTGCAAAACTTATGAAATATACATAATTTTCAACATTTCCTTGTATTGATAGAAGGTATTTATATTTATCATATATCATAAAATACAATTTTCATTATATTTGATTGGAAATCTCTAATAGAGCTTTAAAACAAATGACAATAGCTGTTACACATGAATTAATGTTTGAAATTTTCAAAAAAGCAGCTTTTCTTAAACTTAACAAATATAAATGATTTAACTATTTGTAGTTGTCAATCAAGTAAAAGGTTGCAGTTTTTGCATTTTACAAAAAAATAATTTCATTTGATGAATATTTTATCTTTCTTGAATGACTGACCTGGATAATGCTAAATTTGGCTAAACCTGTGTTTTTTACTGGTTTTAAAGAGCAATTCAAATTTTGACCAAATTAGTCAAATTTACAAAATAATGATTATTGAAGAAGGCAATAAATTTGATCATTAAAATGCACTAATTTTATATCAGTTATATCACAATGATTCTTGCATATATAATTCATCAAATAATACAGTGGTTCCCAAACAGAGAGGAATTCTTTTTAGTGAGGAAGTTTATGAGTACAGGGATAGGTTCCATAGAGACTTTAATTTTTTTTGGATTTTTTTATGGAAAAAACTCTTCCCAAATTGCTATAATTTTTTAAATGTTATTTTTTTGTCTCATGGGTAGATATAAATAGTTCCAAAATGTGCAAAGGGAGAAATGAAACAAAAATTGCTGGGAACTAATAAAATAATCCAGTACACTCAGCACAATATCTATAAAGACCACTAGAATAATTAAATCATTATATTATTACTAATAAATTAAAAACTAATTCTGAAAAAACTCAATTAATTACTAAAAACAAATAACAATAGATAACAATAGATTCCTGCTAAACAAATAATACTATATATTGAAAATTTTAGGAAAAATATTGTAAAACACTAAATTATATATTAATAGATAATAACTTAAGGTTTCCTAAGTTAATTCAAAAAAAGTTATAGAAATAGCATTGGGAGTAAAATTATTACAGGTATCATTATTAAGCAAATTTCAATATTGTAGATTTCATATTACAAAATGTATGAGTATACAAATGAAGCAAATGCTAAAAATATACATATAAGTAAATTAAATTATATATCAAAAAACAAACATATGTCTCATACAGGCATTGAATGTTGTGAAATGAGTTGACAAAACTTGAGAGAAATAACATATGATCAAACTTGAATTTGATTGAAAATCCTACTGAAATTTTTCTAAGAAATCAATTAATATATTATTTATTATTTTTTGTCCTAAAAATTTTTGAATTGTTGTAAAATTGGAAAACATCTCAATCAAACTTGAACTACTACAAAGCTACTCAAGCTTGACTATGGCCTTTCCTTATACTAGGAAAACTTATAGAATGTTGCAGCCACTACTATTCTAAAAATACATTTACTCAACCACAAGTTCATGCATCTGGTGGTTGCTAAACATAAAATATGTGACCAAAAACACTGATAAACTTATAGTTCTCCAAAATTGATATCATTTGACAATTCCAATATATATTTTTCATTGTTTACAAAGAAGCACCTATATAATCATAGGGTGCAAGGAGTTTAAGCAAATTTATGTGAAGAAATGTTTCAGAAAATGGTGGTGATGGGGAAATGTTGAGACTGCATTTGTTAAATGATGTTATAAATTGTCTAGATCAAAATACAATTTCATTTTGTGGGCAAAAGCAAGGACTTTGCTATTCCTGTGTCCCCCTTGATCCCTCTCATTTTCATATTCATATTCTTCTCTCAATGGGTAACTATGTATCTGAAATCAATCTTTTTCAGTCTGGTACTTTTGTTAATGTTTACTTTCAAGCAAACTTTATTATATATATGCAATGACAAAGCAATGTATATTAAGACAATTGAAATATGTTATTGGTGGAACTAAGAGCTTTGATTGTGATTTAAAATTTGCTTTAATTTATTTATTTAACAGTGTTATCATTGAGAAAGAACTTGGTTTTAATGAAACACCAACATTTCTCTTAGGAAATCTTCAAAATGTGCCATAGAGGTTAGTAGAGAAATTTTGATAGATATTTTTGTTTCAAAAAATGATGTACATCTTTTGCTATGTAAAGATGATTTAATTACTGGTTTTGCCCAAAATTGGGTTCCTTAAATCAATTGTATTCAAAATCAGAGCATGAATTCTTTCAAAATGCAATGTAAAGTATTTGAATGTACATAGAAGCCATTTACAAATCTAAATCTGGTCAGCATTAATTTATTTTCAGTAAATTCCTGGAGTACAAGGTACTGGAAAACACATATGATGTTTCACAAGGTCTAATTGTAATTTTTACAAGCATTGTAAGTGAACCCACAGTTGAATTTGGTGGTAAGCATTTGCACTTGCTTTTTCCATTGCCTATTTTAGAGAAGTCTCAATCTGTGTCAGTTAGTGCAATAATGTCTAATACAATTAATCATCTTTGTTTGATCCATTGCAATTAGCTTTTCTACAGAAACTTGAAGTAATAAATATTGAAGAGATTGGGCTTGTAGATTCTGATCTTTATGAGACCATCAACATTTTTTTCAGCATACTAATTGCACAAAATCACCTTGGGGGTATCTTGCCTTCTGGGGATCACAAGGAATTGCCACCAGTTATTGGTCAATCTATTTGGATAAGTCCACTTTTAATCCCAAATTTCAATGTCTACAAACTCCAATTTTATTCTTGAAGTGCTGCTGATCTCCTCTTGAAAGAAATCATTGAATATTTGAGAAAAACTAAATTATTAGATGATGAAACTTCACTGATTTTTGAGTTTTGAATAACAATTGCAATTTTGTGGACTCTTGGATCAATCAAAGTGGGGAAATATTTTGAGAGTTTTTGGAAAGAATCTACTAAGAATGAGGCAGTTGACAAGCACCAATCTGATGTAGTTTCAAACCTACAAGTCTTTGAGTATTTATGGCAGTTTCAATTGATGAGGTTAGCTTTAGTGGTTCTACAAGCAGGAATACTGCTACAGAAAATCAAACATAGCTATTAAGTAAACATGTACTAGAGCTTTAAAAACTCTAATTCACAAAGGTGCTATAATGAGAGCTACATACAATGATGTTAAAAAAGTTTTTTTTAAAGCAAAATTGTGTGTTATCACTGATTTTAACAATATTGAACAAACTATATGTGTTAAATTCACTCCTCTTGGCACATGTATTGTTTCTGAAACCACATTTTAACATTGTTTTATTGTTATTCTAAAAAAGATTTTGACTAGATCTCAAAAAGTGACATGCAAGTCTTTTGGGCAATGTTTCTGATATAATTTGAGACATTTTGTTTTAGCAACAATTCATAAGGTATTGTAGAATCATGTGCTGTAAATATACTAGAAAACTATTTGACTCTGCAGAAGGTTTAACATAGAGATCTGGCAGCCACAATTCCGGGAAAGCAATTAAAGAGAGAACATATATAAACATTGGTAATTCATCCATGTAATAAAGACTTTAGGTAACTCCAAGATGACCAACTCATGTGGCTTCCAGCCAAAGCGAAGTCTTCAGGAACAGTGTAGTTCTCGACTTAATGTGTGGTGCTACCCTATTTGTCTCACTTATTAATTTCTATCTCAGACAAAATAAACATCTCATTTTCATTGTTAGTTCTCAGCTCACTAAATAATAGTCTGTAATTTCCAGACATTCATGCTAGCCAACAGCATGGTATCATCACAGTGTCATAACATATAGGTGCATGTACGTGTTGAACATTGAACAAAAGTTTTATTATTTCCTTATGCTTAACCGTAGCCGTAACTTAATGAGTCCACAATTTGGGCTGGGAAGATCTGTTGATCTCCAGGAGCTATGTGTTGCCCTGTACTTTAGAAAAGCACTCCCAAATTGTCGCCAAACTTAAGCAGCTATTTTCATAATAAAAAAATACTAATAAAAAATAAACGAAGAGAAAGTGAACAGTAATTGAAGCTAGATAAAATCTATTAACCTTTTCTAACATTGTTTCTCAATTTATACACCTTCAAAATACTAAATAATTACCTGTCTTTGTTTACAGTAAATCATTAGCTATTCATGTTATCAATTTCCCTTGCAAATTAAATTTGAGCAACACATTTAGCACCATCAAGGGGACATAACAAGCTTTTATAAACCTAAGCTTGAAATTACTTTTACGTCATGATGATGTTAATACAATCAAAAATTAAATGTATAATAATCACGAAAATTCCCTGAGTGACTCTACATGCCCCCTTTTGCTCAAATAAATTCTGCAGCAGTAGATGGTGAGTAGGACCCAAGACTATTCATTGAGTAGCTATGACTATTTCCATGGCTAGTTCTCCTTCCCATTCTTCTAATTCAGCATAATGAGGCTCATGGGAAAGTTGCATTAAGACTTCTCTTTGTGTAACCACTTCATCTTTTAACTTAAAGTAGTGTATTGCAGGCAATCTATTGCTGATGGGACAATTCTTTCTTAAGTTGTTTAAATGATGAGTGAATGTATCATGAAATCTTTTGTAAAGGTGAAATCCTTTCAGAGCAATCATTAAGGTCATTAATGCGTCCGTATTGGATGTATGGGCATCCTCAGATTGAATCTGGGTGTCTGGGTAAAAGTGTTCAAACACATCTCGCAACGACCCTATACGGGTTGAATGATCCATAAATAAGGAACAGAACTCCTGTACCTGACTTAGTGTCATCTCGTCAGGATCAGAAACATCGGCTCAAAGCATTGTGATTATTTCAATCCTTTTCGTTACATCATAATATCTTGTGGTCGTTTCTACATTATTGATCCACATCAGATCTCCAGCAGCTTGAAAGAGAATTAACACCTGGGATCAGTAGTTTGTACTGTTTCATGGATCTTCCTTAATTGCTTGCTAATTGTGGTTCCTTTATTAAAGACATCACGAATCGTTAACTTTCCATCAATAAAGATTCTTTCTTTGTTATCACCAGCTAGTAATTTTTCACGTACCAACTTGTATTCATCAGATTTCATTAGTTTATTCACCTCAGCGGCAGTACTCAAGTAATTCAATCTATCAGGGAGGTGGGCTCACACTTTCTTCTTATTTTTCTTTACTCGCCATTTTGGTTGAATGAGTGGAGTCTCAACACATGGAGGGGGAATGCATAATAAATTTTCCTTCCTAATATTGCATTCCAAATCTGCAAATGAACACTTGGTTTGTAAGCTAGCAGTCCCAATTGTAACAGGATAGTTGATCTGAGTGTTTTTAATCGTATCCCAGAATCAGGTCTTTAATCCATGTTTTCATAATTCCTCAATCTGTTTGTTAGAGATCTTAATCCTGGCAGTAGTGCATTCTACGTCCAAAGCTACTTGTCGCCCTGGAGATTGTAGAATGACAAGTTCCTCTTTCGAAAACATCTTGGTTAAACACCATTTCATCATTCCAAGCACATCCTTTTCAGTATTCTCCACTAGTACTCTCTTTTGAGTCAACAACTCTGTATCAAAGTCGGACGGGTCATGCTCTAGAATGAGAATTCTTTCATTTTTGGTAATTGACCATTGAGGGGTAGGCTGAGGTGATCCGCCAAATTTCTCCAAATTAGCTTTCTCAATGAGGTCTCGGATGTGGGGAGATAATTGAACTGAGGATGTAGCCAATAATTCCTCTTCTCTGAAAAACTGTTCAGGGGTCTTCATGACCTGCTCAAATATGGTGATCGGAATTATCTTGCCTTCTTTTTCAACATGTCTGGCAGATTCTGCAAATTTTCCATACCCACACTCTGGATAAGATATTCTGTGTGCATCAAAGAATTTTTTATTCTTCTCTATCACTCCACTAGTTCTTATTAATTCCAAAAATGTTTGTGTAGAACCAGGTTGTCTTTCAATCAATCTTTTCATGCTTAGTGGAGTACTATTCAAAGAAAATATTGCGAACTTAGTTTCAGCAGTCACACCCCACACGTACTTTTTCATTGTTTCAGAAAAAATGCTGTCTTCATGTTCTTCCCGGAGCATTATTACCAGCCTTATTCCATCAACTTTTGCTATCTGATATGCAATTTCTATCTGTTCCATTATCTGTTCATTCTGAACTTCATGAATTCTTAGGAAATAGATTACTAAAAGGTTTGGGAAATCAATGTTAACACATTCAAAGCTTCTGATTATGCTTCCACTGTTTAAAAACTTACAAAGATTGTAGATGGAAAAGTCTTCATCAAAAGAAATATGCACTGTACTTCTCCAATATGAGCGGCTAATTCCTTCAAGCATGCTTGAATCATAACATATTATTGAATTTATTTGAGTACATTTTTCTGCATCTATTATAAAAGGTATTACATCAATTGAACAACTTAACTGTCTGGTGTTGTATGTCCACTGTAATTGGTTCTGTGTTTCTTCTGAAATATCATCACAAATGTAGTGTACTGCTCTATGTGTAGCTATAAAATAGGGGTGTAGTGTTTCTTCACCAACTTTCAACATCTTTTTCTTTCGTTCTTCTGTCTTCCTGGATCAGACTGTTGAAGTAATGGAACTATTAGAGGTCGAGGGGGCTATTGAATCACTCTTTGGGGAGGTATTCACACTTTGTAAAGCACAAAAAGGGGTACGTAAATGTTGTGTTTTTAGAGTTTTTGAGGTTTGCGGTGCCAGCTCTGCTCGCGCACATGGAAGTATGTGTCCCCCCATGGAGTAGTGAGATGAGGACAGTGTTGATGCTGTCTCCTCTCCTAAGTGTGGAGCTACGTGTCGCCCACATGGAATAGGACTCTCCTCAGCACCTTCATGTCGTCCTCATTTGTTTTCACGTGCCTCATCAAGCAAAGATCCATGTGCCATCATGTCCGCTAACCTCCATTTTCCTTCTCACTCTTCGACGGGATGGAGGAGCTGGCAACTCTTGTTTGTTCTTCCCTATGGGTATCATTCCTAAACATATCTATAAGGTTAAGGTCCCAAATATTGGGATCATAAGTTTGATTCTCTCTGGCTCGCCTTGAAGGCAACACTCGTGAGCCACAATTATCTACTATATCATGTTCAAAATCAGTATCATAAAAGTCTTCCTCAGCAAATTCAGTTAAATTATCATAAGTCACAAATTCATCAATACCATTATCAACTAATGTAAATTCATTATTGTCATCAATGATGACATTGTCAATATCTTTAATTGATTGTTTTAATCTCTGAAAGTGTATGGTTTTTCCATTATTCAGTGTATATGTGTTGTGGTTGAGCACTTTCTCCACAGTGAATGGACCTTGCCAGTTATTGGCTAATTTTCATACTTGATTGTGATCAGTTGTAACACAAGGTAGATATGCAAATACTTTATCTCCTCATTTATGCGATTCGCCATACAATTTTTTGTTAAACATTCTCTTTTGTCTAATACAAGATTGAATAGTGTTGTGACAANATCATGGCTGTTATGTAAACGCTATTCAAACCTTCTGTGGAGTCAATTAAGTTTCTAGNTACTTGATTGTGATCAGTTGTAACACAAGGTAGATATGCAAATACTTTATCTCCTCATTTATGCGATTCGCCATACAATTTTTTGTTAAACATTCTCTTTTGTCTAATACAAGATTGAATAGTGTTGTGACAAATAGTTAAGTGAATTTGCTGCATATCACATAACAACTGATTGACATATTTATCTAAGGTAATTTCTGAATAATTAGGATACATCATCAATAATGAGGTTAATGCTTCACAGCTGAACATAGCTTTAAATGGACTGACCCCAGTTGTAGAATGAACTGAGGTATTATAAAAAAATTTGATACATTCTATTACCTGACGCCAATCCTTCCCTGCTGCTGGTGATAATGCCACTCTAATTAGTTTTATTAAAGTTCGGTTTAGCCTTTCCACTAAGCCATTGGCTTGAGGGTGGTACATGGTAGTGAATTCATGTAATATTTTTAATTCAGACATAAGGGTTTTCATCAAATTACTTTTGAACTGTGGGCCATGATCTGAAATGAGCCAAGACATAGGACCATATTTTAAAATCCATTCCTTCACTATTTTATCAGCTACCTTTTCAGCGTGTGTACTGTCAATGGGAATTATCCTAGCATATTTGGTAAAGTGATCTACTATCACTAAAAGATGTTGAAATCCCTTGCTGTCATGAGATAATTGCTCCAGGTCGATATGTACAATCTCATTGGGACTGGTGGCTGCACGACATTCCAATTCAGCCTGCTGTTCTGGGAAATGAGAGGAGTTATTTAATAAACACTTCCCACATTTGTCTATTATGTCCTGAACTGTTGATCAAATCCCAATAGTAACATACCAAGAGTTAAATGTCTTTTCGGTTTGTATAATTCCTAAATGGCCTCTTTCATGAACCCTCCTCACAAGATCTCTCTTAAAATATTCTGGAATAGCAAGACAATTATTTTGACTCTTTGCATATAGTAATCCTTTCTCTGTCATTTTCCAGTTGTATTGATTGTAATATCTAATAGCAGTCAGTGAAAGGGGATAGAAGGGGTCCTTCATCCTTTTCATAATATTGGAGAGTATGAGATCATTTTGTTGATGTTTAATAATTTCTTCTTCAGATATTTCTTTGAGGATTAAGATTGGCAAAATTTCTTTACCATTTTGATCAGCATTTATTTTGGGAATCAATTCATATTCAGTGTGTGGTATAAACACAAATGGGATCTTCTCCCCAGCTGGCTTTTTTAAATCCCTTTTGTAGCTTGGCAACACTGTCCAATAGTCAGCATTCAGATGTAAACGTCCAGGGCGATGTTTTATCGTAAAAGAAAAGTTGTTAAGGTATTCTATCCATCTGGCTACTATGTTGGACTTATCTCCTGAAAATTTCTTAAGCCAGGCTAGTGCACTGTTGTCAGTGCACACAACAAACTTTCGACCTAAAATGAAATATCAGAATTTCTTGAATGACTCCATCAATGTTAACATCTCACATTTGGTCATGCTGTAATTTTTCTCAGCAGCTCATAGTTTTCTACTAAAATATTGAACCAGGCTTTCAATTCCATTTATCTCTTGGCTCAACATGCCACTGATGGTGACAGCACTTGCATCACAGTCTATGATGAAATCCTTTGTGTAGTCCGGGGTATTTGTAACTTGGTTTTGATTCCTTCTAATGCTTCCTGCTCAGTCCAGGTCCATTTAAATTCATGAGATTTCTTAAGCAGTTGAGTGATGGATTTTGTTTTTTCAGCCAAATCGGGGATAAACATTCCGTAGTAATTTAGAAATCCCATTAACCTCTGCACATCTTTTCGGCTCCTGGGTGTCTCAATTTTCTCTAGAAATTGCTTTGCATTGGTTTTTATTGAGATTCTTCTATGTTCTATCACTCTGCCAAGAAACGTGACTTTAATTTGTGCCAGAGAGCATTTATTTCCATTCACCTTAAGTCCGGCTTTCTGCAACAGTTCCAAAGTCCGGTTCAATTTTTCAAGATGTTCGTCAAAAGTATCACTTGCAACAAGAATGTCATCAATATATGCCGAAATGCCAGGTTCGAGAATGTTGGACTTGTTGGTTAAGACTTTGGTTACATAGTGCTGAAAAGTTGCAGGGGCATTACATAACCTGAAGGCCATATATTTCCATTCATATAGGCTGTAAGGTGTGATGAATGCAGTTTTTTGAATGTTGGATGGACGCATCAGTAACTGCCAGTAGGCTTTACAGAGATCAAGGCAGGAGAAAAACTTATATTTACTGGCATCATATAACAGGTCCTCGATTCGAGGCAACGGGTAAGCATCTTTGATCGTGATATCATTTAATTTCCAAAAATCAATACATAGCCTGTATTTTTCCCCTTGTCAAATAAACACTGTGGGGGCAGTGTAGGGACTGTTGCTTCCCTGAATTATTCCACTCTCAATTAGATCCTTTAGAATTTTCTCATATTCTGATTTGAGGTTTTCCAGAACCTGGCAAACAGGTAATCAAATCAGCTTATCCTGCTTCACCTCAATCACATGTTCTTCTCTGATTGCTTGCCCCACGCTGATTGTCCCTTAATTAAAAACTTCACTCTTGCTCTGAAGTATTGAAATCAGTGATCTCTTATCTGTATCATTTAGATGTGGATGGGTCTTGTTATTTACAGTAGGGATCTTAACACTAGATAACTCTTCTAGATCATGGATGGTGGTACATATGGATAAACAGGAGGTCTCTACACTCTCAACTGGAACTGGTACTCCTATTATTTGTAGATCAGATTCTTTAAATCACACCGGATGTGTTGACCCATTAAGAATAGTGACATAGGTTTTTCCTGAACTTACTTTACATAGATCAAGTGAAAAAGAGATGCCTTTAATATATTTGCCTCTTTGGCCTGCTATCATCACGTCTCCATTCATCTCTGAATTCAAGAACACAGCTATTTGGGTCCAGTGCTTAGCTTCTAAGTTGACAGGCTCATATAAATTAAACACAACTTCCCGTTCGGGAATTGTAGCTAACTGCGTGGCATCTTGATCCTTTATAGATATCGTGTTATTTTTATAATCAATCACACATGAGTTTCTCTTGAGAAAGTCATTACCCAGAATCAAATTGTAGGGAAGTTGATGATTAGCAGTATCAATGACAATGAGGTCTACTTCAAATTGTTCAGCGTGAATCTTTAACATGGCATTTCATAATTTCCCTTTCAATGAAATTAAATTTCCTGACGCATCAATGAGTTTAAGATCAGATGAGGAATTTATTGAATCATGGGTAAAGCAAATGTCTTTACAGCATTCATCACTTATGATTGAAGCAGCAGCCCCAGTGTTGATAGTGGCATTAATAATTCGTCCATTCATTTCCACAGGAATTAGGTTTTTCCTTATCAGATTAGTAATAACCAATACATCCCATGCACGTTTTGAAGGAGTCAGCACTCCATTTAATTTAAATGTGGGGACTCACTCTCTGTCAAATCAACTAATAACGTGTTGGTAGCAGATGCATCAGGATCATGATCATCAACCAAAAATCCCTCACCTTCAGCAACAATTTGGATCTTTGCCTTACAATTAGATTTAAAATGTCCTTTCTCACCACATTGAAAACACCTCACTGAAGCCATGTCAAAATCTTTCTTCAAGACTGTTTTCTTGGGTTCATATCTTACAGTTGTTCCAGATAGTTCATGAAGATCTTTATCAATTCTAGTAGAGTTATAAATCATGTAAACAACACTAATTGCCTTTCTTATAATCTCATGTAAGCTCTCCTCTGGGTCGCATTTCATCTCCAGGCAACTATGAATTGAAGGGGGAAAACCTCTGCAAATATAGGAGAAGAGATCATGCTGAGAGTATTTGGGAGACAAACTGCTTAATCGAAAAAGTCTTTCAACCTGCGTAATGTAATTACGAATATTGTCCCCTCTCTTAAAAGACATATCACAAAGCAAAGTCTTGTATTGGTGTTTTATGTGAGGGGCCTTGTAGTGATCCTCAAAAAATCCAACTAACAGTTGATAGTCAGTCTTGATATTCTGATCCAACATCATGTATTGATTGTATGCTAGCCCACTCAAATATAGTGGGAATTGTGATACAGCATCTTCTTGAGATGTTTTATACTGTTTCATGTGAAGCTTGAACAAAAAGAACCACTCCTCAAAAGATTGTGAAACTGTGTTGATTTGTCCAGTGAACTTAGGTAAGACTGAATGTTTACTGTGCACCAGTATTTGTCCAGGAGTCTCAAAAGGGAGAATTGAATGACAAAATCAGGGTCGCTTATCTGAGGTGGTACCATTTACTGGGCTCATAGCATCAGTAATATGTTCTTTTGCAGTAGTTATTGCAGAAACACAAGGTGGCTGCGCATGGACAGGAGGAATGAAGTCTCTCAGAGGGGTAGCAATGGTAGCAATGGATTAGATGACACAAACGAAGTGATGCAAGATGACACTGAAGTTGGGGGAATCGTCACCTTACTTTCATCACACTGTGAAGGCATCAGTGCACTCAAATGAACAGGGGTTGAATTTCTACCTTCTCCAGATCGAATCATCTGTGCAAATTGATCAGTGATCTTCTTGGCCCAATCCCCTAAAGCTTTGTTTAATGTGCCATCTGGGTTTTTAATTCATGAATTTGTAACTCCAATGCAACAGTGGATTCTAACATTTGCATTTCCATCTTCTGGTATGCAACATGTTGAGTGTTGAGCTTGGCTTGGAGAGATTCAACTTGACGCTCACTATCCATTCTCATAGCAACTTGCTGTGATAATGCATCTTTCAGGTGCTCAATCTCCATTTGTTGAGTATCAAAGTGTGGCAGGGAGTTCACTACATTATCAACATTCTGTGTATTCAGTACTCTGTGAAGCCTTGGCTAGATATCAGGGCTGCTAGTACCCTCACACAGATATGGACTGGTTGATGCAAGATGATCAAGATGATTGTGCCTTTGAGCCATTTGGGTAGGAGAAGTTAGAGGACAGAAATTTAACAATGATCCAATGGTGCAAGGGGCAACGTCCTGGTTGCCAACACTTACACAGGGGACACTTTGTTCTGGAGGAGTCCCAAAAGTAAGAGAATAAGTAACTGTATGATTTGAATCCATTAACTATAAAGCAAATAACAAGAAAAATAACTATGATAACCAACAGTTGGGAGCACTTCCAAACCACAGAAGAAACACACAGCTCATAAAACTCACAGGATACAAACCCAAATGGGGGATATGGGGGCACTTGGTAATAAATCCAACACGTCAAGCACTGAGACAAAACAGAAATTTAAAGAGTAACAACATAAACAAAGCTGAACACTTAAAAATTGTAATTGCCTTTCCAATGGAGAGAAGAAGGGTCAGTATACATCAGTTGGTAGATTTGCACTGAAATCCAATTGCCATCAGGGGAAACAACTATCCCAGCTGACAAGCACCAAAGCTAAACCAAAACCAAATCCAAACCATCAAAAGAGATAACAGAAAATATTTTGTTATCACGTCAGCATCCTGTCACAGTCACCATGTAGAATCATGTGCTGTAAATATACTAGAAAACTATTTGACTCTGCAGAAGGTTTAACATAGAGATCTGGCAGCCACAATTCTGGGAAAGCAATTAAAGAGAGAACATATATAAACATTGGTAATTCATCCATGTAATAAAGACTTTAGGTAACTCCAAGATGACCAACTCATGTGGCTTCCAGCCAAAGCAAAGTCTTCAGGAACAGTGTAGTGCTCGACTTAATGCGTGGTGCTACCCTATTTGTCTTGCTTATTAATTTCTATCTCAGACAAAATAAACATCTCATTTTCATTGTTAGTTCTCAGCTCACTAAATAATAGTCTGTAATTGCCAGACATTCATGCTAGCCAACAGCATGGTATCATCACAGTGTCATAACATATANTGTTATCACGTCAGCATCCTGTCACAGTCACCATGTAGAATCATGTGCTGTAAATATACTAGAAAACTATTTGACTCTGCAGAAGGTTTAGCATAGAAATACAACAGCCCCAATTCTGGGAAAGCAGATAAAGAGAAAACAAATATAAACATTGGTAATTCATCCAAGTAATAAATACTTTAGGTAACTCCAAGATGACCAACTCATGTGGCTTCCAGCCAAAGCAAAGTCTTCAGGAACAGTGTAGTGCTCAACTTAGTGCGTGGTGCTACCCTATTTGTCTCACTTATTAATTTCTATCTCATACAAAATAAACATCTCATTTTCATTGTTAGTTCTCAGCTCACTAAATAATAGTCTGTAATTTCCAGACATTCATGCTAGCCAACAGCATGGTATCATCACAGTGTCATAACATATAGGTGCATGTACGTGTTGAACATTGAACAAAAGTTTTATTATTTCCTTATGCTTAACCGTAGCCGTAACTTAATGAGTCCACAATTTGGGCTGGGAAGATCTGTTGATCTCCAGGAGCTATGTGTTGCCCTGTACTTTAGAAAAGCACTCCCAAATTGTCGCCAAACTTAAGCAGCTATTTTCATAATAAAAAAATACTAATAAAAAATAAACAAAGAGAAAGTGAACAGTAATTGAAGCTAGATAAAATCTATTAACCTTTTCTAACATTGTTTCTCAATTTATACACCTTCAAAATACTAAATAATTACCTGTCTTTGTTTACAGTAAATCATTAGCTATTCATGTTATTGATTTCCCTTGCAAATTAAATTTGAGCAACACGTTTAGCACCATCGAGGGGACATAACAAGCTTTTGTAAACCTAAGCTCGAAATTACTCTTACGTCATGATGATGTTAATACAATCAAAAATTAAATGTATAATAATCATGAAAATTCCCCAAGTGACTCTACAGTATTGGGTGATAATTGTCACATCAGTCAGTAGTTGTTGTTATTTATTGGCCAGATCACATGCTTTTCATGTTGACTAGTTGTTTTCATGTTTGTAAACATTGTAAATACACATTGTAAATAAGACACCCAAGCATCTGTAAATAGAGAAATAGTTTAACAGTGTTCTCTTGTTTACTAGAATCACCCCAGTGATTCTACACAATGTGCAGAGATTTGGAGTAAAATTTTCACAGGCTGAAAGCAAGTATAAACTGTGGCTGAAGTAATGACTTTTGGTCATATTGTTTCTAGTCTGAAATCAAATTTGCATTATATTTGTTGATTCAATAAATGATACAATATCAACTGTCTGTATCTTTGACTCTATGCCAACACAATGAGACTAATATATTGATAATGTTATGTGAAAAATTTCAAGAACTTTGTTAGATGGCAGTTGAAATTTAAGAGCTATTGTACACCAGCATCATCATGTTTTCAATCCATTTATTTAGAATTACTGATGCAACTTTTAGGTTATTGTTATTTTCCAGTTAATGTGAAGAATCCATATTTGACATACATTAAACAAGCATGCAATATTAGATAAAGACTTGATGAACAGAACAATTGTCATGAGGCTAATTTTATAGTGACTGCACATCACAGACTTTGAGCCCTTTATGCCTATGTTACTGAATTTCCCAGTCAGGAAAATGTAAATTGCAATCATATTTTGATTATGAATGGTAAGAATCTTTGTGAAGCATTTGTCCATAATCTTACAATTGTTGTTTGTGGTGAGATCAATGAAAGTAGTATACAAATAAATTCTGTTTTAGCAGGTAGTGAGTTCTTAATTCATTGATATTATGGTATGTGCATGAAAATCTTGAGCTTTTCTTTTGTCAGGTGTCATTCTCTTACATTTGCTTCTCTAAGTGTATTCCACCTTTCTGGAAAACACCTTGGATCTCTCTGCTGCTAAATTCTAATCAGCTTCCCTCCTCTCAAGTCACTTAATGCTATCTAATAGGTATTCTTTCTTAGCCTACAATCACCTTTAACTTCCTTGTCTTTCATTACATATTCCCTAGAGTTCACAACCTCATCTTCTTTTATCAGCATTGCAACCTTTGGGCGCCTACCATCACAAACTTGCACACTCTGATTTAAAACTGCTATTTCCACTCTGATCATAATGATCCTGGTTGCATTATCTTTCTGGACATTTCTATTCTTTTTGACAAATTAAGTTTATATGGCTGTGATATTGATTTCATCAAACTTCTCTAGTCTTACTTGTCCAATTGTCATTAGTATGTGAAAATCAACTAATCTATTTCTTCTCCTGTCACTAGTGATCCTCATGGTTCTGTGTTTACTAGTTCTCTTCTTCCTCATTGCTATCATTGCTATCAACAACCTCTCTCAATCTGTTTTCAACTTATCCTGTCTACTGTATGTCAATGACACTGCAGTTTTCAACTTTTCTAGTTCTCATTCTAATGGCATTGTCAAGTTCTTTGTTCAATGTCCCAAGAAACATTGCCCCCTTCACTTGGTTTTCAATAATGCTTGTGCTCCTGCTAATTTCATCTTAATTCTCTTACCTCACCCTTGAGCTTCAAGAAATCATTGATTTTGCTCCTCTTTGCAGAGCTCTTCTTGAATGTCACCTACTTTTCCATCTGCACCTATTTCATTTCCTGTGATAGTCCTCATTGCCATAAACCTTAACTTATTTTTATTTTTGCAGTGGTTGCCTTCAACAGCTAAGAATTAATATTAGGACTGTAACATGACATGATAATCAGCATTATAAAGCATGATATGAAAACATGAAAAAATGGCATAATACAACATGATAAATGCATTTTACATTATATAGCATAAAAAACATGACAATTTTCTATAAAATTTTGTTGGAAAATTCAAAGTTCTACATATTATTTGGAATTCAATCAAACTCTTAATGTATATTGCTGGTCAATTAGTGGTGTTGGAAAAGTTTTTATTGTTTCAGCTTTGGTCAATTTGAAGCACTGTAATTAAATATGTGAAGCACTAAATTTGCAAGAATCCCAACATCTATAACAGTACTAGAAGAGATTGCTTACAATCAAAGTTCAATTAGAGTAAATTTGTTCTATCATTCTTTCTGTTTATAGCATAGTATGCAGCCAACTTTACACATGTCTAGTATTTAAAAAAACAACCAATGGTGAATGAATTTAAAGTTTGGTCAACTACAGAGCAGAAAAAAGATTTTGTATTTTGCACTAAATATTTGCATTAAAGACATACTCAGTCCTCTGACCATACTTCAGTAAAATAATGCTGCAAGACCAAGCATAATGAATCTTCACCTGGTTTGTACTCATCACCAGGTAGGTCCTCACCATTAATTATGGTTTTCCTGAAATCTACATCAGATCAATAATTAAATCTAGGCTTAGAACTCAATTGGTTTTGTAGAATGAGGAAATGATGATGAATGTTGCTAGAAATGTTATAAAACTCTGCCTGAAAAGATAATTCAAATACCATATGGCCAAATATATAGCCCAAACATTTGGTATCACTGCTGTAAACTTTCACACTTGTGAACATTAACAACATATTACTTGTCAGCTATTTCTTCAGAAAGCAATCAATCCTTTGATGGTTGGAAATTAAGTATATATTGCTCAGGGGTCAAATGATCATATAGATCATATATTTCTGTAGATGTCAAAAAAATAAATGAAGATGGTTATAAAATTAGAAAACATTAAAAGCTTTTACAATTTCCTATATTATTTGTTATATATTTATAAAGATGAAACAATACTAGTCTTATAAAGGCAATCATTAGTAGGGGGTATCAGTTAGGCAGGGTGGGTTGAGTTGGTTGAAATTCAAAGCTAAAAATAAATCTTTTGCTTTAATACTAGTTAGAAAAACATTCCAATAAGGAGGATAGTACTTCATGTACAAATGAAATGTCAGAAATTTTGAAATATATTTTTTATTGAAAATACAAAAACATGACTGTCAATCATTGTGTTTCACTGCACCTTGAATAGTAGTAGTTGAATGTAGTATTCAAATTATATTTTCTTCAAATCAAATAGTATTACAACGAATTTTTTAATAAAAAATAATGAATTTTTTCGTTATAAGAACCAGCTCTATCCACAGTTCCTACTCTAAATACTGAAAAAAGTAGGCAAGGCAATGCAATACTCAAGCATACTTGTGTCATAGTATATATCATGAAGCGGGTGGTTGGATTAACTTGATCAACTGTCAGCAACATGTAGGTCTGTAAGAAAATGCACTAAGTGTCACAAAAAATTATTTTTACTTAGTTCATATTGCAGTACAAATTTTCAAAAAGCTATGTAAATGTAAAATTCAGAGAATAACTTTGTCACAATCCAAAATCAATCTTGCCTGTCAGTTGTTAGAGGATTATTTAAGTCAAGGCCATCCTAGATCATTATCCACTCCTGATGATTGCTTGAGAAGCAAAAATGGTCAATTCCCTGAACAGAACCCAACACTTGATGGACAGTTTTCTACAAAAGATGACTGCTTGTCTGAAACATGGCAACAGAAAAGAAACCAAATTTCAATTTGATAAATGTAAAGTCTTCCTTGTTTCAAGAACTTCCACACAAAAACAAACTCTTAATTTCTTCCTGGAGTTTATATTTTCCTCAATTAAAACCGAAGAAAATTAACAATTGAATGTTGTAGTGTAATTATTTTATTGAAAAACACAATTTTAAAATTTTGCAAGGTTTCTTAAAAAATTACTGTTGTAGAGATATGAATGTATTCTAAAAGTATTGTCGATAAGTGGTTATTGAATAATATGTCATATATTTTTAAAAGTACGACCATGATTGTTTTCAAAAAATATGTTTATAAAATATGTTGCCAGGTTATTGATAAATTCTTAACAGGACAATAATGTCTTCTATCGGCAATTTAAAAATCAGGTAAAATTCGTAAGGCCTAATTAAAACAAAAATTAAACTAATTTTGCATTTCATCTAACAATTTTGTGTGCTCCTATCAATTTTAATATGTTGCGAAATGCTCACATGGCACCATTTCTTCAAAAACATGGGGATTGAGAATTCAATTTCATTCATTATTTCCAGCGATCTGAATAAGTTTAATATAATTAAATAGGGTTTTAGGAGAATAGTAAGGGTGTATTACATTTAAATTGCATTTTTAGTTCTGTCAAAACCTGAGCAATGAAAGGAATTTCTTAATTGATTCTACAGTAAACTTTGATAAGTGGCCAATTACATTCAGTATATTTTTTAGTATTAGTCTTGTTATATTGATTGTATTTAATACAAGCTATTGAAACCTTACTTCCTACTTTATATTTTTATTTGTTGTAATTATCAAATAAAAGCTTCGTGAACATCCATGCAGAGAGACAATTTTGAATACCATTAGTATATAATCATAAAAATAACAATACATTTGAAATTTAAAATTGGTTATATCAAAGAAGCTGTTTAAGATTTTGACTTGTTTCAATTGTTATCACTCAGGTCGTAGGTCGTACTTACTTTCTAGTACTTTGGATTTTTGGCACTTCTTGAAAAACAATAAACTAACTTCAATTGATCTATTGTAAATCTAACATCTGCATCTGAACACACATGACAAATCAGTAATTTCAAGCAATGTGAACTGACATATTTTCAGAACCATCGTAGCACAGGCTTCTCATCTTATAGAATTAGATCTTTTAGAATGAAAGATATAGCTTTTCCAATGTCCATACGCCCAATTCTTTTAAGTTAAGCAAATTGTAATATTTTTCTCTTATGCCAACAAATCTAATGCATAGAGGCATCAGTTCATTTGATGTAGATGTAGCTTCATAAGCTATTATGCCATTTTACTTCGCTTGAGTTTTCTCGTTAATATTTACTCTGATAATATCAACTATACCATGAGTTAATTCATTTTGTATTTTTTCTCTAGCTACTTCAGGTGGTTATTAAGTAGAGAATTTTCATCTGTCAGTATTCCTGGATTGACTTCGTAGCTCCCATACACTACGATGTAGTGGACATAAATTATTACCAATTAAATGGCGACACATATTTTGTATAATGTGCTTATATGTAGGTTTTATTTTTTTAGTAAATAAGAATTTTTTAAACATTACATTATGGATTTAAACACGCGCATAGAGATTGTACAATTGTTCTATGAAAACATACAATGTGCTACTGCCGCTGTGAAGCAATACAAAACAAGACAAGGATTAATTAAAGACCCATGCTCAATTTTTTAAATAACAAGGTTAATTGAAAACTTTAAAACTACTGGATCTGTTCGAAATGTTGAAAAGTCGGCACGAAGAGAGAAGTGCCACTGTTATGGATACACTGAAAAATCTACCCTTGTGGTGTTGCAAAAACATCTGACATTTCCAAGGTAACTGGAATACGTAAATCAAGCTTTTACACTGTATTGCGACACCATTTACACCAATACCCATACAAGCTACGTTTAACAAAAGCAATAACAATAGTCGATAAGTGTGAACGTGTCAATTTTTCCTCGCTTGAAATGATGCGTTAAAAATTTATTAATGATAAAAGATTTTATATAGTCGTTATTGATGCCTTGTTTGACATTGTGGAATTAAAAATCAATCCAATGTCATTAACGATCGTTTCTGCTGAGTGTTATCATTCATCACAATGCTAATCTTCTCGTGTTCTTGTTGTAGTTTCTGTTTGGTACTTTTTTTCATTCTATCGAATCTCAAATTTTCCAAATTTCTCTCAAAATGGACACTTGCAGTAATTTTTTCGAAAGAAGAAGTTTCCATTAAACAATTATTTTGGAAAATCTAAGAAAGAATGTACCAACCGTAGTTTCTTCTACAAGAATCTCATTGCAAAAGTCATTTGCTGGATGTTTTGCATTTCCATATTGGCCTGTTTGATTTTATAAATTTATTTCTAGAACCTTTAATTTTTCTTTTTCTTCGCATCCCATCCTGACAGTTCATGATCTCAAATGTTGAAGAATTTATACTAAGATCAAATAAAATATGCCCACATTCGACATTCCATATCCAAAATTGGAATAATATTACATTTATTCATGAACTATAAATTTAGCAAGAATTCATTGCATATTGCAAAGCAGCATTTTCGTATTATGTAATATAGCTGAAATAGCCAAATAATGATATATAAATGAAAAAAGCGTAATTACACGCGACCTTGCGGTTATGCTAAATTTAAAACCTCCTTTGTAATAATTAGAAATTTTGTTGATTTTGAGTGCTGATACATAAATAATAAAATTGCGGTATAAACCCCACATTTTAATGCTCTCCTGGAAAAGGTGCCGAGAGCGCCTTGGAGGTGCCATCCTATCCAACCATGGCGTTCTATAAAACGACATGCACTCAGATCTTTCTTCTCCCTACGCTTCTGCTCTTAAAGCTTCAATAATTTTCTTATGATTCGAAGATTTATTTATGTGATATGTAGCTAAATTGCTAAGATTTTTCAGTATATTTACAGCTATTTTTATTAAATTTCGTAAACTTCTTTGTTTATTTCATTGTAGTATATTTAGGAAGATATAAGGAAAATTCGAATATACTAAGTTTATGTATAGTAAACATTAAAGCGTTCACAAACACATATATAACTATGATAATTCAAGTAAAATGGAATTGTATAAACTGAAACATAGCACATAATTTTGTATCGTATTCTGACATTGTACCTTTTACTGTTGATTGTATATTAATTATATTTTATACTTTGTAAATGTGCATAATCATATTACCTTTCTATGTTAGAATAACTTAACTTGCAAATATTTAGTTGGGTTGAAGGAAACGAAGGGGGAAGAGTTCAGTTTATTGATGACAACGTTGTGGTTTCTAAATGTGGATCGTTTATCAAATTCTACGATTTGAACACTTCAAAAGTTTCGACATTTTCAAGTCCTAATGGAGGTATTGAAGGATTTTGTATTTACCTTATCATTTTTTAGCAATTGGTGCTATTGATGTTAGTAGTCACCATAAAGTTTTCGCCTTCTCAGAAACATGCTTAAACCCAAAAATATTTGTTTGCAGTTTCCCTAGCATGAAAGAAATTGCGTGTCTCATAGATCCTGCACAAGAAGGTTTGCTCAAGCATTTTCACTAAATACTTAAATTTCTCTTAGAGTCTGCAATGTTGGAGTACCAAATACTAACATTCTCCAGTTCAGCCAATTTACTTGCGAGTTTTAGTGGAGTCCCCGATTTTAAGATCACCCTATGGTTATTTATTTAAGATTTCATTTATTTTATATAAGTTTAGGAATTGGAGTGAAGGTACTTTGCTTGGTTCAAAACAAATCATGGATTTAAAGGTCAAAACACTATCCTTTAACCCCATTAATTGGCGTCAAATCTGTGCAATGGCTGCTGATCATATTACTTTTTTCAGCATTGAGCATCTCAATCAGTCTTATATTCTCAGAGAAACGTATTAATTAATTTGAATATTACTTTCTAAAGAAATTATTTTTAAACAAAATGAATCATTGCACTATATTATGAATATTAAATTTAAAATGTAATTTTATAAAATCTTTAATAAAACATAACTTTTGACTATTACTCAAACGTAAAATGA
Organism: Hofstenia miamia; assembly: GCA_900660155.1. Classification (NCBI taxonomy): domain Eukaryota; kingdom Metazoa; phylum Xenacoelomorpha; order Acoela; family Hofsteniidae; genus Hofstenia; species Hofstenia miamia. The sequence goes on from CABFPE010000183.1 coordinate 176,508, forward strand.
CATGAAAATCTAATATGCAGATTAACTTAGTGCATAGAAATACGTCCATAGCTAATTTTTAAAATATTCATTTATTATTTTTTTGTGAAATAAACTTAATTATTACTTGGTTATATGTTATGTCCTCATTAGTTCACTTTGCTGAACTTACAATGTCATTCTATTGCTACACGGTTGGTTCTTAAATCTGTCAATTCATAATCTTATGGATGTCAGAATTCATCTTACAACTGTCAGAAAAAGTCGTTATTGTTTAAAATGAGCTTTATTGGGACATTGCTTGAGAGACATCTAGATAAAATAGTATCTATTTGAGAAAGGCATTAAAATAATATTTCACTTGCTTCCTACATATATCATTTTTTAAATTTTTCAAAGGTTTCACATTAATCAATTACTTAAACTTCAAAAGGTATTTTAATATTTTTAATTATTTTACTATTTACCATATTGATAATGCTTTTTGATTAATGCTATTGGAAAAGAGTGATTTCCATAGTTACATCTTTTCTGACAGCTGTAAGATAAATTCTGACAGCCATAAGATTATGAATTGACAGATTTAATAACCAACCTTGCTACACAATGATTAACACGTTTATCATGCTCCATAGCTTAGTTGGCTTAAGCAATCATTTACTTCAACATAGTCAAATATAGTTTCATGTTAAAATTTTGCCCAAAGCTGCTGCTGGTGGAACAGCAAGAATGAGAATTCACTTACTGGACCACCTCGACTATGCGTGGTGAAAACTTTATTTCTGTAGCCCATGTGTTATGCATATATTAGAAATGACTGTTTTTATAATTAACAGTTTCAAAACTCAACTTTTATATATTCAATTAGTGCTCCAACCAAATTCGCTTTTCAATTCGAAACTTGCCTGTTGGTCATGGAAACCGTGTGGCGGAGTCCTGGTCCCCTGTCTCAAATTTTGTGGGTACCATGACTTCTAGTGATGGCTATAATATATAATATATAAGTGTTGTTCCCGTACACATCGATAGTTAGCATGAGGACAATAATACGTGCTTTTTGAATTGAATTTTAAGAAGGAGGTCATGGTACCCAGGTTTCATCTACCTCTTTTTTCTTTTATTTATTGTATATTATCATAGTGTAAGTTCTTTGTTGTAGGAATATAGACATCCATGGAAATCCTGAAGATGTAATCGAAACTTTCGATTTGCTTTCCATGGTCGAGGATGATTTTGAAACTATTCATTATGTAGCTGCAAAAGAATTAGTAGAGCATGCAAAGCTTTATCGAGGTAATTTCTTCAGCACGTAAATTTAATATAGTTGCAATTTATGTTATAGATCTATCAAAACCATGTATCTTTAGGATTTGACGACCCTATGCCCCTCTTCACACCACATTGTCACACATGGCTTCCATCTGGCTTCCTTTTAATTGGATGTGACGCCGGAACAATTGTGAAGCTTGATGTCGATACCTACAAATATGAAGTTTACTCCAATGTTTTAAATATTGGTAATTATTCATTAAAAATGTGTATTATTTACATCTTATTCGTATACGAATATACAAATTCCTTTTAAATTATTTCAAGTATTTTATTTTACCACTGACTTATTACTTCATATGCATATGTTCTCAATTTTACTTAATTATTTATAATCTTAGTTATAATCTATTAATTTAATTGGTTTGTATTTTGTAATGTTTCTCCTTAATTTTTTTGTTATCACTCTATTTAACCGTAAAATTCATTCAGGGTTACTCTAGCAAACAAGTAACAGATTTTTAAGTGATGACATTAGACAGCTAAAAACACTACAGGGGGATAAAAAGTAACTTTACATTACGAAAAAAAATCTATTTATAGTAATAATTAATAACAAATTTTTTAAAAGATGTTGAAACTGTTTCCACGAACTTTAGCATATTTTTCAAGTGGTCTAAAATGTTATTGAACACTTTGTGTGTGTGCGCGTGGACCCCCAGTAAAGCTACATGAACCTCCTGGGGTTTCACACACAAAATAGCTAATTTAGAGTCCATAGAGGAATTCTAATTTAGAATGGTATTCATTCCTGAGAATGGAATTTCTACAGAAATTTTCATTATTTTTAAATTCTAAAAGTTAAAATATTCCGCAGTTGTTCTAGTTCTTTACAAATAAGTAGAAGAAAAATATATATTTGTTCGCTTAGTTTTTGTTCAAAATAAAGAATAATCATTTACTATATTTTCGCGGGGGTGGGAATTCATGCGTAAAAAAGGTTGGCAACCACACTGGTTTAGTTGTTTAAATAAATGCTAAGTTCATTGGGCAGCACCTTACTTCTTAAACTAAGATCAATGATGCTGTATTTAAGCTAAGCCTGCTATACAACTCTTATTGTTAAAGCTATAGCGATTGATGGTAGTAAGCAAACCTTATGGTGTAGTAAATTTTTATTTTAAATTAGTTAAAAAATATTGAATAACTTTCACATTAGTTTTTTTAGAGTGTCCTCTTTGTAATGCATTATAAATTTAAGTTTTTTACAGAATTGAATTGATTTTGAATTTCAAGTGCACAGTGTACGCTTATGATGAACGGGTGTTTGAAAAATTGTACTTTTTCCATTGGCGTAGCCAGAAAAAAATTATGTTGGAGGCAGATATTTTATTAGCTCGAGGGCACTACACATTGTCTGTTTGAAGACATCGCTACCTGATGTTGAAGCCTGTAGACACAAAAACTCTTAAGGCTTTATTAGTAGGCAAAGTAAGCTGCAACCTTTTGCAAATTATTTGGTTATTCAATTTTAAAAAGAATGATGGCTTAAACTCATTGCCTGACCTTTTTTAATATCCCCTTCAGACATTCACATTGTATGAAATTGCTTAAAAATATTCATATGGCGACTCATCACTGCCAGTCTCAATTATTTCTGATGGCATTAAGAAATTTTTTGTATTACTAATATTTTAATTGAAATTGACTGTGCAAATTTTTACACAATGTGACTTAATCATGTCATTTTTTTACCAAAGTCATAATATTTTAATGACAAATCTTTGTTGAAAACATTTTATTTACAGTGTCTTACATTGAAATTATGCAGAAGCTTGTTTATTGTGAAGTTATATTAGGATTTATGAATAACTCAAATTAAACTAGTTTCACCATATTCTCTATTTTGCGGAATGCTAACATTTACAAGGCTGCTTCAATTCTAAATTATACCAATATTTAGACCAAATTAATTTTAAGATAACGAATTTAAACGAATTTAAAAACAAAGATATTCAAGGTTGAACATAAATTTATGTCTCAATAAATATCAAGTTTCTACATGTGTACAATTGTACATATTGTGTCTTAAGGGGATATAAAATCGACTTTCTGACAAATTAAGAAAGAAATTTTAACAATAAAACACAACCATTTTATTACATGATCAGAAATGTCAACTCAAATTTCGTGTAATGCAATCTCACGTTTACTGAATAATACAAACGATATAGTTTTCTACACATTTTATTATATTTTCAACAAAAAACTCAACTTCGGAATCCAAACTTTGAAAATTTGGGGGCATGGTCCCTTTCGTGCCCTGGCTACGCCTACCACTTTTTATTCAAAAAATTTTACTTTACTGGTGCTCTGGGGCTAAATCTAAATCCGTGTACAATAATTATTTTTCTACAGAGCTAAGTCATTCATCAAGCATTTAATTCAGACGCCATAAATGTCAGGGTTTATTTTTTATACTTTTAGACACTGAGGGTCCGATTCCAACTATTAACTCTATCGCTTTACATTGTAATGGCGTCTACGTTGGTTGCGAAAATGGGATGTTGTATTGTCTAGATACCAAAGATCTTCGTATTAATACTTCTGAAAATTACGATATTCCGATTTATAATATTGAATTTTCATGTTTCTACAATAAGCTCGTGGTTTCAACAAAGCAGGTGTATTTCTTAATCTAAATTAAAAATCACAAAACTCATATTCCTGTTTAGTATGATTTTCTTAAATTTTTTGTTTAGGGTGCAATTTTTGTGTATAATCCGAGGACTTATGAATCACAATGTCTTTCCAATACTTTCTATGGAAAAATAATCTCCGTTGATTGCTTGGGAATTGAATATTCTTTAGTAAGTTAAATAGAGCTCTCCTAATACCAATTCATACATTAAATTTTACTTACAAAGAATCTTAATTTGTTAATATTTCTAGAGTTATGCTATTTTAAAACAAGATTTTTAGTCTGCGAGAGAAGAAGGAATGCTACAGTTGTGGAGTAATGATATGCACAAGCTAATCCATCAGTACAATACAAAGGAGGTCATTACAAAGGTTGCCTGTTCACCACTCAATGACATTATTGCTGTCGGAACACGAACAGGACATTTGCTTTTTATCAGTGCTGTTCAAAAAGAGCAATTCAAAGTTCTCAGCAAAGTCCATCTATTCTCTGAGGGTCCTGTCAAACTTATAAAGTACGTCTCTCTGTTTGTTTACCAGTTAAATACTTAAAGAGAATCAGCTTTAGGCTCTCTTAATATTTTCTTTGTGCTATAGTGTATTTTTAGGTTTGAAGCCCGAGGTAGATTCTTAATTGTGGGGTCATCCGAAGGTGTAGTGTATGTAATGTCTGGACTTCACAGTCAGCAATTTAACACGATAGGATTCTTTTTTATCCCTGGTGATATTATCGCAGCAGATACTTCTGAGATTCCTGATACTTCTGATGTTCAATGCATTGTCACTTCCAATCCTCTTCAAAGCGAACCTGAATTTTCTGAAGCAGGTATGCAAAAATTTAACAATTTTTGTCGCTAATGTATACTAAAGGAGCAATTCGAATCAGTCAGTTCATAATAACAGATGGAATTTTATCTGGAACTACACCCGATACATTTGTTTCTGTGAAAAATGATTTCAATGATGTTACATTGAAGAGGTAGGATTATTTGATTAAAGATTTATTCACTCTATATTTAGATTTGACATGTATTTACCTGATTTTGGGTATGGGGTTGTCATCGATTCAGCTGCGAAGAAGTTCTATGTCTCCACCAAGAGAAAAGAAATAATGGCTTTTGATATTATTGAATCATATCCCTTGAAGGTTTGTACATTTCATTTGTTTAAATATTTTTTAAATTTTATGAGCACTATGCAAATGCAGGAAGTCTAAGCTTACATAAAAACTTCACAAATATTTCTTTAATGGACCATCTAGCCTTCTATCCATTAGTGTATTATCGCAGGGCAATCGATGAGGCCTCAGCGACCAATCCACCTGTTGAGCTCCATCACAGTTAAATTTCCATAAATTGATGTACCTATTTTTGCTTCATTTTGCTAGCGTCTGGTTACTTTTGTTACACCCTGTATTTGCACAATAGGGGCTGGTCAAGGAGTAAAGGAATTTCGGGTTCACTGTTAAAATAGATGCTACACATTCAATAATGATTTATTAGTAGGTTCATCATTGAGACAGAATTTATTTTTTGAGAAATTCATTTTCTTTGATCCATAAACACAAGACGGAATTTCAAAAGTGTATAACATTTACATTATAACAGAATGTTCCTCTATAAAGTACGTATATGATAAATGTTATATTCATTTAGGGTTAATACACTATCTTATCACCAAATAGTGGCATAGTTGAAGTATTATTTATTGGTTCTATATGGTAACGGAATTTCATGGTTACTAGACATAGATTCGACTTTTTATTAATTCTTAACATTATTCCCAGGGCTCCCAACAGCAAGCTGTTACAGCAAACAAGTGCTGTTTAAAACAGCACATGAAATTCAACCCATTGTGGCATATTATCTGTGTCAGAAAGTCCAAATGTGTCAAAAATGACTCAAACTAAATTTTTGTTTACTTCCACATGCATTCATTAAAAACAACAGCAGGTATATGCACCACCAAATATACTGATTATCCATTTGAATTTGCATGTGTAATTTTTTCATTTATTTTTTTACATAATGTTCTATTTTGAAATTCTGTATGAAAAAGAATCCTAAGGAGTAATGGCTTTTCTAGTGTTAATACACTATCAATATCTTTCAATCCCCTCAACAGGCCATCAAAAACGCGGAAGAGTTCAAACCAGGACTGTAGCCCTCTATAAAGTACGTATATGATAAATGCTATATTCATTTAGGGTTAATACACTATCTTATCACCAAATATTGGCATAGTTGAAATATTAATTCCATTAAAAATTAAGAAATTAACTGATTTTACATGATTACCAGTCATAGATTAATTCTTACCATTATTCCCAATATGACATTAATTTCACTATAGTTAAAATATAAGGCGCAAATAAAGATGTATATACAGGGTGTCCATAAAGTCTGGACACAATACAATTTCATCATTTTGCCACTATCTAAATAAATGAACTTCTTTCCGGATAAAGTACATTAAATTTTAAAATTAAGCCTCCATAGCCACTGAGAACTATAAGTTTAAGTCTTTCTTGAAGCATTGGTGCAAAAAAATATGAATAATTTTAAAACCTACTTTGAAAAATAGTTAATTTTCCTGTGTCCAGACTTTACGGACACCTTAACATTTCTTTAAAGAAGTGCATAGAGCGCCCAAGTAATATAAAATGTATAGAGCGCCCAATATATATGAGAAATTTGTGTAGAGCGCCTAAATATATCTAACATTTGCATAAAGCGCCCATATATATATATATGTATATAAAGAAGAACAGCTTTAATCTATATTTTTCCCTTTAAATGCTAACAATTGCGTGATCAAGCCCAATAACAACTTTGAGGGCAAAGTTGTATTTCACCATGGATGAATTATAGATGCGTGTGAGTATAGTTAACTGGATATTACAATCTCTATAATTCAATTATTGCTAAATATGTTATTAATAAACGATACAGAAGTGTGCTTTATTCTAATTTACTTGGATTTTATTTATTATTTAAACTCTAAATGTTTAGCCGAGTGAAAAACTACTACCTATAGCTCCTGTGCACACATTTCCTTCTCATGACATGCCTGCTTCTTCTATGACATCGTCTCTCAATAAACGCTTTTTGCTCAGTGCATCGCGTGATGGCAGCATTCGCTTATTTGATGCAACTGCTCCTGTAATTATTTATAAAAACTAAAGTTTATTACTAATTTTTTTGGCTTATATACTTTTGCAAGTTTGATCTCTGCTTAAATGAATCAATGAGTACATAAAAATGTCTGAAAATATACTTTACATTATTTAGTTTTAAGAATTTATCAGTTGATTTTTAATTAATTCGCATCTTTCTTTTCTAGTCTTCATTTGCTCATATGGTAGCATTGGATTAATTCGCATCTTTCTTTGCTAGTCTTCAATTCCTCATATGGTAGCATTGGATTAATTCGCATCTT